>VRYO01002774.1:3476639-3550182 GCA_009812075.1 Sialia sialis
GGGGCCGCGGGCGCGGAGCGCTGCGCGGGGCCGGGATGGCGGTGCCCGGGGGCGTGGCGGCTGCCGGCTCCCGCCTGCCCTCCCCTTCCTCCCCCCTTCCCTTCCCTTCCCACCGCGGGGCTTTCCCCGCCGCCTTCCCCCGCAGCACCCCGCTGGGTGCCGGGGCTGCCGGGCCCGGAGGCAGCGCCTCTCCCCAGCCCCCGGCATCACCCGAGCTCGGAAACATCCCGCGTCCCGCCGCGCCGTTGTCCCCCCGGGCCGCCCCCCCTTCTCTTCCCGACCACCTGCCCCCTCCGCAGGCTCTCTCCTGCATCCTTCGGGGAAACCGGCGGCCCCCGCCGCGCTCCTGCCCCTTCCCCACCTGCCGAGCCGCTTCCCAGCCAGGATGCTGGGCTGGGAGCGCCCCCCCGGGCTGCCCCCCGCCCGGGGTGGGAGCAGCGAGCTGCAAGTTGGGAAGCGCTGCAAAGGCGGGAGGCTGCTGAATTGTCAACCTCGATCGCAGTTAGGGGAAAAAATTCCCTTTCTCTATACCTGTACATTTTGAGCGCTTTTTGAGTGGGAAGAGAAGGATGGTATGGCATTCACAGGGGAAATTCGCGGTGCTGTTTTAGACCCCACAGTGAAAATTGTTTTGAAGGGCTTGAGCCAGGACCCTCCTTGGACATTTCTAAGAGGAGATTTTGCTTGGCGGGGGGCGGAAGAAAAATCTGCTCAAAGCCTTCTCCCCAGGGGTGAGGAGCCCAGCTTTTAGGAATGGCGTTTGACCTTTAAGCATTTATTGGCTACTGGGGTTAAAATAAGCTTGAGATAGGAGTAAAAATAGCTTGCAGAAAGGTTAAATCGAAGGTTAAATTTGTTTTTCTTAAGAAAAGTGAGGCTGATGTTCAAAACTGTAGGCTTCGAACAAAGGATGGAGGGTAAACGTTGAGGGGTCTGTAGGCAAGGAGATGCAATTCCTTTAAAGTATTGATGGCTGCTGATAGCTTTGACAGCCGAGTTCTGAAAGTTGGTGGGTGGGTGGTCCTTCAGATCAGATCTGGTCTTTACCTTTCTGTGGGTTTTTATCTTTCACAAAAGATTGGAGTGTTTGTAGCTCCTGTTGATTTCCTCTGAGGTTTTTATACTCAAGAGACCTGCAGGATGGGGCAGCTGACTGTGGGCGTGGAGCTGTGCCCCCTGTCCCTTCTCATGCCCTGTGTCCCTGCCTGCACCTTCCCCCACGAGGGCAGGGGTGGCTCCAGTGCCCCCAGCAACCTTTCTGTTTACCTGTGCTCTGTCTGGGCTTGCTAAAGCGAAAAATAGGTATAATTAGAAGGTAACGAGTCAGAAGAGGCAAGTAAAGTTATAAAGGAGAGTAGTAAAAAAAAAAATAAAAATCTCCTTGTAGATGTGGAAAAAGGCGAAGCACAGGAAGTAAACGAGGGCTTGTTTTGTTTTAATTTGAAACGAGATTAAATTTTGCCCTGGGGAGCCAAGACAGCAGAGTTGGTATGGAGAAGAGAGATGGCTTGCTCCTCACCGGGGCACCTGAGCTTTTGCTGGAAAGCTGGGTCTGGCAGCAGCCTGTAGAGGAGGCGAGGGACAGACGAGCCCCGGCAGGCAGGGGCAGGCTCCTGCTGCCCAGAAAATGGTTGTTGTAGGTACCAGGATCCTGCCCTTTAGCATTTACACTTTGCCGCGCTGGCAGGGAGGTTAGGAAAAGCTTCCTCCCAGATCCAGGGGCTGAGCACCGCGATTTGCTGCAGGTCTTGTTGGCCCCGCTGTTCTGCATCCTTTGGTCCAAAAGTTTGTTCCTCTGTTACTATGAAATTGGGTCTCCCCCAATTCGGGGGTTGCTGCTGGTCTCTCAGAGCCTCGTGTAGCAGCACTTGGCTCCAGAATTTGTTCGTGGGAAAAGGCAATGGGACAAGGACAACCCTCCCACGGTGTACAGACTGGGATGTTCCAGCCCTCCACCCTTTTTATTAGACTATCTAGCAACTGGCTGGTGTTCCTAGACAGAGGAAAAGCAGATTTGAGGCCGAGGGGATGCTGAGAGCAGCCCCATGGCTCAGTGCCGGCCGGCGGGCACAGGTGCGCCCAGGATGCGGGACGGGGTCCCCGGCGCGGGGTCGGTGGCCGGAGCCGTGTGCGTGCCGCTGGGGGCACTATGTTCTGTTTGTGTTCCTTTTCTGGGCTGGAAGAACAAACAGGGAAGTGGTTTTTCTGCAGTCTCATTGCAGCTCACAAACAGAGCACATCATTCAGCCGGTGTTGCTCACAGCGTCAGAGGTGACGGCGCGGGGACCGAGCGCGGCGCATCCCTCAGCCCGCGGGAGGCTGGGAAGAGGTGATGAACAAATACTTCTCGGGCTTTTTTTTCCCTGCAACTTATGCAGGTTTCTGTGCCTGTTCCCTGTGCAAGTGTGGAGCACAGGCATGTATGAATGTCTCTATTTGCTTGCCACAATTCAGAATGGCTCTTTCTTGGAAACTGTGGAAACAGCCTCTGCACAGGGTGCTAGGATGCCACAAAAAAAATCTCCAAGTCGCACGTGGACTTGATGTGCCAAAGAGTTTGCAGGGAGCTGGGAAACATCAAGGGGTTCCCCGGAGCACAGGGCTGGTGGAGGGGTCTGCAGGGAAAGATTTCTTTACTGGCTGAAGGCTGGATGGGGCATTTCGGTTTAGTGAGGATGGGAGCAGATGCCTGTCCCTTGCAGCGTGTCCAGTTGAGCTCAGAATCTGGGCACTGGCATCTCTGTGCCAGGAGGAGTTGCCTTCACCTCTCCCAGGTTGCATGAACTGGGCAAAATTGCATTCCCAAGAGCTCCTCTCCAATCTTCCCCTGCTGTGAGGCCGGACCAGACAGCCTCAGGCCATCATCTCCATTTTAACACAAATCGTGGTGCTAATTTGTCCAAGGACACAGTGATTTACATTTGTTTAGGCTGATGAAGGGCCATCATCTTCCTTGGTGTTTAGCATTTATCTGCATTTCTCAGCTTGAAAGAGGTAATGCTAAACACGTGTTGGTTTGCAAGCAGTTCAGTTTTTGGTTTCCAGGCATTAGCCGGGATTGTGCCTGCGGATTTAAGTTGCAGACACTTCAGGGGGATGTTCATTTGTTTATAAAAGAAACCCACATCTGTTTCTGTTTGAATTTTTTAAGCAAGCCTGCATAGAAACCTTTCACTTGGTTTCTGGCTCTGTAAAAACTAGATTTTGGGCCAAGTTTGACCTAACAGTGACCTTTTCAAAGTATTACAAATTTTTTTGGTATTTGTTTAGGACTTTATTAATGATGCCATGTGGGGAATGGGTCAGTTAAAGGTGAAATTAACTTCTAATGTAAACAAAAGATTAATTTTGGAGCAGCGACCATATTTTGTGGTGATTGAAGTTGCTGAGTAGTTCACCAGCTGAATTGCTCCTGAGAGCTTTTGGGAGCCGAAGCTCCAGCCCTGGGAGGGATGTAGGGCAGTAGGTCCTGTCTTCCCCCCACCCCCGCAGGTGCCAAAAGGGTGCTCAGCCACCATCACACTTTATAACTCTGGGCTACAGATGGGGAAATGGCCCAATTACCCTTCTACAGTAAATTCCTCTCTTAAGTGCCGCTGTTTACTACTGTTTGGCTGCTCAAGATGAGTCCCTCAGAAAACAGCATCTTAACCATTTCCTGGAATGGCCTGCTTTTGGCCAAAGCTTTTGCTCCCTTCAGGCACACAGTGCCTTGTGTGCCATCCCCTGCCCAGCCTTTCAGTGCTGCTATTCAGAAGATGTCCGTGCTTGTCTCAAGACAGAATTTCATTCAGAAATTTAATGCAGTTTGGTTTGGAGAATGCTGTCTTGGAGCCTGCCAAACAATGGCAAAATGATTTACTGAAGTACAGGCACTATTTTTACCTGCAATGTGAACCACTTCTGTGTGTGAATATCGATTAATCTTGTTACGTAGAGAGTGGTTAATTCTGTAGGCAGCTGTAGGACAGAAGCAGGATGCAGGGACCGAGTTCAATTAGAGGGAAGATCAGTGCATCTCATATGTGTCAGCCAAAACCAGTTCCAGCCTCCTGCTACCTGTGCTGAGCATTGATTGCAAACCTTTTTCCCTGCCTTGAAAGGAGAGTGATATCGGTGATGTTGTCTTGCTGTAAAAGCAGAGATGGGAAACCTGGGAAATCTCACTGGCTGTCAGTAGCATTCCTTTGCTTGAGCTCAGGTGTTTTTTCCCTCCTCTTGGCTTATTTAATCTGTGTGATTAGCAGCTCAAGAATCAATAAAAGCATTGCTCTGTTTTTGTGCTCCAAATATCTGTTCGCCACTTCAGACCAGTAGGAACCAGTTTATAAGGTTGAGGTAGGATTTTCACTAAAAGTAAATAAGCTGCAGTTAGAGCTATCTTCAATTTCATTTCCCCCAAGCAAAATCTAATGGCTACTTGGAGCAAGGCTGCTTTAATAACATCTGTTTCTCCTTGAATCACTGGGGGAATAGTATTGATATTGCCATATTCTTACAGGGTGTTTTAAGTCACATTGTGACAGGGCGATGCCTTACCACAACACTGATAGTTAAATGTTTACATTATTTTGAAGTATTTTCCCTTATAATGCTGTGATAGCACATATGTTGTAAAGCACAGCTATTAAAGATTTTTGTATGCTTATGTGGTGTTTGGGGGGAAATGTCATGTTCTAGCTTGCTATCCCAGTCTGCCTGTACCTGCTGCAACCAAAGCACCCAAACCCAGTGTTTCATTATTATTCCCACTTTACCATTTGTGGAAGCAATAGTGGGTATGACATATGAACACATTCAGATTCTTCATAAATACCTCACAAAGTACCAGGAAGATTTCCATGAGGTTAAGATTGTTTTCTGTGGATGTATTTTGGCTTACTCCCTGTTGTATAGTTGTCTTGTCCACAGGTAGCCCTTTTCCTCCAGAGCTACCCAAGCCCTGTATTGGGGGCCACGTTGATCAGCCACCTTGGTAAAATTTGGATCTTCAAAAGTTAAAATGCCTTTCTTCTTTTTTTTTTTTGAGTTCTGACTGCTTGGTTCCCAAGGGGTGAGTTCAGGAGAACCTGCTGATTTCCTGTGGCTTGTTCAGTGTCTCAAAGCAAATCAGCTGAGCTTGAAACGGGTCTCCCATCAGTGCAGTGGTACCCACTGCTATGAGTTCATCTCTGAGAGGATGGACAAGTCACGGCAGCTGAGCAGAAGCCCCTTGCTCCCCCGTGGGAGCTCTGGTGCCAGCAGTGCTGCTGGGGGCAGCTCCTGGCAGGGCAGTGCGCAGTGATGGGAAGTGCTTCAAGCTGGCCTATGTGACAGATACTCCTGAAATCTTAAAAGAAGTAGATACCGGCTGAATGGGAAGATGAGTCAGTGGGTAAAACCCCAGGCTTGTGGTACACAGGGCTTCTCTTCAGCTCTGGGATGCTCTTACTTCCCCCTACAGACATACCGAGAGTGTGCAGTTTCCATTCTTCTTTCTCCACACTTCTGAACTTTGCAGCTCGCACAGGTAGCTCACAGGACATCTGGTAGGGCATCCTCTGGTCCCTGTTGGAGCTTCCTCCCTTGGCAGTGCTGTTGCAGAGGAAGAGACATTTGGATGCAAATCTTGTGTAGACAAATTTCCGTGCAAAGCTGAGTGATCCAAATGCACCCAGTGTAACTACTGGAAGCGGGAAAACTGGTAGAAGGACAATTAAAGTTGTTTTAAAAATCCAAGAGAATTGTTTTCTTCTGGTTTTTTTCAGCCTCTGGGTAGTTGTCAGTCCTGAGGGTTAAGACTGACTGGTGATGGGGTAAGAGGGTATGCAGATATATTCAGATAGCAGTGCTTTGGTGCTGAGATGAGTTTTCTGGACACAAAGTGTAATGTTCAATTTCTTTTGTTACAGATGGAAGAAAAACGACGCAAGTACTCCATCAGCAGTGATAACTCAGACACCACTGACAGTAAGACCTTTAATTCAAAGCTTTGAAAAGATTCACCTCCAGCAGTCAAAATGCTTGAATAATTACTTTGCAAAGAGTGGAAGAAACTGCACTTACTAGGAAGTCTCTGCACAATGAATAAAGCGCAGTATGGGTTTATCAGAAATGCAGCAACAAGCTGATATCAATTTATTTGAACACTTGGTTTTGGCTCCTCTTAACTGATGAGTGTCTCCCTGTGTCAGGAGTCTGAGTGAGGAGAGCTGCTGATTGCAATTCTGCTAATGAAGCAGCAAATACCCTTTGTAGATTAGTTGTCCTTTCCTGTGAACTGCAGCCTGAGACTAGTTTGCTCTTGATTTGGGTTGTACCAGAGGAAAGGGAAGTTTTTACTGGAGTCAGAGTAAAATGGGAGCCGCATTGTTCCCTTTTTGCAAACTGAAGAATGATGTGGGAAAAGGGTAAGGCTCAAGCCAGCAAATCTTGCAGGCCCACGCTTGCTTTTCAGCATCTACCTCACTTCATCCTCATTCCGGAAGGCACAGAAGCATGTGTTCAACAATAAACATGTGCAAATGTGCTGAATTTTGGCTATAAATAGAGCACTCTCCTCTTCCACTTATCCCAGGGCTTCACCCACTGCAGACATACCGCAGTGCTTTCAAGGCACCAGCCTAATCCCTTGTCTGGACTCTGGAGTTTCTTACTAGTTGCTGTTGGTTTCCTACAAATGTCACAGTAATTTCATCAGGGCTGTGCAGGCAATTTGCTCTCCACACTTTACAGGATCTGGCTACTGGATATCCAACAACAAAAGGGACTTTACTAAAGACACTAAACTTCTGGGCTTTTTCCTAACAGGATGATGGAGATATTACAGGGGGTTATGGAAAGGCTGATCTTGCTGGGTTTGGCTGCTGTTCCCACAGCTTTAGCCAAAAATAATTGTCAGTGTCAGTGGAGTTTGCCCCACAGCTGCCAACAGGAACCTGCTGTTCAGCTGCCAGTGGGGACCCCCGTCCTGCTGGAGCTCTGGGGGACCTGGGAGCTGAGCTGTGCCTGCAGAAAGTGTTTCAGGCTCTGTCAACACGACTCGTTTCTCCTAAAATGAAACATCTCTATCTCAGAAAGGGGTTTGTTTTGGAAGCCATGCTCCAAACTTCCCATTTCCTAATCCCTAGATGATCAAAAGCTTATGGAGCTGAGCTGTGCACGCTGGCTTCACTGCCTTTCGGGGGTAAGGCATCTTTAATCATGGTATTAAACAACATGCCCTTATCTCTATGGGGCTTGGATATTTATGCTGCAGGTGATATCTAAGCTGTTGACAAATGCTCTCCTGCTGGATACTTGTAAACAGAGTGGTGACCTCCTTTTTCATGCCTCTGCCAGGAAAGGGTGGTTGTGTTATCCAAGCCTGTGTAGCTGTAGCATCACATTGTAGCTTGAGAAGAGGGGGTAGGTGGAAATCAGTGGCTGATCTCTCCAGGAAAGCTGTGGAGCTGTGGCTGCTGCTCTCCTTGGAGCAGCTTGCTGAGTAAAGCAGCATGTCCATGGGGCTGCATCACAGGGATGTTTGCCCTGGGCTTTGTCTATACAGTCCTGTTATGCTCTGAAATGTTATGAAGAATTTAATTCATATGGAACCCTCTTTAATAACATCTGGCCTGATACTTCAAAAAACAAGCTGCCTTTTGGGAACAGGTGATGCCCCCATATTTGGTGCTCATTTTGTGAAGTACAAGAAAGTGCACTGCAAGTAAAGAATACAGGTTGAGCTGGTGCCTCTTTCCCTGCCAGGAAAAATGTGAAATTTACCTGGGTTCAGCTGCCTGAGCTGTGCAAGAACAGATGTTTCTCACTGCAGTGGTACCTCAGCCTGATCCCTGAGTCAGCTCAGCCCCTGGCCAGAGCCCTTCCTGAGCTCTGCATGGCTCCATCCTGTTGGGATGTGGTTATGTGCACGGTGTTGTTTTCTCCTATTTAGCCTCCAGGATAAAATAAGTGTTAAATGGGCCTATTGATAGTTATTTTGTTGCAACATCACAGAAACATTTTTGTATGCTGGAATATGGAGGGGAGTCCTCCTATACAGAAGACTGAACTGTCATCATTTTTATACAGAAATTCCAATAATCAGTTTGTTAACAAATTAACAAATACAGTCTTACATTTAAGTGATAATGACACAAATGGGTTGGAAATAAAGATCAGTAATGAATTGGTTCCAGCACATTTCAGGCTTTAGCTACCCTTCTCTTTTGGGGGTGACAGCAGTGGTGATGATACCGCACAAAAAAAATGCAATGTCAAGGTATAATTCCATCTTAGTGCTGACCCAAAGTGTTGATTGAGGCTGGAGCAGTGAGGAAAAGATAAGGAAAAGTGTTGACTCTTTCACAGGTAACCTGTCTCTGTTACTGTTGTAGGTCACACCACATCCACGTCCAGATGCTCCAAAATTCCGAATACCAAATCCCCCTGGTCACGGCAGAAGGAGAAGAAGCCCTCTGAGGTACGTGGACTTTTAGGCTTTTCCCAAAGGAGAGTTTTCCCATGGGGTTGTACTTGCCCAGATGTGGAAACCAGTGTGCCCATGTCTGAGGGCAGTGGGTGCCAGGACAAGGTATCCCCGAGAAGCCAGAGCTCATGTTGCAGAGCCACAGCTCCCAACAGCAGTGTCAGTTCCATCCCTGCTGGGGAGGGAGCTGATGGGGATGCACGGTAAGTGAAGGGTGGGGGTCCTTGTGCCCACTCCATCCCTATTGAGGCAAGTAAAGAGAAGTAAAGTTTGGTGGGGTTACTGGGAGGTGCTACAGTACTGGGGTGTCTGCATACCAAGATTCCCTGGTTTGGATGTCCTACTGGGTGCCCTTTTATTAAAGGCACAGGTCATAGCACTGATGAAGGGGGAGGGTGATGTGGAGGCTCCTCCCCATGAGCAAATGGGAGGCATGGAGAGGTGTGAAATGAGAGAAAGCACAGCTGAGTTGCAGATTGTGTTGGTTTCTTCCTGTCACGAGGCTCAAGGACATGAAGCTGAGGCCATAGCTGTCTGACCTTGCTGCAGGGTTTCCCCTCCCTGGTATGGGCAGTGCTGCCCATTCTGGGGACACTGCTCAGGTTCACCTGCTGGCTCTGTAGTGCAGGGTCTGCACCTTGGGTGGGAGGAGCTCTTTGTCCCCAGGACTGTGCTGGAAGGGGTGGTGCTGTGTCCTGTTTTCCTTTTGTGCCTCGGATACATTTCCACTAGCCATGGAAACTATACCAGGCATGAGCTGCTGTTGTAGCAACCGCAGTGTTTGGCAGTGGTCATCTTCATTTCAGCAGCAGTGTGAGCAAAGCCAGAGGGACATTGTTCTCACATTCCCTTCCTTCTGGACTGGGGTCTGGAGTCAAACAGTGCTAAGTTTAGAAGCAGATGAAGCTGGCATGGCTCATATGAACTCCGCAAGACCTCCCTGTTTCACCTTTGCTGACACTGTGGCGTGGTGAACACAAACCTCTATAACATCCTCGTTTTGCATCAAGCTGAGTAGAGATTTTGAGGTTTTCCTGTGGTCACTGCCTGAATTACAGCTGCACTTGGTTCTTGCTGCTCTGACAGGTTTACATTGATATATCTGTGTTGGCAAAGGACACAGACTGAAAAAGCTGAAGTTATTTGTGTGTTGGGTAAAGAGTGGGACTGGAAAGCTGTTACTACCATCTGAGTTAGCTGGAAATACTCCAGAGAGCAAGAACCCAGGGTGCAGATGTCACTGACTGCTAACAAGGCTGTTGCAAAATTGAATATCAGCACTGGTAATGTTGGATTGTGGTTATAGATGTGTCTCTCAATGTGGGTGCAGGGGAGATTTCTGTGAGCTGAATCCTCCTTTGGAAAGTGAAGCATTTTGGGCATCTCCTCCTCCTGTAGCACCATTACCCCTCTCTGAAATAACTACCCATCCCTGTGCCTGATGTGTCCATAAAGACCTTGGGTGCTGTCAGGAGTCTCTGCCACAGAGATGCTTCATGTTAGATGTGAGAGGATGTGACTCATGCCATGACAGTGTCATAGGTGTCACTTTGCTGCTGGCCAGTAAAATTCTTCTCATATAAAGACACATTTTTGTCTTTATTTGGAGTTAGTTGAATCAGCCATCTATGATTTTACCTGGATGTTACTGAATATAAATCCGAGATTCCAAGTGAAAATGCTTCTGAACCTGATGAAGGATAGTAAGACCTGCATCCAAGTTGCTGCTCTGCAACAGCTGGAGTGAAAATTAGATCTTAGTCCATGGCACCTGGGAGACATCAGATGCCTACGGAGGGCTCATCTCTCTGCTTACTGCTCTGCTATCCCTTGAAGAAGGTTCTCAGTGAAATGTAGCTGTGGAGCAAATAAAGTGGAGCAAAAGCTGAACAGTGCCCAGCTTAGCATCAGTTGGGACAGAAAGTGAACCTCTGTGGCTTATCTGAACTGAAACTCCAGGGGAATTTGGGGAGGCGATGTGTGATTACTGAAGCTGGAGTTTGGCCAGGATGCTCAAGCTGACAAACCATCTTTTACAAAAGCATGGTGGACACACAAGCAGATGGAGCAGTCTGGATCTCAGCTGTGCTCCCCTCACTGGGAATTGCCCCCCTGCGCTTGCTGGTGTCTTGGTCTGCCGGAAATTCAGCACCAGCTGGAACTCATGTCAGGAGATGGTCAGAGGTTGGATGTAGTATCACCCCAGGACCTGCAGCAGTATAGGGAGATGGTTTGGAGGTCACTCCAGTTTGACTTTCCTCTCCAGCAGCATTTTCTAAACTTCCCCAGGAGTGACCCAACTTCTCTTCCTGTGAGCATCTATGAATGCATCCGGTCCATGTGTGGGATCTGCTGCTTGTCGTCTGTGAAACACTGGGGGGTTTGGCACATCCTTGCAGGAACACTGTGGGATTTCAGACAAAGACTGGGACAGGCATCGTGTCCTGTTGGAACAAGTATTGAGAAATGTAAAACACAAACTATACCACTGTCAAACTGCTTCACATGAAGTGGTGAATCACCTTTTCTTTTGCCCATCCTGCTGAGGATGGAAACCACAGGAGAATAATAGGGAGAGCAGGATTAATGTATCAGCAGATATTGAACCCCCAGCCATTTTAGGTCTGGACACATCTTTTCAAACAATAACTCAAACTCCAGGTTTGCATATGGCTTGTCGCTTTATCTAGAGCTGCAGTGGGTATAAGCATGTCCTGAGGGATGGCCATGCTGGAGGATGGGCTGTGGAAATGGGGTTCATGTGTGTGTGCACCCACCAACCTGCCCTGCCCTTCTCCCATGCTGTCTCCGTGGGACAACAGCTCCCAGAGAAGCTTGCATTCCTCCTGACAACCCGGGCAGGAGATAAAAAAAAATGGAAAGCATTAGTGTTACATAGTTATTAGTCAGGTCAGGGGGTGATGTTTATTATGAAAGACTCTGTGAGAGGGGATTAACTATACACATTAAAAACCATCCGATACAAGGCATCTGGAAAAACAAGCTTCTTAACGTGGAAAAGTACTGAGCTGTTTGTAAACATCCGCAGAGGGGCCATTGCCAGGGAGGGTGATTATATTTATCTGTGCCTGTCACGGGGCTCTGCCCAGGCTCTTTCCTGACTGTCCCAGGCACCAGGCCTGTCTTGGCTCTGTCCCTCACAGAGGTGACAGTTGTCCTGTCCTTCCCCTTGCCTGGGCAGCAGAGCCTTTGGGGCTAAAACCTGATGCTGATGGTGCCCTGGGCACGGCTTTGCTGTACTGCTTTGCCTGAAGGCAGAGGATGAACGTGGGCAGCTGCCAACAGCTTCGTGCATCTGCAGTGATAGCAGTACCAATCTGGTGATTTTAATTAATCTCATTAGTGCTCGTTTGTCTCTTAACTTGTCTGCAAATGGAACATGGTAGCTGGTACCCATCTCCCTGGGTCCCTGCAAGGAGCTGCTGGTCATGCTCTCCACCCTGGGAAGCTGGAAGGAGGGAATGCTCACTCAGGTTATCCCTGCTGTGGATCTGAATCTGCAGCAGGGAGTAACACATGCCTGAAGGACGGATTTCTGCTTCTGTTAGTGGCACATTAGTGCAATCCTGCCCCTGGCTGTAGAGCTGCTGGGAATGTGAGCACAAGCATCGCTGGTTTGACTGCAGTCATCAAGCCTCTCTCCTGTTCCTGACAGGGAACAGTTGTCAGTGTCTAAGGAGAGAATCTAAGAACAAGGCAAGTGTGTAATGATAGTTGCTGGTTCTGTCTGCCATCTCCCAGCCATCAGTGGCCTGGGGACTCCCTCGGATGCTGCCTCTGAGTCACTGCCTTAGCTGCTGTGTTAGTCATTACCTGCAGAGCTATTTCAGATCCACAGTGCTCACCTGCACTGCTGGAATATATTTTGGAGGAGCAAAAGCCTGGGTTTATTTTTGTGCAGAACACCTGCCTGCCAGTGCTCCAGCCTCCTTTCTCAGCTGAGGAGCCCTGTGCAGTTTTGGCCGTGGTTTGCAGGTGCTGCTCATCACACTGGACGTCCTTAATGCCCTTCTCCCTCACTCCAGACCTTTGGGAGGCGAGGGGGCTGCAGCTGCAGGCAGGACTTAGGATGTAGGGGAAACCACAAATTTATACAATTTACATTATTTTCTGCTTGTCTTGTTTAGACATTACTTCCCTGTTTTGAAAGTCACCTTTTTCTATCCCTTTACAAGGATTTGACTCTTTTCCCTTCCAAGAAGTAATTCTTACTGCATTGGTTCATGTTTTTTCCCTCCTGCTTTAAGTATATAATAACCCAGTGCAATGTGAATTTAGTTCCTGTGCTCTTCTATGCTTGGAGAAGAGCTTTAATGGATGTGGCCAAGCAAGACTGGACATGCTTTTATGGGGCTGGATGGAGAGAAAGTCCCTCTCTGTTGAAAGGTTTGACTGGAGTTTGGCTTTGACTGCAGTTTGGCTTTGTCTGTTTTCCCTTGCCAGCATGAGGGTAACAGATTAAAACCATTGTCTTCTGAATCCTGAGAAGGGCCAGACAAAAATGCTTCTTGATCCTATTTTGAGTTCTGTTGTTCATTGCATCTTTTACACCCAGCATTTCAAGAGGAAACAAGACTAGATGAGATAGGAGGCTGGCTCCCCAAATGAACATGGGAGTTCAGGATTTCTTCCCCCACAGGCTGATAATACCTGGTTGCACACACACTCCTGGCATCACCGCATTTCAAAACCTTGCTACCGAGTATTGACGCTCCTCTCATTTCGGAAAGGGCTGGAAAAATGTGACAGAACAACAGAGATATAGGACTGGGAGGTCCAGAGTGGAGCAGGGTGAGGCGCCCACAGGTGCCATCTCAAGCTGATATCAAGACAACCAAAACCTATTCTCAGGACTCCCATTGTTCCTGTTGTTTTCTCTTCCTCTAAAAATCCTTGTGACTCATGAGCTAAAACAAACAATTTTATGCTTGAGAGAGTGAAGGACTAACAAAGCTGGCTGGAAATGAGGAGAGAGTCCTGCAAGTGAGGCAGTGTGGTCTCAGTGTGGATGGAGGAAGGTGGTTATGGCTGGAGGTATGCAGGAGTCAGCTGCCAGGACTGCAGTCAGGGAGGGGAAAAGAGCATTGAGCCAAAACCTGAAGAAAACCTGTTACCTCAGTGTCAGGAAGCAGTCCCACACCCTGCCTGCAGTGACCTGCTGCTGGCCCTGCTTGGGAGCCATGCTTGGAGCACCAACTGCCCCTGCTTGCTGTGGAGGGGTCATCACTGTGAGATCCCGTGTGGTGCTGTGGGTGTGAAGCTCATCCCTGAGATTCCATGTGGCTGCTGTGAGTGTGGAGGCATCAAGGGGGGTTACAGGACTGTTGGGTGATGGAGGGAGTCAATTCAAAGGTGAGATCTTGGATGCAGGCTGTGACCCATCCCTTCTCACATCTCCTGCCGACCCTCACCCTTGTGAGCGCTGTGTTTTCTGCATGCTCTTCCTTATGGGCCTTTCTTCTCTTACATTTTGTACTGCTGCTTTGTGGCATGGAGTACTTTGGAAAGAGTTCTTTTCGCTAAAACTTTTTAGGGACAGAGATGTTATTGCGTATTAAAAAAACGGCGTCCCATCCTGGGACTTGAAGGAGGAGGGGCTGAGCTTATTCCTCTGCCCCAAGGGCAAGGTCTGAAAACTCAACAAAGTCAGCTGGGTGCAGATGCAGGGGAAAATGTACAACAGAATTCCCACCAGCTCAGGGAGCCTGGTGTGCATGGACCCAGCCTGCTGGAGCTCATCTGTGCTGGGCTGAGCTGCCTGGTCCCTCTGCAGCTGTTTTCTCCTGGGCTGGTTTGCAGCAGGCATCTGGAGCCCAGTACCCGTGTGGGGGACATCGGGGCCACGCCGCCTTGCCAGGCACAATCAGCCGTGCCGGATCCGCCACAGCAGTCCCTGGGCTGGCTGTGCTTTAAAAGCTAATTAAACCCAGTGCTGGACGAGTCTTTCTTTTCATTTCAGTTTAAAGCCCAAAACAAATCCGGCTCTTTGGCTCTTGCCCAGGAACTGGTTTCATACCAGTGGAAGTCGTTACCACGGGATGCGTGTTCGGTGTTTTCAGGTGGGTTATTTGGGGCAAAGGGGATGTTTGACAGGCTCAGAACTACAGTACAGTCATTGGAAAAGCCAAGTCCTTGACAGAGCACATGGAGTGGGAGCTGAATGGCAGGGAGATTGCTGGCCAGTTCATTAAAAGGCTTTTGTGAATCATAGAGCCTTGAAATTGATGTGAGAATTGCATGAAGAGGTGGTGGAGAGGCTCTCAGAGGGGCTGGATGGTGATGGGGCAGAGGTGGAGAAGGAGAATGCTGGAAAGCAGCACAGCCTGGAAGTTCTTAGCTAACAGAGGGATGAGGAGCAGCATTTCTGATGCCTCATGGCATGTCACTTGTCCTTCCTGTTGTGTGCCGTGGCATCTCCCAGGGGTACATGTTTTTCTCTGAGGTTGTCCCACTGTTGGATAATGGATGCTGGTCCATGGAGAGCTCCCGGGGATGCCATGCAGCTGTCACAGGGCACAGGGAGAGGCTGCAGGGCTGTGTCCAGTGGGAGAAGGAGCAGATCCTCACCGAGGTGGAGCAGCTGATGTACAAGGTGCTCAAGGAGGAGCCAAATCAGCCCCTGCCTTGCAGGTTTCTGTCATATCCACAGGAGCATCCTTCAAGTGCCAGGCTGAATCCAAGTGATACATTGGTATGTTAGCATCAGAGGACATTACATTTAATTAGCTCAGGGTTTGTTTGGGTTTTTTGAGAGGTAAAAGCAATGCAGCTTTTGCTTCAAAATAGAAATTATTTAATAATAATAGTAATAATAAAAATAATAGAAATCTGTTCAAAATTACAGAAAAATTACAAAAATATTAATGGCACCATGGCTGTGGTGTCCTAGTGACTTCTCATGTTGCTGGACTGCCAGGACTGGCTCTACTGGTGAGTCAGTCCAACACCACAAACTGGTGGGCTGCAAGGATGGGGAAGTAGGGCTGGGTAGTCCAGGCTTGCCTGGCTTGTGAACTTCTCCATGTTCCTTTGTTTGCCTGGAGTCTGAGGCTGCACAATCGTGTGGACTCCATTTCCATTTATTTTGGAAATATGAAGGAAAAAATATCTTGGGATTTTGAAATTTCATGTTGTTTTTACCTGTCTTTAAAGCTGACAGTAACGAAGGGAGAGATTGGCCCTAGGCACTGGTCTGGTGCATCTCTGAGCATCACAAAACCTCCATGAGGTTCCTGAGCAAGCAGAGGTAATAAAGGAACATCTTGGTTTGGTCTTTCCCATTGCTGGTGGATTGATAGAAAATAACTCAGATCCCATTCAGGGCTGAAAGTGAAGGACAGAGCCTGGCCTGGGCTGTGGTGGTGGCAGGGGAAGCGGGTGCAGGGCAGCAGACAATCTGTCAGCTCCCACAGCCGGGGAGAAACAGTAAACACTCCTATTGACGGAAAATTGCTTGTTTTCTAGTACCCAACTTTTTCTTCATCGCCAGGTCCTTGGTTCATCAGTGCCCAATTTGTCCTTTATTTGGTTTTCATAAATAATTCAGAAGAGTTTGAGTAGAATAATTGAGTCTTTTCCCAACCCTAATCCAGACAATTCAAAACAAAAAGACATTTAGATTACAATTTGAGCATATTAGCTGTTGGGAGATTTCCAGACAACTGATCTGCTTTCCTTTACAATTTCTGTGCTGTTCTATCATTTCTAAAGTGTTCTGCTTTGATAGTTAATAATTTGAGCATATCCAGTTCTTCATGAAAAGACAGAGGCGTCACTGTGATAAAGTGCGGGCGTGCGTGCTGCCATCGGATGGGTGAGCTTATCTGTTTTCCAAGAAGGACTAAATAAATGAAGTAGTGAGATTGCAAATCCAGCCTGTGATGTGCCTTATCTTCAGGGAAATAGATACAATCATGCTTATTTGGCTTAAAATTAAAACTAAGCTTCTATGCTGATGCGAGCTGAAAAGCCAGAAGGGATGAATTTGGGGAAGACTTAATGCTGTAAAGCACGAGTCTGGGATCTGCACCATGCAGAGGGGAGAAATTCTACTGAGGAGTGGTCTGGCTGCTGTGCAGGCTCCTCCATCTCCCTCTTCATCAGCAGAAGGGGGGTGATAAGCCAGGTTTTTGACACCGTTTCGTGGGTGCCCAGCTCTGGTGTTACCCTGAAGAGAAAGGGCTTATCACCTCACTGCTGTCACCTGGTGCTGACCTAGCAAAAGAAAATGAGGATCCTTGCTTGGGGTAAGACTCTGGGAAGACCATGGCTGCTGTGGGTGCTGGGGAGGCCTCAAGGCAGGGTGATGCTATGGCTGGATCCTCCCAATGGTTGGTTGTCCTGGAAAGGGCAGCCCCATGTTCTCCACTGCTCTTGAGCTGCCTGCTGGGTCTGTGCACTCAGGTGGGAGTAGGAGCATGCTGCTGTCCTGCAGCATTGCCAGCACTGCCCTGAGCAGCTTCCTGGTGGAATTGGGTGTGTTTGCCTGTGTGAAGGAGGGATGCAATGCTCCTGCACCCCACAGCATCAAAGGAGATGTCCTCAGGAGGCAACTGAGCTGGCATTGAGGGAGAAGGGTACTCACATGTCAGCAGGATTCACTGCAGGTTGTTAAGAAAACTTGTGGGTGCCCTGCACCTTTGAAAACCATTCCTGCTTGGCTGTGCCCACAAACCCCAATGGCATGTATCTTCAAAACTGTATTTTCTGTAACAGTACTGTGCTGTTGCCGGGGGAAGGTTAGATTGAATATTAAGAAAAGGTTTTTCACTGAAGGGGTGGTTAAGCATTGCCACAAGCTGCCCAGGGCAGTGGTGGAATCACCATGCCTGAAGGGAATTAAAAAGACATGTGGCTGTGGCTCTTGGGGACGTGGTTTAGTGCTGAGCTTGGCAGTTCTGGGTTGACAGCTGCACTTGATGATCTTGTAGGGCTTTTCCAGCTTCAATGATTCTGTGGTTCAATGTATGGTGCTGGTGGCCAGAGCAATAGGGAGGTGGCTCTGACCCCTGTGGTGGCCTCAGCCCTGTGTGGTTCAGGCACAGGGGAGCATCTCATCCACACAAGCTGACAGCTCTGAGGAGTGAGCGATTACTCAGGTTCATGTTGTCCTCATTGGAGCTGGGCACTGAAACTGGGTTAAGGAGATGTTGTTGACCCAGGCTGTGACCTGTCAGCACAGGGCTGTCAAGAGCAGGATGCATTTCTACCCTTTATTTTAGAAAACACACTGCAGTGGAATTCCTTGTTTGGATACACTGACCCACACTGCTGGAGGGACTGTGATATCTCATACATGTTTAAATAATGTCTGTCTTAATACTTTTTTTTAATTTTCCCACACTGGCAGTGTGTTAAAAGGTTACTGTGGTGTCTGTAACCATGTGTTTGTAGCACGCAGAGGACCCTGCATCTTTCCCAAACTGAGCTGACTCTAATATATAGGCTGTTAATTATGTTTGTTGAAGGGTATGCCAAGACTGTGTCTAACCAACTCAAATCAGGTTTATATAGACATAGCCAAAAATGTCTCCAAACAACTGCATCAGGAGGAAGGTACCAGTAAAATCCAGAGGTCCCAACATAGCAAAGGTTGTTTATATATTGTATTTAACTCTAATTGGGTTAGCAGCTGAGACTCTGAGGATTAAACAAACTGACCTAAATACTGGTCTCAGTGGTCTTAGTTAATGTCTAGTTTCCTGCATTTCAGTTGATTTAGGTTCCCAAATACTCTCCAAAGTGTGTTATCTTTGTATCAAAAAATATAAAACTATACTGTATTATTTCTTGTGGTTCTGACAAAGCAAGTCTCATTTGGAGAACAGACTGTGAAGAGATTAAGTAATACTGAAGAAAACACCTGATCCATCTCAGACTTGTGGAAGGAATGCAGAAGTAGCAGGGATGGAGCGAGATGGTGTCCAGGCAGGATTGCTGGTATGACAGTTATTATTTCAGCTAATAGCAGATGGTAGAGAAGAGAAATCATCCATTTTCATTTACAATTTATTTTTATGCTGCAAGAGGCAGGATTGCTCAAGTCATTGCTGTCAGGCAGCCCTCTGGAAGGAAAACCTGACTTACCGTGAAGGATATTTTTAGAATGAGTTTTTCATCCTTGTGTATTGGGAAAAGATGCTGCAGGGCCTGGAGTGAGATGCAGAATGAGCCCATTTACTGAAGGAAGGACTGGAGGATTTTCCTAGAGGAGGGGACCAGTGTTGATCTCACAAGTGGTTTATTGAGTCAGGAAAAATCTGTGTTTGTGGTTGTGTAAGCAGCACCTAGATCACATTTTAGCTGGATAATTTCTGTCTTCAGCTTTTGTCTGTCCCTGTTCAGGATAATGAAGTGATGTGATGGAGACATAAAGCTGCTTGGGGCAGTGAGATGACCTGAAGGGGACTCAAAGGTGCTCAGGATGGTGAGGTGATGTGAGGACCATATGAAGGTGCTTGGAACAAAGTGGCCCTGCGTTTCCTACATCTTCATTCATACCAAGAATGCAATTTTCTTGTGGCCTGTGAAGGCCAAGTGTTGAGAAGCCCCTTGGCATTTGGAGATGTGTGTGGCTGTGCTGAAACCATTAATACCCTAAGATAAAGCAGCCTGTTTCTTCAGTTTAAAACTAATTTTTGGTCTGCATCTTATCCAAGTCCAAGCTCACAACCTGTGGCTGGATTTCCTGACTGTCCTGTGTGGGTACCTCAGAGGAGTTGGAGCTGCAGGACTTTGTCTCTTGGCACTGCCTGCCTGGAGGGGAGTCCCTGGTTATTGCCATGTTCTCCTGCCCAAAACTTACGCTGCAGGGGTTTAATTTGGCTCCCTGAAGCCACTCCATTGGTGATGCAGGCACCTCCTGTGCTGTCCCTTGGGGGCAGTTTCCCAAGGGCACCCTCCCTGGGCACGTGTGTCCCCAGCCTCTGGCTAGGCCTCTGCATTCAGGATGGGTTTTTTCCTGGTGCAGGTTTTCCGGACAGATCTGATAACAGCCATGAAGATCCCTGACTCCTTCCAGCTGAGTCCTGACGAGTACTACGTTCTGGCTGATCCTTGGAGGCAGGAGTGGGAGAAGGGCGTCCAGGTGCCAGCAAGTGCCGAGGCCATCCCTGAACCTGTGGTCAGGTAAGTGAGCAGGATCTCCTCCATCTGGTTCTGCCCACTGGGCTGCTCTGCCTGCTCCTCTCCTGTGGGGTTCCCTCTGCCTTGGTGGGGTGCACACTATCTCAGAGAGCACATAAAGGTAATGCTCAGGATCCTGGGCTTGTATAGGGATGCACAGGGACCTCCCACTGCATCCTGAAAATTCCCTCTCATGTGCGTGGCTTTTTTTGGGTGGTGGCCAGCTGGGACAGCTCCTTGTTTGCTCTTGGTCAGGAAATTTTAAAAAAGATTTGATAGAATTGAAGGAATGATAAAAAAATAACAGAAAACAGCACATAATGCCAGCTTCTGCCTGACTGCTCGATGCTTCTCTGTCTAGGAGCATGTGGTTGTACCACTGATATTTCACGGTAGGGGGGAGCAGGAGTTGGCCCTTAAATTAAAAACTTCCCTCTTTACCATGTTTGTGTGGATTGGAGACGTGCTGGGCGTGCTGAGATTCAGGACTTGGGAAAAGGAGCCCAGCAAACAGAGAAATATCTCCCAGACCTTGTAGAGACAACATCTGTCAGTGGAGATCGGGGGCTCATTAGCTGTTTTAAAATAGGGAACTGAGTTTTACAATGGATGCTTAAACAGCTGCTCAGGTGAGAAGGAAACATGGGGGAGCTGCTACTCCCTTGATGTGTGTGGGGGATTATCCCAGAGCAGTGGCCAGAGCTGTGGGGGAAAAGTTGGTGCTGCCAGTGGGGGAAATGCAAAAGGCTGGGAAGGGACGCCAGAAGTTGCAGGGTCAGATCTGGAAACTTGCAGGATCAGACCCAAAGCTCCCTAGAGGGTTCACAGGAGCTTTGCATCTCCCGTGTGTTCCCTTTGATGTGTGACACTGTGTGTGCATCCTGCAGAAACACTTGTGAGGCATCATGCCAGGGTGATACTGGGGCTGCTCATGGGGTCGAGCGGGCTGCAGGGGATTTGGGCATGGAGCAGAGCAGAGCTGTGGAGACTCTGCTTGTCCCACAGCAACAGCAGCTGCTGCTGCTGCAGCTGCCGACCCCGCTTCTGAAGTAAACTTTTGTGTACGCTCCCCTTCCTCCCCCAGGGAAAACAGAAAGAAATGAAACTTTAATGAGTCTGAACACATCAAAAGGGAAGTTGTAAAGGGGGCTGTTGAGTTGATTTAATCCTTGGGAAAAAGAAAAAAAAAAAACAAAAAAAAAGGAGAAGGAAAAAAAAAAGCCTGTGTGTGAAATATCTTTTTTTAGTTATTTTTGATAGCTAACCGCAGTCTGGCCTCGCCAGTGCTCTGCTTCCCAGCTGAGGGCTCGTGCTGGGGCTATTTCCAGCTGAAAAGTGATAGCTTGGCACTGCCTGGACTGGCGGTGCCCATGTAGAGCTGGGAGTGCTGATTCCCAGCAGTGGGATTTGGCATCCCAGGCTTCACAGCCAGGGCCTTCTGGGATGCAGGACAGGCTGGAAATGTGCCTGTCTGCTTGTCTCCAAGCCCTCTGATTTGGGGATCAGCTCTGCTGCATCTTTTTGTGCATGTCTATTCCTAGAGCAATACCTGGAATGGGTCATTCCCTCCCAGGTCCCCATCCCACTCTGTCCTGCTCTGGCATGCTCACCATGGTGGTACCCACCACAATGGCATGGGTGGTGTCTCCCCTTTGGTTTTTGGAGGGAACATCCTGGTGCTGCCCACTCATCTTGAGTGTGAAGTTTTGCTTCCAGTGTCAGGTTGTGCTCTGAAGAATTTCCTAATTCTTGGGATTATTTTGCTTGTTTGATTATTCTCAAAATTGACACTTTTCCATAATCCTTGATGAATTGCCTCCTGGAATAGTTCCAGCTCTTTCTTCAGTACCTCAACATTGTTTTGAGTTCAAGCCTTGCTCTACAAAGAGATTGTTTTATTTTTAAAGCATCACATATTATAAAGAACTTCTTCCCTGTGAGGGTGGTGAGGTGCTGGCACCTCAAGGTTGCCCAGAGAAGCTGTGGCTGCATCTGGAAGAATGGCCAGGCTAGACAAGGCTTTGAGCAACCTGGAATAGTGGAAGATGTTCCTACCCATGGCAGGGATTGTAGCTAGATGACCCCTTTAAGATCCTTTGCAATGCAAACCAGTCAGTAATTCTGAGATCTTACCCATTCTCTATGACCTCTCAGAGATACTCATTGCTGACTCCATCACTCTCAGCTAATCCCAGGTGGATTTCTGCAGCCCCTCTAGTTTGTCATGCCCTCTTCATCCCGGGCTGCTCCTGGGCTGCTTGGAGATTGTGCTGTTTGCCCACAGCTTCAGCTTCTGCTTCTTTCTTCTTCTGTTGCTCTGTTTTGCACTGTGTCTCAATTGCCTGAACCATCTCTTTTTGCTGGCTGGACAGCAAGCATGGCCTGGAGGGCTTTGTCCTTGGATAGATGCCTGTTTGGGATATTTTGTCTTCCCCAATGTGATGGGAGTGAAATGAAGAGCTCATTTTACAGCAGTGTTAATGGTTGCACCTGGTTTGTAGCCATGATGCACATTCCAGGGGGACAGGCAGTGACACTGCCAGATTTTTTTTTAATCAGGACAGCATGCACGCCAGAAGGTATAGCAGAGATGGTGCTGAGCCACTCTCCTCCCCAAAGGAGTGCCAAATCCCTGCTCTGAAAGTTTTCCCACTTGGGCCACTGGTGTGAGAATGGGAGGTGGAAAGGGCAGTGTTGGACTGCCAGGGACAGTGCAGACTGCAGTCGTTTTGATGTCTCTAGGGTAGACAACTCCTTCTTGCATCTTGCCCTGTTTTGGAGAAATGTCAAATTTTTTTTACTAGAGATGACTCTATTTCATGTGCCTTAAGAAAACAGCCTTAAAAGGCCTTACAACTCCATTTTCCTACCCTGTTTAATTGCTTTAATTCATCCCAGTCTCTGTCCCAGGAATAGGTCCTGCCTGAACTGCTGCTTTTGCCCCCCACGCTGTGGCTGCTGCCCCATGGCCTCAACATTGCTTTCCTCCTTTGCTTCCAAACTTTCCTTTTTCCCTACTCAGAAAATTTAATCTAAATCAACCATCCTCTCTCTGTGTTGGGTATGGACAATCCAAATTCCTTTAATCTGCTGAAAAAAGTCCCAGCATTGATGTGTTTTGTAGACTGCAAATGTGGAGCCCAGCAGCTGATGCTCTCCTCCCTGTCAGCGCTCTTTCCCCTATCTCAGAGGTGTAACAGAGCATCCTGCCCTTAGGGAGGGATTCCTGTGCTAATCCAGTCCTGATGTTGTCACTTCTGACAGCCACTTCCATGTGAAATTCCTGGAGGGAGGTGGGGGAGCTGGAGAGAAGACATTAGAGCCTCGGAGCTAGAGAGCAGACAAGCACTGCCTGCAAAATAATAGCTAGCCCATCGTGGTGATGCTCAGGAGCTGGTTCCTGGGCTGTGCCATCGGCAGCCAGTGGATTGTGCCATGGAGTGTGCGGCAGCCACCTCGGCTCCAGAGATGGATCTCGTCCTCTGATGGGTGCCATGCACGCAGCCACTGCTGCTCTTTTCATCTTGCAGCCTGGCTGTTGAAAACCAGCTCTCCCTTCCTGTGCCCTGCCTCTAAGTTTTGTGCCTCTAAAGCTGAAAATTAGATTTTTAAAGCATTTTGTCTTACTGGAGCTGTAAAATGTCAAAAGCTGGGGGTGAGGCAGAAGGCAAGAGTTGTGTTTTAAGGAATGCTTTCCCCAGAAAGCAGCTGTCTCAAAATGCCTCCACTGAGAGCCACCTTAAACTCGAGAGTCCTTTCTAGGTTAGCACAAATTGCAGTGCGGTTGTGAGGAAAGCAGAGAGGGAAGAGGTGCAGCATATCTTGGCTTATTGTCCCAGGAGGATGCTGTTGGCAGCAGCCAGGGTCATCAGAGGCAGCACAGGAGATCAGCTGTTTCCTCTCCACGATCACTTCTGGCTCATGGCTATTCAAAAAGGTTTTATTTTGTATAGTGACACGCCTGAGAATTGTCCGGAGCTTGAAGGGCTCCTGTGTGGTGATGAGAACCACTTCCAGTCAGATGTGAGCTATCAGAGGAGTGAGTAGTCAAGGCAGCTTTCCTTTCCAACAGGCAGGCTGGCATCTCCTGCCCATGTGCCCATGTCCCCTGCTCATCCACCTGTGATGTGAGTGTTGGTGACACTGCATCCCAGGAGTGCCATGTATTCCACCTCTGCTACAGCCCATAGTGGAAGGATCTCCACTGACTCTCTTGAGTCAGAGCTGGGCCTTATAGCCCCTGTGTGAGCTCTACAGTTATTTTACAGTTGTGTAAACAGAGGCACAGAGATTTCCACCCTGAGGAGAGCCAGATCCAAGGTCCCTGTCTGGTGTGGGGTGCAGTTGGTTGTTGGATGCAAAGTTGGCTCATCTCAGTACAGCTTCAGGATTAAACAAGGTAAAATAAAAGAGTTATCAGCAGTTTGGGAGCATCAGGGCTTTGAGTACCTGTCCTGTTATAAATGGCAAGATGTTTCAGATGAGATTTGTATTCCCTGAGTCACATCATCGTAAACCCCAAAGGGTATGGGCTTTGCTGGTTGATATGGATGCTTGTAGGAGGTTGTGAAGCCATTTTTGAGTGGTGGATGGGCCAGGACATGACCTGGACTTGTCTCTTACTGTTGGTGGTTTCGCTGGCAGCATGTTGAGCTTGCACACGGGGGCATCACTTTGTAAAGCAGCGGCACCTACGTGGGATTTTATGCACCTGTGCAGGTTTTATTTCCTCCTTTATTTAATGATTTAATGTTCTTGGCATGTGGCTCCTTCCCCAGGCTGACAGGGATCCAAGCAGGATTTCAAGGTGGCTCTTGGATCTCGCATTAAGCCACATTAGTATGTGCTGTAGATTCTGTTTCCTGTGAATTTGCACACAGCAGGAGGACGAGCAGGAAGGCTGCTTCTTGCTGGCAGGCTTCCCAGATATTCTTGGCATTGCAGATCTATACTTGCATCATTGCTGTGGCCCTGTTTTAACAGAAAACAGAAAGTGCTGTGGTAACAGGAAGGCGCAACCTCGGCAGTACCAGCTCAGCAATGGCGGTGGCACCAGCGCAAACGCGGTCTGCCACGTCGGTGCAGTGGCTGTGTCCCTGTCCTGTCCTCCTCCCTCTTCCCTTCCCTAATGGCCACAGACACAGGTCAAGCAGCTTCCTGCTGTGCTTGTGGGAACACATGCAGCTGGTGCAGGGCTGGCTGGATCGTGATGGGATGGCGCTGTCTGGTCAATGTTCATCTCCTCTGAGCTGTGTTGTTCTTTACTGGACTCCCATAAGGAGTTGCCCCCACGTCTCCAGGAGTTCCAGCAGCTCTTTCCAAGGTATGTAGTTGCTGGCAGATTGTGGTTTTGTGACACCAGTGTCATTGAAAGAGGAGGCACACAGAGCTGCTGTGTGTGGGAAGCAGTGCTGGAGATGAGTGTACTGAGGCAGGGAGAAGAATGAACTGGTGCACCAGCAGTGGGTGTAGGACTGGGACACATCCCTGCCCCCATCTTGCAGTGAAAAGACACTGCAGCTCCTCCTCACGGGGCTGGGTGCTGCATCCAGAACACCCAGTGCCATGAGGGAGCAATTCCAGCCAAGGGAGAAAATCCCTCCAGGAGCAGTCTCTGCTGCAGTGTGGAACATGGTAGCCTGAGGAAAGGTGGCCAGGCTGGCCTGGCAGCAGGGTGGCATGATGCAGATGTCCCAGCTCTGCCTGGACGTCACCTGTCCCTGTCCCTCGGGAGTGCTGGCTGGCAGCCAGGCTGTATCCTTGTGGCTCCCAGCACAGGGATGGCTTCCTGAGGCTGTGTTCTCAGTGTGTACTCGATGAACCAGCACACTTTGTTCTGAGTGGTGAGGTCGGACTTCCTTTGCTGGGTTCGGTGATGCAGGCTGACTGTTGACTCATCAGCTGCTTCCCTTGGGCTTTGCTGCAGAAGGGGCAGGCAGGATTCTGCAGCAGTTTGAGGAGCTTTTGGAGCAGAGCTTTTTCTTTTTAACATAATCCTTTTTTTTTTTCCCTGTTTTTTTTTTTTTTCCCTTCCCTCCAGCTAATCATGAAAAATGTGTGAGTTTGGAGCTTGCAGATGGCATGCTGGCGATTTTACAAAGGGCTATTTCTTGGATTGGTTATCCCCATTCTGTGGCTGCCTGCCCTTAAATATGCATGGGTTCTGGTATGCTCCAGAAATACATGTACACTTCCCTCAGAGAGTGTGCTCTGATCAAAAGAAATTAAAATCCCGATTGCCCTAGGCCTAAATGTTTTGATCACAAGCCCTGGGCTGTGTGTGGGGAGACAAAGGCTCCCTGCCCTGCCCATTCCTGGGAACCCCCACAGTGACAAGTGGCTGTGGTAAGGATGGACTGGCCAGTGGCACTGATCCAGGAATGCAAAATAATCCTAGTGATGTAATATCAGTGAGTTTCATCTCCAGCTCTGCCACTGGGAAAGGGAGGTTTCCAGTCAAATCTGCTCAGGCAACCCTTGTCCCTGCAGGCAGTGGGGAGGGATGGGCTGTACACAGGGTGGTCTGTCCTGCCAGTGCTTCAGGTACCTGGTTTAGGATGTGATGAATCACACCTAGAGCAGCAGAGGGTCTGGGCCATGCAGAAGGTGATCCTGGTGCTGCAGAAGCTGGTACTGGTGCTGCAGAGGGGTTGTTTGCTCGTGCCCAGTGCCTGTAAATGCTTTGCAAAAGAGTAAGTGTGATTTACTCTGCCTGTTACTTGTCATCATTTCTGGTTTACTCTCTGCTTGACAAGTTCTTGTGTGGGCTTTCAGCAAGTCCTCACCTTTATTAGTTTGCTATGGGAAACGTGTTAATCCAGTCTGTTCTTACCTCATTCTGAGCCACTTGGACTTTTATTTTGAACGTTCGCTAATCCTCCCAGTGGATGCCTGTGGTTTGTACTGGATCAAGCACACAGAAAGTCAAGTGTACTTCAGCAGCAAATGTATAGAGCAAGTGAGCTTGATTTCCTGCTGCTGTGTAACGAGGTTTACAGCTCTTGGGACTGACTCTGGTTTGGTACAGCCTTGGGAGCCTCCACATCTCACTCCATTGCCTCTGCTCGCCTCCCAGAACCATGGATTTAGAGTGTAGCCAGGCAAACCCCAGCAGCTCTGATTGCTGGGCGTGCAACCACAGCACTCATGAAATCACCTCTGAGTGATTTAGTGTGCCTTGGGTCCCCTTTGAACAATGCACGGAACTATTACTTTCCAGTGCTCCCCAGTGTGATGGGAGGAGTGGGGTAGCCAGCAGAAGGAGTAGCTGCTCAGTTCTTGGTGCTGCTGGGGTAGTGGTGTTGATTTGAGATGAAGTATTGCTGGTAAGTGAGCTTTACTATGGTGCCAGGACTTTGGGGAGGTGAAGGAGAGCTGGTAGGTGGTTTCTCTCAATGCACTTGAAGAAGATCTGGAAAATCTGATCTAGCTGAAGGTGTCCCTGCTCATGGCATGGGGCTTGGGTTAGGTGACCTTTAAAAGTCCCTTCCAATTCAAACCGTTCTGGAGTTTCATGAAGCATACCCAAACAAGCATTGGATGGTGGAAGAAGCCAACAGATCCCTCCTTGTCTTCTGGGATGGGCTGTGTGCTACTTCAAGTGACTCAGTGTCAGAACTGTTCTCATGTGTTTCAGGGTTCAGCATTTGTTCAGTGATCCAGAGCACATTAAAAGAGTTTGGATGCTGCCTTTTCAAATTCCTCAAAGCTTTGCTTTCACTGGGCTGGGTTTCTTTAAAGATACCTGTGCAAAGACACCATGCTGGTGGATGAGAGTTGTCATCTAGTGCCCAAATTTGTATTTTGAGCTTTCCCATACTCAGCTTTGTGAGTAACAACCTCAGGGGGATTTGTCCTGTTCTTGATCTGCCATGGCTCATGCTCAGATCATGGCAGGTGCAGAACTGCCCCCATTGATCAAGTCTTCTGTTTCTGGTCTCCATTAGTAGTTGGATACAAAGGCAAATGGAGCTGTTTGCATTACTGAAGTAGTTATGGAAGCATTATCTGGCTGGGATAATTAATTCCAGATGCTTTAATGTTAGTAGCTTGGCTTAAGTTACATAAAGAAGCAACATTTTAATTTTTTTTTTATATAGAGAAAGCACAATCAAGTATCTCCGGCTTCTCTAGTACCAATTCCAAGACCTATATTGCTGAAATGGAAATGATTAGACTACTGGCAGCCTGCAGGCTTGGTTTGGAGAAGGTTGCTGTGTGACATGGGTCCCTGAAGGGCCACCAAGTGAGTTAGTGATGGTCTGGGAGAAGAGGGAGAGTAGCACCTGTGGGTGCTGGGGCTGGCTCTGCCCTGCTTGCCTGCAGGGAGAAGGTGCTGTGTGAGCATCCGCTGCAGCTGGAACTGGAGGTTGCTGCATTGTGCTGGGTTTCAGAGCCAGAAGAGCAGCATAGGCTGTCTCCTCCCAGCAGCAGGGTGCAGTCCCCCAGCTGCCTTCAACACTGTTAGAGCTGAATGGCACCGAGAGACGAGAAAGGAATATGGAGAAGATCCTTGCACAGCATGCGAAATTATGTATGTATTTTGCTCTCAGCCCAGACGCTGTTTTTTGTCTAGTCAACCAGAAAAACATCTGCGTTTTGTTTTTCCAATCAACCCACCAGCAAACCACTGCCCAGCCCTTGCTGTGTCCCTGCAGTCGTGGTTCTCCTCTCACAGAAGTTGTGGAGATGAACCCAGCTGTGCTGTGGTGCTCTTCTCTGCCTTGGGAAAGCAGACACTGCTCTGCACCTGAATTCTTCTGTACCAGGACCCTACTCCCATCCACATCGAAATGATTCTCTGGGCACTGAATCAGAGTTACAACTTAAATAATTCATTTGTTGAGCTAAATCTCAGTGAGATTTAGGCTGGAATATAAACGTGAGAAAGACAGGGACATCGGCACTGGTCTTCCTCTAGTCTGCTGGGTATCAGGCTTTTTATCTGGTGATAAACAGCTCAGAAATGGAATTGGAAAAGCTTTTTCACAAAATGGCTGTTTAGTGCCTCCTGTGCACTTCTTTTCCTCTTTTATCACATCAAAGAAGAATGAATCACTTTCTCCTTAGAGGATTATGTTACTCCAGGGGCTTGGAAGGACCCACTGTGGTTACAAGCTGTTACAGAAGGACATTTCAGATGGGGAGGGAACAAATAAGCATTTTTCTTATTGCACCTGTTTATTGTAATTGGGAGCTTCAGCTGCATTTTTGTAAAACTTCCAGAACCTGCCTATGTAAATCCTAAACTGCCAGCAGCTCAGGAGGGGCCACCTTACCCCATCCTTAACATTCTGTGCAGAAATGGGATTGTCACAGGGGGATTTCCAAGCCCAAAGAGAGATCCCTTGAATGGTCCCAGAGCCGAAAGGCGTTTGATGTGCCAGCAGCTGCGGGTGGCAAGGCTGTGCTGAGGCTTGCCCTGCAGAGCTGGGCTGTGCTGCTCGTGGATCAGATGCTCCTGGGGGCTGGGGGCTGATAATGAAAATTTCTGATATTCACTGGATAGCGCCGAGTATCAGAATTCAGCTGGGAAAGACAGCAGTGGCAGCTAAAGGGACAGTGCATGTAGCTGCGCCACTGTGTCCTGGGCTAGTTCCTGCCTGGCAGGGGACAGCAGGGTCCCTGGGACATGCAGCAGGGTCCCTGGGACATGCAGCAGGGTCCCTGGGACATGCCGGGTCCGTGACGCATCCTGTGGTCCCTGACGCATCTCCAGCATCTCCAGCGCAGGAGGGATGGGGAGCGCAGCCTGCACAGCCACGCAGCCATTACGTCACCTGGAGCTGCACTCACTGGCTGCTGGTACCGGGAGGGCAGGACGCTGCTGCAAGCAGCATTAACCCCTTCCTGAGCATCCTCAGTACCACTGGGGTACACAAAGGCGCCTTCACAGAGCTGAGCATCAGCCACCGATGTCTCTGCAGTCAGGGGATGTGTTTTGGGCATAGCTGCTCCTGTTACCGGAGCTTGGTTGATCCAAATTCAGCTGCTTTGTTCTCTCAATACAGAAGCAAAAGCTAAATGGAGCTTCGTGGCTGGACTATGTAACTGCCTGCATAGGTTTTTGGGACAAGCACTTGAGGAGGTTTTAGGTTATAGCAAAAGGCAGTGCCAGCCCAGCTACCCACTGTGCCTATCAGTGGCAGTGAGGACAAACTGCACAGTGGCATTGAGCTGCTTGCTCAGGCATGCATGGACATGGGAAGGATTGATGTTAAGGTCCCTCTGTCAACCTCTTTTGCTAAGAATGTGCTTGTTACAGCCCCTGCCATGAAGATAGCCTACAAATGATGCAAAATAAGAGGTAGACCAGGCCATCAGCCATCACAGCCCTTCTCATGCTCTGCTCTGTTGATGTATATACGATGAATTTTCATGAATTTTCAGAAGCTGTTGCCAAATCTTGAATGGGTTTTGGCTCCAGCAGCCAATAAGGAAATACTGCAAATCGTTTATTTTCTGCACAAATTGGTGCCAGCAGTGCCATGTCATTCTGCTGAGGTTCTTGCTTGTTTTAACATAAAGGGATTTGGTGACAGTGGCCTGTTGAGACACACTGTGTCACCTCTCTCCTCCCTCTCTGGGACCAGCTGCTTCCAGCCCTCTCTTCTCCATCCACAGGAGGATGTGTTAACAGGGTCTGGTTAGCACCAAGATGCTAAAGATGTTTTTGAGGCTCATCCAGCTGGTCAGGACAGCTTGCTTGCAGGTCTGAACATCAGGCCAGTTAATTTAAAATCTAAACATATATTCTCTTCTTGGCATTCCCTTTCATCTTTGAACCCAGCTTTGGGAGTATAGTTTCTGGCTCATGGTTTTATAGCCTTTACTAGAAGCCATAAAAATACAAGAAGTTGGAGTAACATGGTCAGTAAATCTGGGTGTGAGCATGCTGAGGGTCACAAACCCTTGTGTGTGGGTTGTGGCTCATTGCTGTGACCATCCACCACTATCTCCAACCCCATCCTTCACCCTTATACTCCCAGGCATTTTTTTCTAACTTAAATTCTGCTCTGCTGTTGGGAGGCAATAGCATCTATGAAATCTGTTAGCTTAAGTTCATAAGAAAAAGGGGCATCCGGTCCAAATGGCTTACTAGATATTATTTTAATAAACAGAAAGTGAAAATCATCCCTTTAAATTGCCCTTTTAAAGCAGTTGTGTGCCCAAGAGAATACCCCCATAAGCAGAGCTGGCAGTAGTAACAGTATCAGCATCCACTGAAGGTGTCTAGCAGACTCTCCACTGACTTTCCTAGCTGACTTATTTATGGACATTGGACGAGACTAATTTAAACTGGAATGGAGGTAAAGAAAAGATGACTGACTAAAGCCTTCATTGTAAAAAAAATGAGAAATACTATGCAAGTTTAATTATTTCTATCTGATAGATTAAAAGGGAGCATATAGAAAAAAATTTCTTCTCCCTTCAGCCAAGTGAAGCATTCAGTTTACAGAGATGATTAACCATGGGAATTTGCTGAGTATATTTTATTACTATGTGATCTTCTCCAGGGATAGATGTGATCCTCAAGAGTGTTGGGGTCCACTTACTCCTTTTCCTCAAGTGCCCTTGAGACCCACTTTCAGAGTAATGGCCTCAGGTTTGTTGTGATTTCCAGGCTGATCCCAATTTTCAGCCCTTTGTTAATAGAGCTTTGATTGATAGAGAATTTAAAAAAAACACTGTGTCTCTGGCTGGCTGGATAAATTAAAGGAGTAAATGCTCCTCCTGTGTAATTGAGCTTCTGTGAATGGTCTGGAGGCTTCACCTCTGTGATTCTTTGTCATGATGGTGCAGGGAGTTTGGGTGGGTTGGTGTTTCGTGTGCAGACTCCTCATCACCCAGCCTGGGTATTTCTTTGTCCACCGAGCAGCTGTTTGGAAATGTGGTTTCCCAATGGATTAAGACTCATCCCTGATGACATTCCCAGCTCTTGGAGCCCAGCAGGAGATGGATAGACACTGGTGAGGGCAGCCTCTGTGCTTTGTTCCCCTTTTCTTGCTATGCAGTGCTTGGACAGCACAAAGCTTGCAGCTTTTTGGGCTCCAGTTTCTTGAAGCTATTGAAGGTGAGGAAGGGTGCCCAGCTTGGGCTGTTTTCTGTATTGCTTTGAGGCAGGGCATGGTCTTCCCCAAAGCATTGCTCTCTTGTCTTAAACTGTAGGATCTTTTGTTTCCAAAGTTCCTGTGAGCCTAAGGTACTGTCACTGCAGTCACTGATCTGTCTTCGTATCTCAACACCAAGAAGCCCTTTGCAGGTGTGTTAGCATGTGTTGGGAAGGACTGGGCTGCTTTTCAGGAACGTGATTTTATTCACCAAAGCAATCCAGGAATCAGTGGGAGGCTGTGCAGCGCTGGGCATTGCATCCTGCTTGGTCTTCTGAGAGGCTTGGGAGCTTCAGCATCTGGCAGGCTCCAGCTCCCCTCGGGGTGGGAGGAATGTTCATGGGAACAGGCACAAGCTCTCTTAGGGTTTGCTGAATTGTTTGCAAGCCATAAAACCTTTGTGTTTAGCTGAGATGCTTAACTGCTGCAGATGAGTCAGGGAGTTGATCTGGACTAAGCTTCCAGCAGGTCTTCATAGGGTTATACAAACTTCTCACTGTATAAACAACAATTTAGCAGCTATTCTAGTTTCTTAATTTCTCACCTTCTATGTTTGCTGATACTTGAAATGGTGAGAAAATGGCACAAACATGTCCCAGCATCCCCAAGCCTGAATTAACTCCAAGGGATCCCAGCCCAGGCTGTCAGATCAGCATGGGGTAATGGGGAGGAAACTTCAAAAGTAAAGTTTAGCGATCCTCTTAAGATGATTGATACTTTTCATATTAATACTTATTCCTTGTAGAAAAGTGACTGCTGAGTGCTGCAGCACCTGATCATCCCTCCTTGATCCCTGTGTTCCCAGACAGGGAGAGGCACCTGCCACCACGGCATTGACACTTTTCAAACCTTTTAACAGAGTGCTGGTGAGCTTATTAGATGTTTGTATCTTCATTAACTTGATCTTCTTCATCAGTGATGTGGTGAGAGGCAAAATGTCACTCTTTAGGTGCCTGTTCCCATTAAACCAAAGCAAACTGTATTTAATTACAGTGTCAGATAAAGCTGGACATTGAGTGCTGGTGGAACTGATACCATCAGTGAGCCCCTGGGCTCCTTGTGATCTCTGCATCACCAGGGATTGTGCAAAGCTGGGACCTGAGAGTCTAAACATGAATCCAGGTTGTGGTGGGGGGGTACATGACTGGAGGGGAGAGTCACTTTTCTTCTGTCTCTGAGCATCAGGTTCAGCAACACTCCATCAGATTTCTGCAGAAAGGAGGTGGAGGCTGTGTGGCCAGGTGAGAGTGGATGGGCCCAGGCTCAGGCAGGTGCTGTGTCCCCCACACACTGCTCTGGGCGGGCAGTATGGTATGTGTGAGACAACCCCATGAGATTGCTCCAGTCACGTCAGCATCCTTACCACACCGAGTGCATTTCAGTGCTGTCAATACAGTAAATGACCTGTTCAGGATACTCCTTTGATATGTACACAGAGCGTAAATCTTTGCAATTTTATGCCAGGGTAAAAATAGCAGCTCTTTCCTCCTGCCATCCTGAGCATCCGAGGCTGGCTCCGTGTCAGAGCATCACCTGTTGCAGGGGCTGTTGAGTGAGCAGCTTGTGTAACTCAGCTTAATGAAAGCTTATAGCCCTGACCTCATGCCCGCTCAGGCAGCTCTTCCCAACCAAAGCGTTCATTGCAGGTGGAGGACTGTTTTTCTCTCCCTGTAACAAGGCCGTACCCAGCCTGTCTGATCCCACACCAAGGTTCTGTTTCTGTGCAGGGATGACCTTGGACTTGGGTTCATGAGAAGGAGAGGTATGGTCTGACATGAACCAATGCACATTGCACCAGAAGCTCCTGCTTTAACCTTTTGTTAATAGCATCTTCCAGTGTCTAAAGGAGCTACAAGAAAGGCTGGACAGGGACTTTTTAGATGGGTATGTAGTGACTATAGAGTTGGGAATAGCGTTGAACTAGCAAAGGGCAGATTTAGATTAGATATTAGAAGAAAATAAATATTAGATTAAATATTAGAAAAAATTCTTCCCTGTGAGTGTGGTGAGGCCCTGGCACAGGTTGCCCAGAGAAGCTGTTGACTGCTCCATCCCTGGATGTGTCCGAGCTGGATGGAGCTTGGAAGTAACCCGGAATAGTGGAAGTTGTCTCTGCCCATGGTGCGGAGAGTGGGAACTGGATGATCTTTAAGGCTCCCTCCAAACCCATCTATTCGTGATTCTCTGATTTTAGGGGTTTGAGAGCTCTTTAGATGTCAATCCTGCCCTGCCACAGATTTCCTTCCTGAGCTTGTACAAGGCAGGTAGGGTCTCATTCCCGAGGACAGCTGGGCTCAAGTGTCTCTCCTTTGCACATACACATCTTGGAGCATCTGGTACCACAGTTGGTCTGATTATGTGATGGACACCATGGCTTTGCCCCAGACACATCACAGAGCACAAGGCACTTGATGCTCTGACATCAGCTTACATAGCAGGACAGAAGGCAGATAAAAGTCTTCCGGGGATCAGCGGCCTTCCTGGCTGGCACTGGTGCAAGAGCAGGGCTGGGTCCTCCAGCTTTGCATGGGGAGGAGCTGTTTGGAATGGGCTGAGGTACTGCAGCAAGTTGATGTTTGGTTGCTGTTTCTTTGCAGCATCTTTCTGGCTTGACATCTGTGCCGGGTGGAATTCAGGGGAATAATAGCTGTGCAAATACTTCAGCAAGCTCCTGTTCCCAACTTCACTGAGACCTGTCAGCTGGCACCACAGCCTGCTTCTCATTTCCAGCTTGTCCTCTGCTTGCATGTCATTAGGCATGACACTGTTGACATGTGCATGGCAAGTATCATGCATATTGCTGCAGAGTTGCCAAATAAAAGCAGAAGAGCTGACAGCCCGTGCCTGGTCGCTCTCTGTCAGCAGATGAGGCAGCTCCCCTCCCCATCCCTGTGGTTGTGATTAGAGAGCACTCAGAACAAATCTCACAGGCCACCATGGGCCACAATACCAGGTGTGCGAAGTGCTGCCCAGCATGGTGTGGCTGTGGCACTGCAGTGTACAGCACCCTGGAGGTGTTCTTGGAGGAGTTAATGGCTGGGGGCCTTGCTGTCAGTACTTGGATCATGTCCTTTGCACCTCATTTTTCTCATGTAAAGAGTTAATTTCTGTAGGTGAATGGGAACACTCTTCCTGTAGTGCTCTGCTGGGGCTGTCAGTGCCAGCCCAAGGGCTGACTTCAGGCTTTGCTTTCCTTCACAGAGTTGGGTAACCAGTGTGGTCTCACCCTCCATGGCAAGAAACAGAGTATTGTTCTGAGTTGTTGCTCTTTCTCAGACTCCCCTTCTTTTCTTGCAGGATCATCCCCCAGCTGGAGAGCTCGCTTTCACAGGTTTCACCGAGCAGCCTGGCTGGCTCTGAGATTTCAGAAGCTACACGGACTTACTTGCAAGGAATGAGCCGCTATGACCTGGACGAGCTCGATGCTTGCTGGTTGGAACTGGTTAACATGGAGCTTAAGGAGATGGGTGAGTATTGCTCATTTGTTGTTATTTTTTCTTTCTGGCCTGGGTGTCCTACAGTGGACCTTCAGCGTGCAGAACTAAAGACCTTGAAGAAGAAATGTCAGCAATGCTGGTCCTGATTGTTTCCTGTTCCAGGCATCTCTAGATACCACAGCATAACATTGCCTTCATCACTGCTCTTACATCACTGCACATTCTTCAAAACCCTTAGTGGATTTTGGTCGAGTGCAAGTACCTGAGCTTGGAATTTGACCATTGGCACTAGTGCTTAGCATGGTCTGCTGGGCAAATCTGTTGGAACAGACCTATGGATGTGTAGTCCTGCCAGGCAGTGGAGGGATTTTCCAGTCCTCGTTAAGGAAGGGTTGCTGTAGTTGTTGTAGGCTACTGCTTTGCAGGTAAGTGTAAGCCCTCAATAAAGCATTCACCTTGTGAGGTCAATGAAGATTTAAGTGTGCCTACATGAAGGGTTAGTCCCTGGTGGCAAAAGGCCTTTCAAGAGTGGGGAAAAGGATTTTATCAGGTGCTTGAGCAGATGGGATAGTGCACTGCAGAGCAGGAGGGTTATGCTGGCTCTCACAGGCAGCTGTTTGAGGGGTGCAGCAAGATTCAGAATGAGGTCAAGAAGATGCAGTTCAATGAGCTGGTACAGAGCACAAGCGAGCTCAGAAGTTGGCCATGACATTGTCTGATCTTGGTTTTGGAAAATCTGTCCTTCTGGTTACTCATGATTTGCAATGAAATTTTGTTACCATGACCTCGAGAAAGTTATCAAAGCTGCTTTCAGTTTGTCTGATTGTCTGGTATAGATATCCTTTTGTATGTTGGGTTTCCCACAATCTCAATGTTTTGGAGCCTGTGTCACAAGTCAGTTTTGCCCTCATTAATTGTCCTGTATTAGCAGCATCAGCTCTGTCATTAGTGCACACACGTTTTGAGGCACTGGCAGCTCCAGTGAAGTCCTTGGGCAGAGCAGAGGGTGCTGCTGGATAAACCAAGTGCCTCAGTCCTGCTCAGGTACCTTAAAGAGGATCCACCCTTCCTAACCCTGCACAGCTGCTGTTGCTGCATCAAGAAACCGCCTTCTACCCTACTGGGCATCATTCTGACCTCCCTGTGCCTTCACTGTATCCCCTGCTGCATTTCCCTTGCCATCTCCTCAGCTGCATGCCCATCAGAAGTGCCTCTGAGCTCCAGAGAAGGGTTCTCTCTATTTCCACTACCCCTTGGGTGTATTTCATAAGCCTCTAGAAATGAATGGGCAGACATCTGTCTTCTCCAACTGAGTTGTATTAAATTTGCCTTGCTTTGTTATTTCTTCTAAGTATTAGGTTTCAAATGCAATGTCCAGATGTGGAGCTCCTGTGGTGATGGAAGGTTGAGGTAACTGAAAGGTCCCTGCCCCAGGCCAGACAGGAGGTGGCTGTCCCCATGTCACCTTTGGGCTGGTGTGTGCCAAACCCACAAGTGCTGAGGTGGAGTGGTGGCTTCTGCACAGCACTGCCTTGGGAGTGAGTTGGGTTTAGGAGGGGCACTTGAGCTTCATGCCAGCCATACCCCTGCTCTGTGCAGGCATGTGAGTGGACTGCCACCTCAGCATCCCAGGAATCCCAAGTCAAGAGACAGACAGTGCTTTGCTGCTGACCCTCAGCCATTCTGAGCAAGCTGTGTTTTATTCCCTCCATCTCATCATTTATCAGCCAGTCACCTTTTCCAAGGAGTGTCTTTAGGAGATGTTTGTCCACAGCTCAGCTGGATGAAACCATAGAATCTGAGGAAGCCCTTGAGCCTTCCTGCCATAACCAGCTCTAGATGGTGATAAGGACCAAGGTGATCTCAGGAGTGGTAGTGCAGAGAACACCACTGCCCATCGCCTGCTTCTCCAGCCCATTCCTGTCACTGAGGGGGCACTGTCATTACTGACTGAACCTTAAATATGCTGGGGAGAGACTAGCTTTGAAAACCAGTGCTTGGCATGTGAAATCCACCAGGGCTACAGCTTCAGCCCAGTAGATTCTGGTATCTTGCCCCCTCCCTCAGTCCTCCCAACTTCTGTAGCAGTGCAAGGGCTATTACATATTTTCCAGTGACTTGGCAAGGAAAAGATGTGGCTTTGATTAATACCCCATCCCTGATGCTGGAGGGAGCTGGGGGTTTGGCAAGTGAGAAGTGGGATAGGAGCTGGTGTTCCTGGCTGCAGGACCATGGTCACATCATCCAGGGCAGCCATGCCTGCCATGGAGGATGGAGATTATCAGGCTTCTTTGAGGAGATGCATCTTCCTGCCCGTGGAAGTGATGGGATTTGGGTGCTCTTAGAGGAAAGCTGTTGTAGCAAATCTATTGCTGCTTAGCTCCTGGGCTTGGCCAGAGCAGGGGCTTAGCTCCCTCTGCTTCCCAGGTAGGAAAAGCCAGGGTGTGATTTGGGTGCCCTTCGCCACCCAAGACTGGATTGCTGCTGCCTGGGTTGGTCCAAAGGCAGTCCATAAATAGCACTTTCTCCCGGAAGCCCTTGACATTAATGACACCGTTAATGACTCGCTGAGATTTCCAAACCTGCTTTGCTAATCTCCCAAGATCATTAACATGGCTTAACTAGAGAATGGCAGCCTCTCCTCCGATTCAGAGGAGTCAGGAGTTATCTCCCAGCATTAATTTAGGAGGCAGGCAGAAGTTTAAATTCCTCATGGGTGTTTGGCTGAACTGTTGTTACTGGGCTGTGCAGGGGCACAGTATGTCATTCCCAAAATATTTAATGACAAAGAAGGATCCTGATCTCTGACTGGCTCCTGAGGATGTACAGGGAGGAGAGCTGGAAAACACCTATGAGATCATCCAGCTTGCCTTTCGTGGGTCCACGTAGCACACAGCACATGCCTTTTCCAGTCCTTTTTAGGTCACCCCAGGGATGGAATTTTATCACCAAGATCAGATAAACCTCCAGATAGCTCTAGCTCTCTGCATTCTGCCTGCTGACTCCTCTCCCAATTAAGTGGAATTACTCCAGAAAGCAAAAGTTTTACATGAAAAGCAAAAGTTTTAAGCATAAAACGACTTTAAATAGTTTTAAACCCCCCGGTAAGATGCCCCAGTAGCTGTTGCTGTAGTATGCTGTTTAAAGCACCTTTGTGTGCTAGAGATGAAGTCAGTATTTAGGCATGCCTAAGTGTTTTATTTGTTGCTGCTGCAATATGAGATTGTAAAAAAAGTGGATCTGAAGAAGATTGAATGGAGCCAGATTAATGTCCATGCCACTCCAGGCAGCTCAGGCCTGTCCTTTTAGACAGGAGCCATGCTGTAAGTCTTCATTTTTATATTAACATTTTATGCTGTATTTTGTGATCTCTACTAAATTCAAAGCTCTTGTAAGAGTGGAGCTAGAGAGACTTCAAAGACCAAGGCTGAAAGATCCTTTTGCAGTGACCAGCACTTCATAAATACACAGAAAATCCTCAAGAAATTGCTAAAATTGGTGTCGGAATCAATTCTGCTGAAGGCAGAGTCAAAGTTTCTAAGTATTCCCTTGACTTAATCCATATGGTGTATTCTGCTCACATATGCCCACCACAGCTTCTATCTTGGGAGCTGGAGGTGTTCCTGGTATTTTATGGCAGGAACATGCAAAGGTCACATGGATTGTTTTTGAAGCTCTGGGGGGAATTCATCGCTGCATACTTGAGATATGTCTGTGTGCTAATGAGATGATCCCTCCCTTGGCGGAGGTGAGATTGGTCAAGTAGATGTGAAATAAGCTGGAGTCAGTGGAGTACCCCAGGCAAGATGTGCTCAGTGGAGCAGAGACTGCTGTCAGTTCTGGTCCTCACAGAGTGGCTGCTTCCCTCTGTGGCAGTCCTGGGTGTCACACTCTGAGGCTGCTCCCATCCCACTGTGTATCCTTTTGGGATTCTGGGAGCCCCTTTTTCACTCTGAGACAGCAAATTGGGATTCTTCAGGCTGAGTCTGTTTCCAGGCAGCTGCCACCCACCAACGTGTGTCTATGTACCACTGTGCAGGACCACCCCAGGATAGAATCCTGGAATGGTTTGGTTTGGAAGGGACCTTAAAGCTCATCCCATTCCAAGCCCCTTGCCGTGGGCAGGGACAACTTCCACTAGATCAGGTTGCTCCAAGCCCCATCCAACCTGGCCTTGAACATTTCCAGGGATGGGGCAGCCACAGCTTCTCTGGGCAACCTGTGCCAGGGCCTCATCACCCTTGCAGGGAAGAATTTCTTCCGATTATCCAATCTCACCCTGCTCTCTGTAAGTTTGAAGCTATTCCCTCTGTAAAATACCACAAGCCTCGGAGCTGAGCTTATTTAGCTCCTTAGAGATACAGATAATCAATACAGTGTGTAAATGAATGTATTAATTGTCTGTATGTGGTGTATTAATGGATTAGCACGGTTAGAGATCAGTGGGAGACGATTAAGACGTTTTCCCTCCACATTTTCAGCACATCAGTTTTTACACCAAGTCACTATTATGCTGTTTCCATAAATTCCTGTCAGTAATTGTGGAAGTTTCCAGCAGTACTCCAGTTTTGCTGCTGATGGGGTGAGGAGGCTTTCAGCAGAAGTGCTCTAGGACAGCCCTGTCAGAGCATTGCTGCAGAGAGGCAGCAGCTTCTAAAGTGACTTCTGAAACATTTTGTCATCATCTTAAATTTCAGCAATAATTGATGTCAGTGGGTGGCAGAAAGGGTGATAATTGGTTCATGTAAATCTTTTAAGTGCATTAGCAGGCTGTGTTTGTAACAAAATGTCTGGAGGTTTCCCTCTTGATGCTGGGTTCACTGCTTTTGTGTTGGTCTCACTTTACATGCAGGATCTGTTTATAAATAGCATTGATAAAAGATTAATGTACAATTGGTGCATCTTCCAAGGGCTGGGTGTCTGCGGTGGTGGGCTGGAGGTGGCTGTGAGAGTCCCAGGTGTCTGGTGTGGTGTTCAGGTGGTTGGCTGTCATCCTCTGATGTCCCTGAAGGATGCCCAGGGGGGCAGTCAGCCTGGGACAGAGTGGCTGGTGTCCCCACGAGTGCCAAACCAGGCAGGTTTGAAGTGGCTTGCCCTGGGCAAGCTGGAGGGCCAGTGAGCTGGAAGGAGATCTCTGGAGTCTGTGGTCCCTGTACTGTGTGTGAACACCCCATCCCATCAGGGACCTGTCATTCTTTTACCTCAGATTTTCTAAGATAGTCAGAGACAAGCCTACATCATCTCACAAGTGCTTTCCCCTTTTTATTATAATTGTGAAAAGCAGTAATTTTGCTTATTTATATATATATATGTGTATTTCATGAAAAGTAGACTCCCAGGTTTATAGTCTGTGAATCAGTGAATGTCATAGCCTGCAGTCCTGATAGCTGTTTGTTCATGAGCTGTTTCTATCTCCAGGTATTCTCCACAGGGGGAAAGGATTTATTGTTTCAGTAAATTGATATTAGTGGAGCACATTTCAGTCAGAAGTAGGTCTCTATTTTGTGAAAGGTGGTTCTCCAGCTATTTTTTCCTTCCTCTCACAGTGAATTGGCTCACACCACAACAAGGAGTAGCTGAGAATTCATTTAGCAGAAGAATATTGCTCCTTCATGCCACATAAATTACGATATTACAGGAATAATTATGACGGAGTCCAGCGTTGTGTAAAGGAATGTGCCCGGTACTTCTCCCAGGCACAGCACTGTGGCTGCAGCCCAGTAATCCCAGTTCCTTTGGGATAGTGTTAAAATGCTGTGTTTCAGATGCTGTATGGGCAGTTGTAAGGGCTCAGTGACGTTGAGTTGGGCTGGGCCCCTTGGGAGCCCCCCGAGATGATGGGGATGCAGAGATCATGGCAGACCCTGATGCAAATACACAGGGAAGACTTTTTTGCTTGGACCAAACTTCCTTCATGTTTTGTTTTCATGAATCAGATCCAGAGACCTCCTGTAGTGCATCATCATCTGTCGCTTCTCTTCCATTTCTGAAGCAAGTTGCATTTTCTGGGGCTTCCTATAGCTGGGAAGGTGCTACCCCACAGCATCCTGCAAAGAGGGGACAGCTTTTGTCTTGTGAGATGCCATGGGAGTCAGCATTCCCTGGATTACAGCCCTTCCCATTGTGAGGGGATACCGGGGTGTTCCAGGCAGGATGAGTGGCCACATCAAAACCCATCATCAGTGTTAATGGCAGAAGGAAGGATGTGAGTGGCCTTCTTGAGGGGTGAGGGGACATATTCCTCCTGTGCCAGTGTTTCGAACATGGTTCCAGATAGCTGGGATTATACTGGGATTGAAGCCTCACCTCTGCCTGAGTCCGTCCAGACTGAAACTCTGAAGAAGTTCATGGCTATCACTGCTGTCTTCTGTGGAGGCTCAGAAAACCTTTGTTTTTTTTGCCTAAGAGCTTGGCACACTTTAACCTGGTGATGGTTCCAAATGTGGGCATCACTGGATTTGTTCATTGTAGCCAAGATCAGTTGTCTGCATCTTTACTTTCCTTCTCTGGGGACAACAATAGTGTCGCTTGTGCACATACACAAGGGAGTGTTTTGGTGGAGAATTTTTTTGTTTGCTGTTAAGCTGGCCATGATCAATAAAGAGAGAGTTTTTGCAGCCAAAAAGATGACAATTTTATGAATGGAGTTTAGTAGTACAAACGTCATGTGATACAGAAGGGGATAAATTGAGAACAAATGGAAAAAGCACTTCACCCCCAGGCCCCATTGTTAAGTGTTTCATAAACGATTAATCGCTTCATCCCCATCAAGTGCAATTGTCAATTCAATAAGCTCCGAGGTATTCGGGATGATGCTTGGCAAACGCATTCCTAATGTAATTACACCTAAATGGAGACTGAGAGCGCCTGCGTGCGTGTGCGCGGGAGGGACAGATCCGTATTCCCCATGGAATGCTGGAACAGCTGCATGGCACAGAGGCTGATAAGGGAACCCTGCCGAGGTGCTGCTCTCCCTCTGGCTCTGGCCTTCCTGTGGCGCAGGAGTTTTGGGATCAGCATGATCTTTTTTCCTAGGGTTAAGTGAGTGATTGTGAAAAATTCAGGAGGTGGCATGGGTGCTGCTTCTTTCCACTCCTTCCAGAAGGTGAAGTGGAACGGTGGCAATGCCAGCATGATCCTGACCCTGGGCAAGGTCCAGTTCATGATTCCTGTGGAAAACACCCTCCCTTTCCTTCCTCATGCTGTCTGCAGCTGCCAGCTCTCTGTCTGCCCTCTCCCATGAGCCCAGGGCAGCTCTGGAAAGTGTGTGGGGGAAAGCACTGGGGACACTTTGGTGATTGTTTTGCTTTCCAGAAGAGCAGAGCCTGAACTGTTGGGAGGAATGGAGTAACTCTAGACTGGCACTCGGGTGCCCAGGCTCATAGTCACAGATGGGGGGTTGAACCCCTGACCAAGAGGAGAATATTTTTGCTGGACTGGTTTGATACTCACATAAAGTCATGTTGAGCGAGTGCAGCTCAGGTCGTGTGTTTGTAAAGGGACTCCTTTACGGAAAAAATAATGCACTGGCTTTCTTTGTAACACATGGGCAGTGATAGGACAAGGGGGGATGTCTTTTGAGTTGAAAGACGACTGATTTAGATTACATATTGGGAAGAAATTCTTCCCTGTGAGGGTGGTGAGGCCCTGGAGCAGGTTATCCAGAGAAGCTGTGGCTGCTCTGTCCCTGGAAGTGTTCAAAGGAGCACTTGGACAAGGCTTGGAGCAGCCTGATGTAGTGGAAGTTGTCCCTGCCCATGGAGGGGAGTTGGAACGAGAAAATCTTTAAGGTCCCTTCCAATCCAAACCATTCCATGTTTCCATGACATCCAACTGGAACTATGCCAAGAGCAAGATGGTGGCTCCATCCCAGTCCTGGTGCTCAGAACTCACTGTGCAAACGCAGGATGTTTTACATTACTGAGCTCCAGAGGCCACAGGCTGCCTGTGCCAGCCTGGGGCTGAGATCCCGCGCCCATCGCCAGAGCTTCTCCAGAATCAAACAGGTATCAGCAGGTTCCTTGACATGTTGCAGCACAGCAGCTCCAGCTCTTGAAAGGGCTGTGATAGGCAACAGTGTTGTCTGTTTTAGATGGTATCTCAGACTCAACATAGACATGTAAAATGCCAGGCTGGATGTTTGCAGGGACTTGTCAAGCCAAGGGAAACTGTGCCAGTGAAACATTGGGGAAGAGCTTAAAAATGCAGACAATGGTGTGTTTGCATGCCGAGCTCGCCTACATGATGCTTTTCCCCCTTGACAGAGTTTTTTCTGTTGATCAGTGGCTATGGGGGGAAAGATGCAGCCTCTGCCAGCCCCATCCAGCAGTGGTGCTGGGGCCCCTGCAACGCCATCCCTGGGGTTCAGCCCAGAACAGAGACATCTCACTGTAGCTTGAGAGAGGACTAGGATGCCAAATTTTTCACTGAACATTAAATTAGTAAGTGCTCCTGATGAGTTCTTCCTCAAGCCTTTTTTTCTCCATCTCTTCTCATAAATAAGGTATTTTCTTCCAGTGCTTTATATCAAGGAGGTTGGGCAGCAGTTTGGGTCAGGCTCCTCCACTGTCTGGTGGATATTTCACACTAATGAACTACAAAGTCTAATGGTTTTATGTTGCATCCTGCTGGTTATTCTGTTGTCCCTGTGCCTTCTCTGATGAAATAGTGCTCATTGGTAGATAGGGTGTGATGGGGGCCTAATTCTGCCTCTAACCCTTCATGGAGAACCTCACTCCTGCTCCTGACAGATTTTTTTTTTCCTTGCCTGGAGTGACCTCACATTGCATTTGTCACACCAGGATCTTTGTGTGCAGGTGGGAGGCAGCATTTCTGGGACCAGCCTTCAGCATGGCACCATTTTGGGACTGCAGAGCTGCTGGCAGCAGCATGTCCCGTCCAAAGGCAACTGGATATCCCACTCCTAGAGCTTGCTGCTCCAAAAAATGTCTCCTGGTTATTGACCTTATATTCCTGGTTGTCTCTGTGGAGAAACCTCTGGTAAAACATCTCTGCCACTTCTCTCCATTAAAGATCCTGGTATGGGGAGAATAATAGACCCACCTGGGTCTGACCTCCTGATTTCACTAAACCCAAACACAAAAAAAACCCTAATTTATCCTCAGTTTCTACCTTTGGCTTCAGTTTTACATTTCTGTTTAATTTGCCTTAAAATGGTCAATTTTCAGTTTTAACAATTAAAGCACAGACTTTGTGTTATCAAAGCTTGTCCGAGCCCTTGCTGCAGAAAGCATCTGTGCAAAACTTGTCTCCTTGAACATTGAAACTGTCAGCCTCAATTATCCGCATTGCTTCAGCTGAATGGGTTTCCTTCCTCTCAGCCAGCAGCAATATTTTGTTACTGTCTATGAAATATAAACTGCATCCCGAGTTATTTCCAAATCGCTGCTTTTACCGTTGCTGTGGATTTGCCTCTTGAGCTGCCATCTGAAATGCTCAGCCCTTGGCAAAACACTCCCCGAAGGTGAGTGGGTGCCTGTGCCGGAGCTGCATCCGTGGCTTTGCCTTCATGCTCTGCCTTCTACCTTGCAGAAAAGCCTGAGCTGGACGAGATCACCCTGGAGCGAGTGCTGGAGGAGCTGGAGACCATGTGCTACGAGAACATGAACATCGCCATCGAGACCGAGGAGGGCTTGGGCATCGAGTACGATGAGGACGTGGTGTGTGACGTGTGCCGCTCACCAGAGGGCGAGGACGGCAACGAGATGGTGTTTTGTGACAAGTGCAACGTCTGCGTGCACCAGGTGAGGCCCAGCTGCAGGGTGGGGTGGCAGTGCTTGGCTCTGCTCATCGCACTCTGGTACCCTCCTCCTCTGGGTTCTTCCTTCCCCTGGGCTGCTGTAGACAACTCTTAAGCTGTTAAGCTTTCCTCATGGATCTCAAGTGAAGCTCCAGACAATAGCAGTGGGGTCTTGAATAGCAGACAGCAAACTTGATTTTCTTACTCTCTTACCCCCAACCATTTATAAATGCCCACAGAAACACACAACTAGAGATTGAAGTGCCCCTCCCTCCTTATTCTCTGGTCTCTGTGATATTTTATTTTATGTGTCCTCATCCTTCCATACACTTGTTCTTCTTTACCCCGTTTATTAAACCCTAGTGGGATCTTTAGCACCCTCAAGTGACCGGCACTGTGTGCAAGACTTGGCTGGTGGCTGGGTGGGATGTGGGTCTGCAGTCCTGTGCTCACCAGATGGGTAGGCTTGCACACAGCCCCCAGCTTCCTTCTCCTCTGCTTTATCTGGGGAGTGGTTGGACCTTCCAGCACTACCAGTGCCGTCTCCCATCGTAGGGTTTCTGTCCCAGCTTCCCCACTGTGTGAGCGTGGGATTTCATTTTATTTTGCTGCCTGGAGGAAAATAATTTTATTTTTAGAACTGAATGCAAATGCCTCGAGCTCTTGCTGGGGGGAGTCTGTCGGCCTCCTGCTTTTGGGGAAATCTTGACAAAGGGAAGGCAGCCACGTGAGGGTCTCCTCAGTCCCTTGTGGACCCAGCAATGTTTTACTGCTCATGCTTCAAGGGGAAGTGCTCTGTGGTGCTGGGATGGCAGCAGCAGCACCTGGGCTTCACCCTCTGTGTGAACAGTTTTGGGTTTTTTTCGTTCCAAAGGGAGTCATTTGCTCATCTTTTGGGCAGCTTTTCCATCAGTGCTTCCTGGAGGTGGGAGAGCACTAGAGATATCTATAGTTGTGGGAGGTGGGTGTTTTGAATGGTTTCCATCAGTGAATCAGATTCCAAAAAATACCAGAATGATTCAGGATTGGGTTTGGGGTATTTTTTTTGTCTTGGGTTCTTTTTTAACAAGCCCAAGTGGCCATGTCAGACTGTGAGCCACATGACCCACAGCAGGGACTCAGGGGGCGCCATGGGCTCCGCTTTAAGTAGCAGCTTCAGTGCTGCAGAAGAGGATGTAGCAGCCTGGATTTCAAGGCTGTTGAAAGAAAAGAGGGATTTTCCGTTGTTTTGAGGGAGAAAAGTCCAGCCCTAAGCCCTATGCCAGCCCATAAGCTGCCTGTGATTTAATCTCTGTCCTAATTTACACCCTGAGCCACAAAGTCCAGAGACACAGTGTGGGGTGTTACATGGCATCAGGTTATCTAACCTGCGCCATGCCTTTGCCAGCACCACCAAAACTGCTGGGAATGACACTTTCCTGGGGGCATATGGGTGCTCGTGCCATGGTCTTCACGAGAGCTATGCCTTGTCCTCTTGCATCCCATCAGGAAGGGGCTCAAGACATGTGGTGGTGGGTTATGGTGCCAGGTGGTATCCTTGAACTCAATCTGCATAACACAAGACATAAAACAAGACATGAGTCTTGCTATTGTTTAATTCCTATGAAGTGAAGCTTTTAGAAAGCACATGCATTTGTCCTTTTAAAGTTGTCAGCAAGGTGGAACCACATGCCTCGCTGCTAAATCACAGTTTGTTGCTCTCACAGTGACAACATCACACTTCTGTTTAGCATGGGAATGATCCACCTAGTTTCTGGCCAACATGCCATGGGCCTATCATCCCTGAATTCCCTTTCCCTGGTGTGGGCACAGGGCTGAACCTGCCCTCTGTTCCATGGACCACACCAAGTTTGTTTATGGCTGGGCATCCTCCCTGATTATTTGTCATCTTGTTCTCAGTAATGTTGCACCCCAGATAGATGTAGCAATAAAAATAGCTGTGCTGCTCCTATGCAGCATTCCTCTGGCTTCATATTTCTGGAGTGCCTTCTGCCTGGTACTGGACTTGGAAGAGTGTGTTTAGCTGATAATGCACTTTGTTTCTAAAGCTGCTCCTTGTCTGGCACAGAAGCCCTGTATTTGCTCCTCAGGAGCAGAATTGCACCTTCAGCTGCTCTAAAATCACTAGAAATAAGTAATCAAGATCCAAGAGTCTGCTAGAGATGGGCACCTGGTCATAATTCCTGCTTTCCCCTGGATTTTGAGATGAGTCTGACAGTTCATTCTGCTGCTAGTACGTATCAGGCTGATTCTTGACTGGTACTAATCACACGTTTTATGAAACTATGTTCCAGAAATTATTTATCTATGAGATTTGGAGGCACTGTGAAACACACAGTTAAGTCTCTTTGAATTGTGTAGACTCGAGGTAATAGTATTTCCTCTCTTAATTCCTTGTTACATCCATAACCTGTTCACAAAGTGGCTTTTTCCACTTGGAAACCTCTGTCAGAGTCAGTTTGTGATTTGGGACAACCTAAAGTCACGTTGTAGTCTGTTCTGGGCCACTAAAGACTGATGATGCACTTTTGCCACACTCACACATTTCCATGTGCCCTCTTCTGATCCTGTCCCCACCCGTAGCACTGTCACTTGCAGTGACAAAGACCTGCAGCAGCAGGAGAAAACGCTGGTGTTTTTGGGGGGTAAACTTCAAGAAGTGGAGTTGGCAAATGCCTGAGCTCAATTTGCAGCCGTGAGTGCTGGGAGTTCTTGTCAGTCTTGGCTGTTTGCGTTCTGCAGGGATGTCAGAGCAGCCAGATGTAGAATTAATTACATCTCCTCACTTTAAATAGGGACACAGCCCTGTGTTAGTGCCCAAGGCAGTGTGTCACCCTCTGAAAACCCTTTAAATGTGAGTTATCAGGAGCTGCCAGTTAAAAACGGTCTGGTTTCAGTAGTAGCTGTTTAATGCAGTCGTAAATTATGGTCAAAGTGGAAAGTATTTATCATTATATGATATGGCTTATCATTTGGCTCTTCCCCAAGTACGGACAAGAAATATTTATGAAACACTTTGGCTTCTCGGTGTCCACAGCAGGTCAAGGAGCTCCATGGGCAGCCTGAGTCCTTCAGTTCTCACTCCTGGCTGGAGACTTGTCCGTGCCCCCTTTAGATGTGTTATCCTTAAGATTTAGTTTCCTTTTTGGTTCCTCTCATCTCATTTACATTTTTGACTATGGGCTTCCCCTTTTTACCTTTCCATAGTTATTTTTGCTTCCCCTTTGGGCTGTACTGGGTCTGTAACCAGTGTGGTTACAGACTGAGAACTTTCTCAATTATGGGCTTGTGGCTTTTCAGCCCTCAGTAACCTCAGAAGATTTCTCTGCACAGCATTTCTTAGTTTTCCAGGTCACTGTGGGTCAGGAATGGGCAGGGCATGAGCAGGCAGATGTCTGCCCTGCAGAGGTGCTGGTGGTGGGGGCTCTGCTCACTCCCAACCTGGAGCTAGGCGGGTGCTTGGCATGATGCATAGCACGTTTTCATACTGAGCTTTTAATTAAAACCCAGGACACACTGATCCACCATGAGTATCCATGTGAAAACAGGGAAGGTAGTAAAGAAGAGCTTAAGCTCCCTGTCTGTGGCTTTGGCATTGAGTCTGTTGGTTATTGGGATGCAGTGGCAGTGATAAAGGTGAGAGTGATGGAGGAGTTCTGGGAGGATGTTCTTCCTGGGCTGCTGGATTAACCCTCAGTCTTGGTTTGAAAGACAGATGTTCATTAGGAAAGGCAGGAGCTTCTCTTGAAATGGAGACTGTAAACCCCCTCCCTCCAAATTATTACAAATTTGAAATTAAGGAGCTCTTGGGCAAAGATATGGGAATAGGAATAACACTTCTTTACTAGAAAAAAAACAACTCTGACAGTCAGAATACAACCTGACACCCTGTCAGTCAGGCTGTTGGTAGCAGTCTGATTAAATGGTAGCTGCAGTCCTCCTGCAGTGACACTTGTGGTTCAGTTGAAGCAGTGGTCCTGTAGAAGGGTGCAGTTTTCTTCCAAAGGTCCAGCCATGGTCAGGTCACGTTTTCCTCTGGAATCCAGGGGGAAAAGTTACAAATCTGAGATTTTTATCTAGGTAGAAAATCTTGGCTCCTCCTCCTCCCGGGTGGAGCATCTCCCAATGGGATGAAGTAATTTTATCAGTCATGCAGTGGGACTCAATGGCCATTAACAGAAGATATCTCCTTGGAGGAAGGATGGGTTGTGCAAAAGATAAAAAACATGGCCTCACCTGGTTTTTAACAGATGGTGATAAAATACATAATTTTTGTTACATTCTGCTTTGCAAGCCAAGACACCCTTGTCCCTCATGTCTCCACAGGCGTGCTATGGCATCCTGAAGGTCCCCATTGGGAGCTGGCTGTGCCGGACTTGTGCCCTCGGTGTTCAGCCCAAGTGTCTGCTGTGCCCCAAGAGGGGGGGAGCACTGAAGCCCACCCGGAGCGGGACAAAGTGGGTCCACGTTAGCTGTGCCTTATGGATACCTGAAGTAAGACATTTTTCAGCCTCCTCCTGACATGTGGGTGGGCACAGTCCTGGTTTCAGGTCTTGGCCCAGAGTGTTTATTAGTGATGTAAATAACAAATGCAGTTTGGCTCGTCAAGCTGTGCCAGAGCTACAATGCCAGCATTATCACGCCAGCAATATCACATTTAATTAGCAGCCAAGGGGCACTCTGTTAAGGAAGAGCAGAGAATTGGGGTGCAAGGTCACAGAGGTAGGGGACATACCTTTGAGCAGAGTGAAGCTAATTTCATATGCCCATCTGAGATATGCCTCAGATAAGGAATTAATGCAGAGGAAAAACCAACATAAATTTTTTCCTTCTGTGTCTTCCAAATTTGTTTCTGGTTTGGGGGGTTTGGGTTTTCTTCCACATTACAACTGACCCTGAAGAATAAGAAATATAACCCATTCCTCATTCAGACTGCCACAGACACCTCCTTACAAGAGATTTGGGACCGTAGCCAATATTTACAACTGGTCTTCTATCTTGTGGCCAGGTTAGCATTGGATGTCCTGAAAAAATGGAACCCATTACGAAGATCTCCCATATCCCAGCAAGCAGATGGGCTTTGTCCTGCAGCCTCTGCAAGGAGTGCACTGGGACATGCATTCAGGTAGGTAACTTGGCGCTGAAGAAACTCAGACCTCCAGGGTTGTACCTGTATTAGCCACTGAGATGCTGAAGGATGTGATCTGAATGACACTTATTTCTGTTCTGAGTAAATGACAAGAGCCTGTCAGTCATCATCAGATGTTGTTTGCAATCATTTAATACACTGAGTGCTAGAAATCTAGATGAACTTTCTTTGTATAACACAGTGGTGTTGCTGTAGTGACGCTAATTGCTGGGACTGCAAATGACCTTGGTTTAGATCAGAAACCTCCAGGAGAAGGGCTTTGTGAGGCTGCCAGGAAAGTGAGATGCTCATGGGATTCATAACACAAGTATTTCACAAACCTTAGGGGATCAACCTTTCAGTTGTGGGGAGATATCAAGGTGCACCAAGGTTGAATATTCCTCACTGACCTGCTGGCTCAGAAGATAAAGTACTTATCATGTATTGCATTTCCACATTTTCTGTTTTAAACAAACCACTGCAGATGCCTGATTGCCTCCCCTCCCCACAACAGGAGAGACAGACATTCCCCTTTCAGACAGAAAACAGAATTCTCCAGGCTTTTCCATTGCAAAAGTGGGACATAGCTTCCCACACCATGATCTCTGTTCTTGGGGAGCAGAGCAGAAGCTGTCATCCGAAATGTAGCACTCGTGGTGTGAGGACATTTGGGGTGCCTTGCTGAACCCCTCCTTCCACCTTGCTTGGCCAGTGTGATGTCTTGGTGGTCTCAGAGGATAGCCAGTAAGCTTTGAAAAATTGAGAGAAATTTAGGGATGTGTCCTGATCCCAGGTGATCAGCTCCTAACCTCAGCAGGAGCTGCACGGTGGAGGTCAGTGTTGCAGCAGTGACCATGGTGGCAGAAGGACAGCAGGGATAGGAGCTCTGCAGGCTCTCCTGTGTTTGTGCTGTCGTCTTGGGTTTAATACCTTTAAAGGCAGCTATTTAAAACTAATCCCCATAGTTTGAAATGAAATCTCACAATACTTCTTTAAATCTGTCGTATTGAGTCATTTTTTTGATGGCTCTGGGTGCTTATTCACCCTGCCAGATGGAGATACTGTGTCAGAATGGCAACTGCTTTCAAAGAACAAAGGGGCGGGGAAGGAAGCAAACAGGCTTGGCAGCATCAAAAAGAATTCAGTGTCTCTCAGGCTTCATCCTCTTAGTGCCATCGTGACATGGGGGCTCTGAGATCCTGAGGACTGAATGGATTTGCATTAAAGGTCACTTGAGATGGAACAGGAGCCTTGCTGCCTCATGTGCTGGCAGCTCATGGTTTTTAAGTCTTCATGAGATTGCCACTGGAGCATTTGCCGAGGCCACCCTGCTGTGAGCAGGATGGCTTTGCTTCAAGGAAAAGGGGGAGAAGTCATAAAAAAGCAGGCAGTGCCTTTATTTAAAGATTTATGGGGTAAATTAACACCCATAGGTAAATAAATATTCTCTGTGCTCATCCATGGTACAGAGCTCTGTTTCAAAAGCTTATGTTTATGGAGCATGTTTTGTGGAGCATATTTTATAGAGCATATTTTATGGAGCATATTTTTGCTAGTGCCTGTTTATACAGGTGGGATCTACCCTTGTCAGCATTTTGAGTTTGTGGCCCAGCTCTGAAAGGAGGATGTTGTTTTCTGCAAAAGCACTGGGTGTTTGTTCTTGGCAGCAGCAATCAGGTGCTGCAGGTGGGCAGATCTGCGGAAGGAAGGAAATTGCTTCCAAGAGGGGGTTTTCCAAGTGGCCAAGAGGGTTTAATGAAGGCGAAATCTGGGAAGAAGGCTGGAGGAGTAGACGACTGTCATCCCAGCAGGGCATCTCAGAGGCAGCACTGGAGTTTGAGAAAACACCCACCTCAGCCACATTTGCAGAGACAAACACAAGATGTCTTTGTAGGGACCTCTGTGTGTGGAAGTGTTTTTCCCCATCCAAATTTGACCATCAAAAGGGAGAAACTTAGAGAAGCCCAAGGAAAGGCTCCCCACTGCTGTCCATGCCTTTGCCCTTGCTGCTGCACATAACTCAACCCCTGCTTTCTGGTACAGCGCTGTGACCTCAGTGTAACTTGGTGTGACCAGAACCAAGCCTAAACTACGGGATGCTGTGTAGGGATGCAGCTCTGGAGACACCCTTTGCCTGACTCCTGTCAGGGGGAAGTCATTACTTCATGGCAGTTCTTGTGATCAGACATCAGCAGATGCCAGAGAGCTGAAGGCAGGAGGAATTTTCTTGTTTGCATTTCTGAGATGGAAAAGAGAGTGCCAGGAGCCAGGCTGTGGTGCAGCCTGAGTCCTGACCACGTGTTTCTGTAACTCTGCTCCCTCCTCCTCGCTTGTCAGAGCGACTGGAAGAGCTCACTGAGGCAGCTCAGTATGCCAGGGCTCTCTTGGTTGCTGGCAAGCTTCTCCAAAGGGCACAGTCTTTGCTGTCATCATCTTCATCATCAGCTTTCTTTTTGTTGTCGCTTTTTGGAGAAAACGTCCTTGGAAATGTCCTCCATTCATCATTACTTCTCTGCCAACTGCTGCTTGCTCACATTAAGCAAGCAGTGTCACTGATCCTCATCCACTGGGATAACTAGTAGTTCCCAAACCTGTCTTCTGCTGTAGCCATGAAAATGCAGCCTGTGGCATCAGGGATAAGGCAGAGTGTGTTGCCCAGTCCCATCCATCCTCTGCCCTGCATTCTCCAAGGAGTCTGTGAGGCTGAAATTGCCTTTTTTAGCCGAGAAACTCTACCAGGTTCCAGACCATCTGTGGTCATGAAAAATCACATGGTAGTTTTTTGAGGATTCGGAAGTGTTGTGTCTGATGGCTTGGCCAGTGTTCAGCACCAGCAATTAATTTTTCCTTCCTGAGCTCCCCTTGCAGGTCTGTTGGAGGAGCTGCTTCCTTCTGCTCAGCCTCAAACTGCAGCGGAGCACCACTGCAAGCTGCTAAACTTCTGTTTGAATGCCCTTGGCAACTAAAATCTGTTTCTCCCCAGTAAGAATTATTTTAGGACTAAGAGCCCACATTAAATCTCTGGGGCAGTTTTTACCCTCTCTCCCTCAGAATTGTTTTTGGAAATGGATTTGCCTGGATAAGTAAAGTGTGCTGAAATTCTTGAATGAAAGGTGCTGTAAGTTAATGAAGCACAGTCGGTAGCAAAGCAGGGACTGCTCCAATCTTTTGAGCCTGGTTTATTCCGTGTGGCAGATCCCTTCCTTCCGCCACAAGTGGCTTCATTCAAGCCCCATTCTGGGATGGATCAATATGATTTTATTGTTAGTTTATCCAGGGTCCCTCAGTGGCTGTGGTCGACCAGGTATCTTTCTTTGTTGCCCTGTCAGCTGAGCTGCCTAATTATTTTCTGTTTGCGTTTTGGGCACAGTTTCTGACAAGTGCTGTTTGCCATCTGTTGGAGTAGAGTGATCCAGGATGAGTGTCACTGGATTTGCTTTATTCCTAAGGTGGAGTGATGGTCATTCCTGTTAACAGGATACTGTCCTGGCAGAAGACATGGATGTGTTGTTAATGCTGGTTTTAGCACTGATGGCAGAAACAGAAGGGAAGGGACAGCACTGTGTGGTTTAAAAGTCAGCATGCGATACACTGACTGCCCTGAGTAAATCTGGAAGCTGCAAGTCAGACTGGACTCTCTCTGTCCCTCCTTCATTTCCAAAAATAAACACTTGAGAACGGAGATGGTGCTTCATCTGCATGTGTGACTGTGACAGGGCTTGTCCCAGGGGATGGCCAGGGTGGCAGAGCAGGCACCCTCTGCCCGCTGCTGTGGTGAGTGCCCTGGGCTGGCACAGGGAGCGTCAGTGGGTCCCTCACAATGCCAGGCTCCAAGCAAGTGCCAGCAGCATAGCAGGAGTTGAGTTTTGCAAGTTACCAGATATTTTTGTGAACAATTTCAGACTGAAATTAGGACCAAATGGCCATTTTTAAACGGGGTAAATGCGATGTCGGAGTTCAAAATCCACTTGCTTGTGGTGCCTGCCGGTGTTAGTGCCCAGCATTGCTGCCCAGAGCCATGCTGGTACTGCCAGAGCTGCAACCAGCTCTTCCCACTGCTTTCTGAGGCTTTGGAGGAGGACTTGGAGAGCTTTGGAGGGAAAGGATTTGGATAATGCATGCTTACTGCTTTCTTGGTCCTGGCAGCTTCTTGAGCACCAGCAGACTCATAAAAAAGTGAAAGAAAAATATCTAAAAGCAGGAAGATCAAAAGTTCGCCCCCAGGGTTTGAGGAGGATTCAGGGCTGATGAATCCTGGCATCCATCAGCCCTGGGATGGGATGATGATAAAAAGTTGTAAAACTTCTGTTCCTCAACTACTACCAGAATACATTTTTCTTTTTGAGAATTAAGGTGCAGCAGAGCTCCAGTAAAACTAAGTGGTTTGCTATCAGCATTCAGGAATTTTCACATGCCTCCCCCTGGTCCTTCAGGCCACAAATCCATCTTCATCCCCCACAAGAACTGTTCTTCTGTTAATGCCAAAGTAGTGCCTACAGTAATAGCCCATTTAAAATGTTTCATGATTGCAGTTTAACCGGTCACTAGCAGCTGGAATAGATTGATTTCTAATGGGTTATGGTTGAAATAATTACCTGACACTCTGAGCCATTAAGAACAGTTAATGAGTAGAGGGGGAGAAGGTGCTGATATGGACGCAGGCACAGTGCTGGCTGGTGGGAGTTCCTCTGTGGGACACCAGGCTGAGATTTGTTGCCTGTGGGATCCAAAGTAATTTAAGCCTGAGGTAAGTTAGGAAAATAATTTTAAAAATTTGTCTGATGCAAGTTTGACAACATCATAGCCACTGTATAAGTTCTAAAGCATTCATTTTGTAATGTTTTGCTCCAGTTGCATTTTTCATTCTTTTTTAAATGGAGCAACTTAGAGGCTGTGTAATTTCCTGAGGAGGAAGGCATTTAGGAGCATTGGCTTCTTAGAGCCCATGTTCACTCCTAAACCTTGCCACATTCCGTATGCTTCCAGTGAAAATGGTATACTGGCTTTAGATGTGGTAACTTGAGGGTGAAATACAGGTGAGCATTTCTCCATCTGGAGAAATTCACTGACATTCTGGGAGCATCCCATTGGCCTGTGCTGTTCTTTGGCTTTTGACATGTCTTGTTGGAAGAACTGCTGGGAGCTTCTGGCTATGGTAGGTGAGAGATGAGCAGAGCCCATTACAGAGGTGGATTAAAGAAGGTCAGGTGGGAAAATGCCACCTGTTGAACCCTGGGGTTCTTCTGCTTGTGTTTGGGGTGTTGGGCCAGTGGGTCTCTGTGACTGAGGCAATATAGGTGCTCCTCCATCAGGAATTCCTGTTGTGGAGCATCCATGGCAGGTGTCACCCTGATGGTCTCCCTGGGTTTGTGGCATGCCCTTGTTGCCTGTAATGCTGGTGAGTGTCCCCTCAGCGATGGTGCTTTGTTCTGGCCCTGAGCCCTGTCCTTCTCCTGCAGTGCTCCATGCCCGCCTGCGTCACCGCGTTCCACGTCACCTGCGCCTTCGACCACAACCTCGACATGCGGACTATCCTTGCAGACAATGATGAGGTGAAGTTCAAGTCCTTCTGCCTTGAGCACAGCACCGGGGCCACCAAGTTGCCTGAGGAGGCACGGACAGAACCTGACCAAGCCCAGCTGGACTTGGAGAAGGTCACGCTGCGGAAGCAGAAGCTCCAGCAGCTGGAGGAGGACTTCTATGAGCTCGTGAAGCCTTCAGAGGTGGCAGAGAACCTTGACTTAAGTGAATCACTGGTGGATTTTGTCTACCAGTACTGGAAGCTAAAGAGGAAAGCAAACTCGAACAAACCGCTGCTGACACCAAAAACAGATGAAGTGGACAACTTGGCTCAGCAAGAGCAGGATGTTCTCTACCGACGCTTAAAGCTCTTCATGCACCTCAGGCAAGACCTGGAGAGGGTGAGTACAGCTTCTCCTTCAGTGGTGTACCCCTGTGCTCCATCAGGGCTGTTGGCACCCACAGACAGCACAAGCCCTGTTCCCCCTGACTCAGTTTGACTCCCCTGACAGTTTTGTTCTTTTATCTTCATTCAGAAACATAGCAATGCTCGGTGTGTGTACATCATCACTGCTAAAACACTGACATTGATGGAATAAGCTAGTGTTCATCTCAGCCAGGGGTTCAAAAGAACAAATGTCTGCAGGGAGAGGTGCCTTGTCAGAGCTGGGCGGATGGGAGGCAGATGATGCTGCAGCTTAAGTCTGCTATACCTAAACAATTTCAAACCACAGAACTATCCTGTGTTGCCCCTCAGATGCTTTGCAGCAGCAAGGCTTGGGAACACATCTGTTATTTACTTACATTAAACATCAAAGATGAGTGAAAGGCAGAGTGAGAGCGGGGCCAGTGGGACTGAGCATCCCCTGCCCTGCTGGAGCCAAAAATGGGTCAGCTCCTCAAGGAACTGGCAGAGGCAGAGCCCTGCCAGAGGATGCATACAGAGCAGGCTCCTGATGCTCCCAGTGGTGCAGGACATCCTTGAATCCTCCCAACCACAGCAGAGGAAGCAGCAGCCTCCACAGCAGCTTTTTTGGGTGAGAAAGAGCATTGGTGGAGCAGCAGTGCCCAAGTGGTGCTAGAGCTCCCTGGGCTGGGCTTGCTGCCACACCATGCAGCTGCCTGTGGATTTAGCTGCCATGGCTGCACAGAGGACATGAGCAGGCATGGAGCAGAGGCTGGAGAGGAGGAGCAGCTGTGAAGGTGAGAAGCAGCCAAGAGGAAGAAGCACAGGGGAAAAAGAAGCACACACAGAACCTGGGGGGGAGATGGCAGAGAAGGGACAGGTGCAGTAGTGCTGCTGCTGGAGAGGTACATGGGCATAGCACACAGCAGCAGTGGGACAGGGACAGGCAGGGCAGGGATGCCAAGCTTGGCATGCACAGCCAAGCTCCTTCTCCTCTTTTGCTTAACTGCCAAGCCCTGCCTGGTCCGCTCTCTTCTGTTCCTGCCAAAGGGGTGAATCCATTGCCTTGTCCAGGTCCCTGTTGACCACAGTGCAAAAAAACATGGAAGGGCTTAGAGAGTCTCTAGAAACAAGGAAGAAGGAAAGCAGGAAAATAGCATTGCTCTGACGTAGTGGATGTGATGCTGTAGTTCCCTGAGCAGGGGCTGAGGGTGCTGTAGGTGATATGCTGTACCCTGGGAGGTGAGGGTGGTGGGGATGCTGCCCCTGCATGTCCCTGAACCCCCTCTTCAAGCTGCTGTGGATCTGTGCATAACTGAACCTGTGGGGAGAGAGGCAGTGTGAGTGAGCACTGTGTTCATGTCAGGTGGGGCTTCAGCTTTGGACCAGCCTGCTCTGGTCCCTTGCTGCACCCATCTCCCATGTGGATCCTGGAGCCTGAGGGCCTTCTTCTATGTGAAAGTAGTTGGGTTTGAACCTATTGGTCTCTCCTGAGATCCTGTGGGCCTTCATGCCTGGTCATCCTTGCCATCCCACTGCTGGTCTGTCCCCACTTTTTTCCTGCCTTTACTTAAGCTCATTTCCATCTCTGTGTTGGGCTGAGTTGGTGCCACCATTAGTGGGACCATAAGTGCATCCAGCAACAGGCTGCATCTGCCTGATCCGAGGGTGACAAGTTCAACTCACTTTTTTCCCTCATCTGCTGTATATTGTAAATCTAAACCAGGCTGCTTTGCCCCCTGCTGCTTCCTCTTGTTCCCAGCTTGGCTTTTCCAGCTACACAGAGCCAGTGTGCATCCCTGGATACCATGCTTTGCCCAGGGCAGCTTCTCTTTGATTTCTTTGTGTCAAAACTACTTGTTTTACCAGATTTCTCATTTACCAGAGTTGCCTCCAGGCTTTGTGGGGTGTGCCCATCAGCATTCAGCCTCTGCTTAGCAACTCCCTGCCAGGAGAGTTCACTGCCTGGCCCTGGAAGAGCTGTTTGTTTATTCTGCTTCCAGGAGTGGAACAATAAACACCAGCCAGATCAAAGTCCAGTGCTCAGATGGGTGATGGGGATTTAAATCCGATTGTGGGCAGAGCATCCCAAGTATCTGATCCTGCACCTGGGGCAGGTCACAGCCACCCTGTTTCACTTGCAAATGGTGAGGAATCACATCAAATGGGAACAGAGATGAGCAGCCTGAAAGACTCTAAAGGCTTTCAAAGTGTGTCCACGTCATGTTGGATTTTAGCAATTTTCAACAATTAATCTGGCAGAAGTGATTGTGGTGCTGATAATGGTATAGGAATCGAGGAGTTGGGGATACAGAAGTAGAGAGCGGGTGACATGGGGACAAGCAGAGTAACGGTGGTTCCCTCTGTCATTTCTTAATCCCTGACATTTCTGCACTTCACAGTGTCAGCAAATTAAAGCTATTACGTGGTATTACTTGGGAATCCTAATACAGTCCCCCTGTTTTATTTTTGGCCTTTTTTAACCATCTTTGCCTTTTAAAAAAACTTTTTCTGAGGACTGAGTGTTTAAATTAGCTTTAACAAAAAGCTGTGGTTTCTAGACTTCACACCAGCATCTAAACTTGGCTTGGGGAAGCAGTGCTGGGTAGTGTTGAGCTATGTAAGTGTGGGTAAATACCATCAGTCTCTAAGCAAAGCTAAAGTAATGTTTTCTTCCAGGAATATCAAATCATAGAGAAGAGATACAGCATAACTCTTGGAGATTCAGGTTGCCAGAAGCAGTTGTTCTCTTCATGAAGAAAGAGTAGTTTGATGTTTTCTCCAATCCAAAGAAAAAAAGAGAGCGTAGTAAAATACACTATATAACTCCCTGCCTTGTATTTACAGCTAGGGATTCAACAGCAACAACAATAAAAAAAAGCAGCTTTTTCTCCTTTTTTTTCTAAACACTCCCAAATTGTCCTTAAGTGAGGCAATATTAGGGATTTGCTGCAGTTGTCCTGCTGCCCTCACAGCCTTTGGTGGCAGATACGAGGTGGGATGATGTCCTGGCTTGCTCTGTCATTGTGAGAGGCACAAAGGCTCCTGGTCACACTGGGACAGTCCCCCAAGCCTGGAAATATTCTCTGCAGAGAAGGTTGGAGCATGAGGAAGGGGAGGAATCAAAGATGTCAGGGTCACACATGAGTGTGGACATGCCCATGTGCTTGTTCCTCTGTTCATCCACCTCCTCCTTACCTCACTGCAGGCAGCTTTGCTCTTTCAGAGCATCAGAAAGCTGAGTAAATCATGTTAGCTGCTATTCGCATTTTCTGCTCTGCAGCTGAAAGCCTCTGCTTGCTCCAAAAGCCTTGATGTCCATTGTGGCAGCAGTGCCAGAGCCTGGCTCTCCAGCCACCCTTACATGGGGCTGGTCAAAGCGTGCCACTGAAACCCATCAAATGCTTGGTGCTAGGAGTTACCAGCAACAGCTCTGTCATCTTATGCTACTGGGGATGTTTATGACCAGCAGGGTTTAGCTGCTGCTGCACTGGCTCATGTAAGCAGTTATATTTTGTGCTTTGCTGTTTGTGTTTAGAGCTTCAGATAATCATAGAATGAGTTGGGTTGGAAGGGACTGTAAAAGAACATTTTCCAACCCCATTGCCACAGTTAATGAAAGTTCTTGATGTAGGACAAAATGCACCAGTGATTTGCAGGTAGATATGGAGCCAATGTGAATAACCATCAGGAGAGGCCAGATTTGAAGTAGGGAACTGCTCCAGCTGCTGACCTGGGTCAGCATCACCAGGGTATCCTGCTGTATTTTTTGTGATTTTTCCTGGTATCTGCTTTGGGGCAGTTCTGTGAAGCTCTGACATCCCCATCCCAGCTCAGCCCCTTCCCTGCACTGCCTGTGGGAAGAGGGTTTATCCCTCCTTGCAAAAGGTGCAATTTGTGGGTGCGAACCAGTGCATTGCCTCAGGGCACCAAGCTGCTTCATAGAATTTGTCATTTTTTGTGCGAGGGGCTGCTTCAGGGTGTGAACAGGACATGCATGATGCAGCTGCTGGGCCAAGGTCTCAGCACCATGGTTGGTGCTGTGCCTTTGCATGACTGTGTTATAATGCTCCTGCAGCATCTTCCCTTCCCAGATTTCCAGTGCCCATGCTGGAGAAGCCAGCCAGCCTTCCTTCCCCACCCTGGGGTCCTGGCTGTTTGGAGCCAGGACAGAGACATTTAGGCTTGGAATTATTCACTGCATGGTTTTTCCATAAGCATCACACAGTTTGGATCAGGAGTCCTCACTGCTAGTCTGGGCTCACCCAAGGAGCCATGGTGGGAGTGCAGCACAGATGACAGTGAGGTGGAAAGGATCGAATCACAGGGAGTGGCGATTTCCCTGGGCAGCAGGAGCAGCAACACAACTTGAGGGGACCTGCTTTGACCCTGCCTGAACCAGACACTGTTTATTGTGTTTCTGTAGGTTAGAAATCTCTGTTACATGGTGACGAGACGGGAGAAAATGAAACACACCATTTGTAAACTGCAGGAGCAGATCTTCCATCTCCAGATGAAGCTTATTGAGAAAGATCTTTACCCAGGTCAGTACCACAGAGCTTGTTCTCACAGACACTGTCCCCACTGAAGCCAAGTTGTGTTCCCCAGCTCCCCTCACCATGGAAGGCAGAGCTGCCCCCTCCCCTGATACGTTATTTTGGCACAGTTCATATATTGACTCAGAAACACTCAGTAAAGCAGGACTCTGGGTGACTGGGATGCTGGAGCTCTTGGTTTTCACAGATCCCTCTTGATCCTCCCCTTCCAGGGAATCAGTCAGGAGGACCAAGCATTTGCTTAGGTGGGGATGCTAAGACATTATTTGGTGACTTGTGAGCTGGGAGTGCTTGGAAGGAGATGGCACATCCTGGGCATGGGGCTGCTATGCAGCTGTCTCCTTGGCACAGGGTGGAAGCCCTGATGCAGGTTCTTTGCAGATGCCTTGAAGCATTCTGTCAAGAATCAAGGGTTAGGCTGGTGGTGGAGGTCTGTTGCTCCAGGAGACCAGCTGCTTTAGCTCTGGTCAGCTGTAGCTCCCCTCTTCACACACTCATTACCCATTAGTGGAGATCATGCTCCACAGCCTCTGCCAACTTCTATTAAGGAGCTGAAATAAAGGTGGTTTCCTTTTGTCCTACTTTTTTTTTTTTCTTTTTGCACAAGCAGTGCCGGAGCCCACAGCTCCTGCTCCCTCCTCCTTCTCCTCCTTTGCCTCCAGTGGCAGTGCAGACCAGACCCTGTGGCTACAGAACAGTTTTTCCAGCAGCAGCATCTGGTGCTTTGGCAGCTGCTTCTGACGGTTGTTGTGTTTGTGGCTTTGGAGTTGTGTTTGAAGCCATCACATGGTTGGGGTTTCTTCAGGAACTGTCTGGGCTGAGCTTTCCTTGACAAAAGTCTCCTTTGACTAAAGTTTTGGAGGCTGAGGAATGTGTGTGTTGAGATGTCTGTGACTCAGGCCCATGCAAATTCCTCTTGATAGCCAAAGCCAGGCAGCAATGGAGCAGAGTAATGGCTGGGACCCCAGAGTGTGCTCTGGGGTGATGTGGGTCCTGTAAATCCCAGTCTCTATCATACTCTGTGTTGTCCTTACTGGACCAGAGGTAAAACTCACCAGCCTGAGCGCACACAAACCAGTTCCCACCAACTGGAGACCTGACACTGCACATCCATTCCTGGCACCCAGGGTATTATGCACGTGTTATTCCTGAGCTGGATCCCCACCTCACCACCCCCACCAGCAGCATCCCTGCCAGGAGCACCACCTGCCAGGTTCTGTGGATTTTGGAGGCATCACAGGGGACTTCAGGATGCTCTTTAGTTCAGCTGGGTAAACCCAGCCCAACATTTACAGCTCTCAGAAGGAGATAGGCACAGGGCAGTTTGCCAGGACAGGTTTTTAAGCTCACCTCTCTTGCAGACAAGGTATTAGTAGCTGGAAATGCCCTTGGGGACCTGTATCCCCAAAACGCTTTGGGGGTACATGCCCACCCCTCTCTCTGATGCAGCAGTGGGATGGGAGCTGTGAGTTCCTCCCAGGGAGAGCTGGAGCAGGTGAGCTGGGAGCCTCACCAGTGGGGTGCAGATGCCAGCCAGTGATGGGGAGCTGTGTTGGAGCTCTGCAGATGGTGTTTTGGGGTTGTCTGCACTGCCCAGTACCAGTGCTGTGTGATTGCACATCCCAGAAATGTTACGGGTTTATTTGAGAAAAAGCATGACTGCTGTTTCCATATTTGTTCTGCCTAAAGGTGAGTGATCAGAGACAAACTCCCAGTTGGAGGGTGACTTGGGTGGGGATTGGTGTGCAGGGATCACTTCATATCTTGTGATGCAGATGCTCTTCTCTCTTGCCCTACCTGGCTGGTGTTTGCACTTCTTTTTTCCACTCTGAACTGACCAAGCTGAGCTGCATGTCTCTCCTGGGATGGACTTACTGGTTGAGCCTGAGCAGGGACTGACTGTTTCCTCTGAAACCCAGCTCCTGTGAGTCCCTGCTGCCAGGCAAACAGCCCAGCTCCAGGAATTTGGTCCTGGAATCTCGGTGGTTTGGGCATCTGGGTCCTTCCAGGAGGACATGAGTGGCCCGTGTGCCTTTTGGCATCAGTCTGTAGAGTGTCCTGAGCTCAGGAGGAGTTCCTTTGCCAAGTGACCACACCAGGAGCTGCAGATACTCAGCATCCAGTGGAACCCAATCTTTGGATAACTCACTGCGGCCTTTTCCAGTGCTTACTGGTTTGGAAGTGGGGAATGGTTCCGTTGGCATCCTCCCCCACAGGTCCTGACCCAGATGCTCTCCATACCTGGGGTTCTTAAGAGAAAGAAAGAAGTCTCCATTATTTCACCAGGATGAGGCCAGTTTTTAACTGCTGCTGTGGTAGCCATCAGCAGAGATCTCTTGGGGTTGTTCCAAAGACGGTTTTGGCACAAAGGTTTTTTTGGACTGTCTCCCACACAAAACTCGGAACAGGAGGGGTTTATTTTTCCCACTGTCAAATGATCATTTAAGCAGGAGATTTTTAATAAAATTGGTGAGAACTGCCTGTGTAAAATGAACCCTCCTCTCTTCCCTGTGTTTTTCTTGCACAGAGTGGAAAGTAAACACTGTCTGGCTTTGAAACACGGCTACTATTTTGACAGGTTCCTCTTCAAAAAGTGCTGCTTGGGTTTCTCTTTAGTCCCATTGTGCTGTCTAAACAAAGTTAGATTTTGATTTTGTAAGCGAAGTGAAAAATGCTTTCCTCCCTTTACTTGGCAAGAACATAGCAAATACCAAATTTGCTTTTTCATTTCTCTCTTTCTGTAAGTCCTTTGGTCAGGAGGGGTTCCTGGCTGACAACTCCAGGACTGTAAATCCTCAGTTAATTCAGACTCAGGCAGGTGCAATGCAAATTCCCTCCCCTGCTCACCCAGTAGATTTCCACTGCTGCTGGTAGAGGTTATTCCCTCTGACCTGTCCACCCCATGGCCTCTTTGCTGAGGATTTGCTGCTGGCAGACACAATAAACTGATTTCTCCTTTAAGATTATTTTTTAGCCTATGGACCAGACTCTGAAAAGCTGCCTGTCTCACTTCCCATTTCCATTTCCATTTTGGTTTAAGGGCAATATCCTTCCCTCTCTGAAAATTAATAGAAGTTTTAGCATGGACTTACTGAGGGAGAATAGCCTGACAGAGTAAGTAAAAACTGTTGGAAGTATTTTACTTGGCAATACAAGTTGTACTTTTATAGAGTATTTGTCCTGTTTATCCAAGAGGAATAAATCCAGTAGAAATTCAAAGCCATTTAGGAAATGCTAATTTTTAGCTGAATGTCTGTATAGCTAAGAGTTGCATCCCTAACTTTCCATAGGCAATCCTGGTCATCTTTCCTATTTCATGTACCTATATCACTTTGGGGTTTTTTCACTCCTGCAGAGTTTTGCCAAAAGGTTAAATCAAGGTTGTCTTTAAAACTGCTGGTACCTTTGCTCTGTCAGTCTGGCTGTGCCACTGAATCTCTTTCTGGAGATGCTCTTGTTGGTGATGGGTGACACAGCACCAGATTCATAGGTTGCCATGGCTCCTGCAAGGTTTTGGGCAGGATTTGGGGTTACTCCCTAGTGGGTCCTCACCCCAAAGTCCTGGTCCAGCTCTGTGGCTCCAGCAAGTCACCTGCCCTCAGTGGGCTGCTCCCTTGGCCACTCCTCTCCAAGGCTAAAATCTCCTTTTTGTTTATAACCTACAGGATTGAGATTTTCTTAACATGTAGAGACCTTTGCCTACAGCTGGCCAAAGAATGGCCTTGGTCTCCTTTTGGCTTGGAGTTGTTTGCAGTCTGCTCCAGGTCCCCATTGCAGGGGTGTGCCCCAGGGGAACTTGCTCACTGCAGCATCTCTGATGCCTCGTCTCACATGGCGTTTTGCTTTTTTTCTAAAAAATGCCAGAACAAACTGGGAAGAAGACAAAGGGTAAGAAAAGTGACCCAAGAAGGAAAGGAAGAGATGGTAGAAAAAATAGTCCTGAGAAGACAGAGAAAAGGAAATCGGTCAACGAAACTGTTTTGGGACAACTGGGTAAGTCTGATTTTATGGCGCAGAATTGACCCGTGATGCTGGAGGCTCCCTGTTTTGGGGAGCAGGGTTGAGAGTCCAGCTCCTCATCTCTCCTGCATGTAACACAGTGGAGTTACACCTTCCATCTCTCCTTTGTGGGAATCAGCCTGAATTATCCAGGTCCTGCTAGGGAGACTGGGTCAGAAGCATGTTCACTGGCAGGGCAGGGGATTTAAAATTTCCCCCTGTAGCTCCAGGATTGGGAAAATGTGTTACAAAACCTGTGATGTGCTGCTGAAGCAAGATTTTGCTTTCAGGTGATAAAATCAGACTTACCCACCCCATGGTTGGGCTACTCCCCCATGCTTTCTGTGCTGTGCAGCGATGGTGAGTACAGCACATGGCCTGTGAGGTTTCATGTACTGTCCATGGCACATATGGCCATGCTGAGGGTGCCAGTGGTGCAGGAGCATCCAGGAGTCAGGCACATCCATCTCTTGAATTTGCTCAGGGGGTGAGGAGCCTGGCCCCACAAATGTTTTAACCACCTCCAGCTCATCCCTATCAGCTGCAGCAGCAGGCCGGGCTGGGGGAGAAAAAGAAACAAAACTAAAACGTTTTCTCGGACAAGGTCCTTGACAACTGCATATGGTTTTTAGATGGAATTGGGTTGTTGCTTGACTCCCTCTGGTGCTGCCACCTCCACCAGCAGAGGCAGAAGGTGATGAGTTCATGTGTGCCTAGCTGCCACACACAGGCACAGCGCTGTGCTCCGCTGGGAGCTCCACCCTGGGAGTGGTCCTGTGAGGCTCTCAGGCAGTCTGGAGATGCTGTAAAAAGCCCTCCAGGGCATATAGAGCATTTCTATAGGAGGTCTGGTGGTCTGGACCACCTTGCCTTGATCTGCTTTGCACATTACTCATCTGACTGGGCTGCTTTCTGGTCATCTCAGAGCTGTTGGGTTTTAGGACCTTTAGAAATAGGGCTTTTGCACTCATTCTGTCTCTGCTCTGTTCTTTGCTAAAGAAGTTTTGGATTTACTGGGGCAAATTCCAGAAAACAATGGAGGCTCTCAATGGAGAATCTCAGAGGAAAGCTTGCATGGCTATGAGCTTGGGAAACTAGGCAGCTTGACCCAAAGCTTCAGCAAGGTCTTGTAACCTGCTGAATTTTCTGAAGGGTTTGAAGCATCCCTTGGAGCTGCTGTCAGCTGGGGAAGGTGAGCTGGGCAGTGCCCTTGCCCACAAAACTAGGGCTTTTTGGTGTTTGGGTACCACATAGTGCCCAAAATTCATCCTTGCTCTTGCTTCACGTTCCCTGCCTTGAGCTGCTGTCAGGATGGACAGAAAGGCCGTGATGAGTTGCAGGAGGTGCAGGGTCATAGCCTGTGCTGCTGCTCACATATGAGGGTGATTAAAAGCTGTCACTGCTACCAGCAAACATTGTGGGTATGAGTCACCCTTCAAAGGAAAGCTCTTCCTGAAATCCAAAATTAAACCTCATTTTTCCTTCATCCATAAAACCAAATCAGTTGTTGAACCTGTGGGTTTCTGTTTGAGATTAAAATTGCCTGTGCCTGTGTAGGTGTTCACCTTTCTCATTGCTAATTGGACCCAATTAGCCCAGCCCACAGTGCTCATTCTTGCTCTTGATGTTCATTATCAGGAAGGTTTTCAGCTTTTTCCATTCCAGCTTTCATCTCTGCTCCTCTTCTTCAGTTTCCGTGCCTTTAGAGATGTTCTCAGACCTGCAGATGTAGCAGTGGCCCCATCACCATGCTGGCTGCTTGACTCTGGTGGTGGCCTGGCAGCAGCTGGTCCTGGGGAACCTGTCATCCCTTGTCTGGGCTCTGTCACCATGTTTTTAAACTTACACTTGAATTGTTTGTCTTCTGTCTTTGCACAAGAATGTTTCCACTTGTGCTGGGATGTGTCATTGCTTGTCATCTTTGCTGAAGGAAGAAGCTTGTTTTGGATTCAGGGAGATTTGTGGAGAGTTGGATGTGAGGGACTGCTCAGATTGTGCTGCAACCTCAGTGAACCCCAAGTTCAGCTCTAGTGCTGGAGTAAACCCTGCTCTGTGGCTGATGTGGTGCATTATAGTTGATCTTCTCAGTTTTTCTCCAGCACCAGGGAGTTTTGGTGGAGTTGGTGGTGGTGATAGAGGGCAGTATGTCTGTTCCTGGTTTCTGAGGCAATTTTCCACTTTTGTTTTTCCCAGGCTTGTCAACCTCCTTCCCCATTGATGGGACCTTCTTCAACAGCTGGTTGGCACAGTCGGTGCAGATCACCGCGGAGAACATGGCGATGAGCGAGTGGTCACTCAACAACGCCCACCATGAGGACAGCACCCCTGGCCTCTCTGAGGAGCTCCTCCAGGATGAGGAGACCTTGCTGAGCTTCATGATGGACCATTCCCTCAGGTCCCCATTCAGGCAGAGTGAGGCCACAAAGAAAGTGAAAAGCAGAACGAGAACGAACACTAAGAAAAAGCTGCCAAGGAGCAGCCCCTCTGCAGTGGGTGGGGGCCACCCAGAGAGCTCAGAGCCCTGGACTAATAATGCCAGCCACTTTCCAGATGATCCCACCAAGCCCTTCGCTCTGGATTCCAGACCAAGCAAGTCGGAAAAAGGGGCAGCAAAGTTTCCCACTGACCGCAAAGGGACGGGTGAGGCCAAAAAGGTGGCCAAGAAGGGCTCTCTCCAGAAAGCCAGCGAGCCTCATCCCCCTGCTGGGACACGGGGCTGTGTCAGCAAGGAGGAGGAAGAGGAGACACCGCACTGCGCTCAGACGGAGCCCAGCCCCGCAGCCAAAGTGCCTGACTCCATAGGTAGCCCCAAAACCATCGTGCGGTTCAAATTACCAAAGGAGAGCCGGGGGACGCGGAGGTCACAGCCCCCCAAGGCTGACAGCACTGGTGGAGCTCCCTTGCATCGCTTCGACGCCGACACGGACGGGTACTTCTCCGACGCCGAGATGAGCGACTCGGACGGGGAGTCCCGTGGCGGCCGGGCGCAGCGGGGCCAGCTGGACGCGGCTAGTGAGGACATTGTCAGGATGAGCATCCTGGCATCCTAACTCCTCCGACCATGCCGGCTTGATGAGGCCTCAACCCAGTTCCAACTGCCATGTCCAATTTCTGCCTGGTAGCACGGCGAGGGGGGTTTTTAATATGTGTATATAGTTGGAAATTCGGCACTGTTGTCTTTCTCTTCTTGAAACGCCTGAGATACAGCTTCAGCTTCACCAACATTGATGACTGTGACAGCAGTGGTCCCTCCCCAGCTCCCTGCCAGACCCCACTTCCTGGGAACGTGAGCCGGCACCCGCCAGGACTGATGTCAAGGATGCTGAGAGTGCGGAGGGTGCCGGTACCCATGCCTTCTGCAGGGATGACAGTTCAATTAATGGGCATTATTTAATGAGGGGCAGATTTCTGCCTGGGATGGTTGCCCTCAGAGCAGGGAGCACGTAGAGGGTCCAGCAGTGGCCAGCTGTGGGAGGGGAAATTCCCACCTATGTGTGCAGAGAGAAGGAAGCAAAATAAGCGATTCTAAAATAAATAATGACTAAAGCACAAAAAGCTTGTTGGAGGAAAACGCTTGGGGTGGAAGAGAGCAATGTTACATTTCTATTTTTAGGGAAAAAGAAACCCTTGGTCATTATTTTTCCCCTCACCTTTCCATCTGGTTGAGATCCGTCCAGGGGCTAGTATGCAAAAGTCTTCCCTGCCCATGTCCCCACTGAGGTTCTTAGAAACTCTGAAGTGATTTATTCAGTTGAATGGATCAGCAAGTGGAAAATGGAAATGTGGGGCAGGATGGAGGAAGAAAGCATCCTTTAAAACCACCATGGGGAGTCAGGGTTGGTGCAACCCAGGAAGTTGAGCAATTTTTTTGCCCATGCTTCTCTCCAATGCTGCTGTGGTTCCACCATGCCAGGGCAGCACATTTGAAATCCCCCTTGTAAACCAAAACCATGGCCCCAAGGCTAAATGAACCATCATTGAGGGGAAATGGCAACCCTTGCTGCCACCATTCTGTTTTCCTTCTAAATGCTACAATGGAAATGGTGAATTTATTCCTCTCCATCCTTTGTTTTGGTTTGGTTTCTTTTTTAACGTTAAATCCTGGTTATAAGCTGTTGACTCATTGTGGAGGGGTGATTCACAGAAGCTGACATTATAAGTATTACAGTAATTTAATGCATAAAATGTCCCCAGTAAGCCTTAAATGTTGTTTAAAAGCCCATGTTACCTATAAGTCAGGCGAATTTCCATGTTTGCACTTAATTGCACCATTACTTCGGTTTTGGCTTCAAAGGTCACAGTTAAGTCATGCTACGTGTTTTATTGGAGTGACCCCAGTGTGAGCTCAGGGAACAAAAAAAAGGAATTCACTGAAACTTTTGTTGTTGTTGTTTTTAAAAAATGTTTAAAAAAAAAAACTAAAAAAAAAAATAAACAAAACATAACCAACCCAAACCTGGGACACTTCTGCAACCGGTTAAATCCATCACTAATCAAAAAAACCCTTGCAATTGTCAAACTAGTCAGTCAAAGAATTTTGTGGATGCCAAAGAAATATATTGACAGTCAAGCAGCACAGCCAGAAACCGGAAACTTGTCATTATGAAAAAAAATTGGAAGTTATTTAGCAACCAAGGACTAAAGACACACTCATACCACACTGCTGCGGCGTTAGGTTCCAAGCTTGCTCCGAGGGATGCTGCTGCTCCAAGACCGCATCCTGCCATTTTGGTTTCTGATGCTTTTTGCTCATTTCACTGTGAGCTTTCTTTTTGAAACTCTGAGACTATATCGATTGGTGTTTTAGAGTAGGTCATCATCTTTATCAGCCTTCCAAAGTCCTGATTATTAATAAAATTGCAGCAAAGATCAGCGATGACAGCCCAGCTGATCCCAGACACAGCGACTGGTGGGGGCTTCGGGTGGGATGCCCAGCCCTGCCTAAGCCCAACCTGGCTGAGACTGACCGTGCCTGGGGAGGAATCATCCTCACATAGGAAAAATGTGACACAAGTTATTAGTGGGGAAAAAAAACCCAAGAAAAAAAACAGCAAAATATCAACAAAACAGGAACCACCTTTGTTATAAATTAGCATAATCCATTGAGGTTGGAAATGTCATTAAGGCTCAGTATGTTCAGATAATGTTAAATACCGTAAATAGGACTTAGTTTATCTTATCAGGCTTGCTAGCTTTAGCTCCAGTATCCTAGTATACGAGTCATAACAATAATCAATATGCTGCCTTTTAATGAAACTTGCTTCCTTGTGCTTCACTCAATTATGGTAAAAAAAGCAATCCACAAATTTCACTGTACACAGTTCCCATTCATCAGCTTCTGCACTACTTGTCTTCTCAGTACAGGAAAGCAAAACGGGGGAAACTTTAAAGAACAACCAACCTCCAGCATTGGGCAATAACATTTTGAAACACTCCCAAAACACCAGGCATCATGTTTTGCCATCAGGAGATGGGGGGAAAGCTAAGGGGTGAAGGGAGAAGAATGGAATGGCAGGAATAGAGAGGAGGAAAAGGGCTCTGGTGAGCTGTGGGGCTGAGCAAGGGCTGGACCATGGCAAGATAGCTGCAGCCACCCCAGAGCATTCCCTGCCTGGAGTGTCCTCGGAGCAGGGGAGTCTGGTCTTCTGGAGAGAAAATGCACAAGGAAAATATTTTTGATGTTAATGTAAATGTATTTTGAAATGAATAGAAAGAGAAGAAAAAAAAAAGTTTATTTTAGTACAGAAATGTTATCTTTTAAGATGTATAAAATGCAGGAATCGACATTTGCACTGTAAGAGCACCTGTTTCCTTGGAGAAGCAGCCGCTGTTGAGATGAGGATGCCGAAAGCATCATTCTCTGATGGAACACAGCCCCACACCAGCCCCAAACCTGATGGTTATGGGAGTTTCCCCAGGACAGCTCCCATTCCACACCCCTTTTCCCCATACCAAACTTTTGATTTATTTCTTTTTCTTTCTTTTTTTTTCTTTTTTCCTTGCACCTGTTTTATGGGGTTAGGATGCCTCTGCTGTCCCATGGAGCTCACCCCAAGGCTGGATGGAGAATGGAGCTAGGATGGATGCAGGTTGCAGGAAGATGCTGCTACAGGGCAGGACATGAGGTTTGGTTGTTCTTTAAGGAAATCCCCTGCAGTTTGCACCATTCCACATTCAAAACAACCCACTTCACATCAGTTACAGGAAACGATATGAATGTCACAGGAGGAGAAACCCTTCTGTTTTCTTTGTTTCAAAGAACGTGATGTGCCATTTGTTAATACAAAAGAGAAATATTGAAAATATATTGAAAAGAGCAATTTTAAATTATTTTTGGCTTATGTTGCAATATTTATTTTCTTGTATTAGAAATTCCTTTGTAGAGAAAAAATGTATTTTTCATTAATGCAAAAACCTATTTCTCCTTTTTGTACATTTCCCATGTTAGTTAATCCTTAAAGCAATATAATGTTACCAGATTCGTTCTGTGTGAGACTGTATTATGCATGCTATTTGTGTTGCCTTGGAATAGCTCTGTCTGCCGTTATTTTCATCCTGTTTAGATACAGTGTATGCTGTAATACACATTGGGACCATGGCCCATTGCTTACAAAAACAAAACCCTCTGCATTCCTCAATGTGTTGGCAAATGCAGTCAATAAAGCAGTGTTTTCTGTGTACCTGCTGTCGGTGTAGTGAGCGTGGTCACACAGAGCAGACTCATCCCAGGGATGCAGCTCTGTGGGGATGCAGGGCTGATCCAGCCCTGCTGGTGCAGCCACTCTGCCTGTGAGTAGCAATTTTTTTAACTTCATTGCATTTCCATTGCCAAATCTTAGCCAGCTCTTGGGAAACGCAGCTGGAGATGTTTGTCACAGCTGGAAAGGCAAGCCCAAGCAAGATGATGTTCACAAAGTTCCCCATGCCTGGAAGTTTCTGTAATTCAAGGTAGCCACATTTCTCGTGGAGATTTAAGTCTTGATTTGCAGACTTGGAGCAAAGCCCATGGAAGAAGTCCTGCTGTGAGACAGGATGCTCAGAGAAACAGCTTCTTGCACCAGGAGCTGGTTTAACAGGCAGGGAAACACACTGCCAGATTTGCTATTGATGGGAGCAAAAGCAAGCTGTGAAATCAAAAATATTCCAGCAATGTGTTCCTTGTATCCTGCTGATAACAACCAGCAAACTATCTAGTGAATGGCATCCCTGCATGTGGAAGGTGATTGGAATTAAATGATCTCTAATGTCCTTCCAGCCCAAACCATTCTGGCCTGGCATGTTCCTGGGGATGGGGCACCCACAGCCCCTGTGCACAGGTCCCTATGTCAGGGACAGCCACATCCACAGTAAAGAATATGTTCCCATCATCAAATCTGTGCCAGCTCTTTCATTTTAACCTGTTCCGCCTTGCCCCATCACTGCAGTTCCTGAGGAAGAGTTGACCTCGTTTCTCCTCTTCACTCACTGCAAAGTGAAGTTTCCACAAAAGCTTCTCCTCTCCAGCCTCAACAGCCCCAACTTGCTGAGGTTTTACTCTTGGGGAAGTGCTCCCGTGTTCTCACTAACTTTGTGGCTTCCTGTGGCAATCAAAACCTTCACTGTGACCATGGGACATCAGCCCTGGGGGTGTCCAACACGCCCTGGACAGCGCTGGCCTTGGGAATTGCCAAAGCCTGGCAGCTCTGTGCTTCCCAAAGTTCTGGAGAGAGAAGGGGAAGATGAACAGGAGCAGTGCAGGGAGCCTGAGTCACAGAGATGGGGAGCTGAGCTGCTGCTCCTGGGTGCCTGTGCAGTGTTTGTGGAGGGTTTCCCAAAAGCCCTGGGATCTCTTCTGGGGCTGTGGGCGTGTTTTTGGGGGAGGAAGAACATTTCTGTTCACCCATGTGTAGGCCATGAGAGGTTGAATTTTCCTGGGATGGGAAAGGAAGGAGATGGTTCAGTTTCTGGAACGAGCAGCCCAGCAAATTGCTGCCAGATCTTGGTGTTTCTGGGAGTGCTGTCACAGCGCCCTCTCTGCTGGTGTGACTCTGCTGATACAGGCTGTGGTTGACAGTCTGACCTTCCACCTGTAGAGTGTGGTGGGAGCACAGGGTTCATCACACAGCTTGCAAAACTTGAATGTGATCCAAATTTTGTGCATGCTTCTCTGGTGTGGAGGCCACTGGCAAGGTTGCTGCCTTCCGCCAATATTTGTGTCATCAAGCTCTTCTCCTACTTTTTTTAGAATTTACTGGCACATTTTTCTTGTGTAAAATTGCCCATGTGCCCAAACTGCTGAAGGAAAATGAGCTATTTAGTAAACATGCTTTGTTCAATTTGTTGCTGAAGTGATTATTGGGCAGGTCATAGTGCACAGTGAAGACAGAGCAAAACTATTCATCTGCAATGGGTTTTCTGGGAGGTGGAGGCCACTACCATGGCCTTACATTTAGCTCTTCAATGAAAAGGCAAAGGATTGGTTTATTGCAAGCTAAGGATTTTTTACTGGGCTTGTTCTTGGTCACAGCTCTCCAGGCACCCCAGTGATAAACTCCAGTATAGTCCCCAGAGCCCCTCAGTGCAGGAGTGATGCCACAACAATGTGCATGAACCTGTCAAAAAGCCAGTTCAAGAGTTGCCTTCTGTAGCAAGGTTTTCACCCGTTTGAGGCCGGGAGATACTCAGGAGTTCAGTTGCATAAAGCAGAGAGCAAGGCCAGTCTGTGAGTGTTACTGTTTAACCTGAAACAGCAACCCCTTTCCTAGCCCCAAAATGTCCAAGGAGATGATGCCATGCCCAGATGGATCTCAGAGATTTGATGCTGGGGGACATGAGGCATCATCTTTACAAACTAGTAAGGATTTTGTCTCCAGAATATTAAGGCTCATGGAAGAGAGTGCCAGCCACATTGCTGGGAAGATGCTTCCCTGCCTGCTGGCACCCGCATTAGACAAGAGATGGCTGGGATGGTCTAGCTGGATGTACTGTGGAAATGGAAACGGGAGCAAAACTGAAGAAGTATGTGTAGGCGAAGGTGATTTCTGCACGTTGGAG
>VRYO01002775.1:28623-44256 GCA_009812075.1 Sialia sialis
TTGGAGCTCACATGAAATTTTGTATATATAAGTATCTAGATGTTTTTTCATAGATATGTATATTGTGTATGGCTATTATATACTGTAGAGAATATACATTTATCACATATATATATATATCTATAAAATACAACAAAACAGAACAATACACTAATATAAATAGTATCAAATACAAAAATATGTAATGATTCTATCTTGATAAAGAATAATTCTGGAGAGTTAATTATGTAATTATGTTTAAATAATAATAATAATAATAAAGCACATATTAAGTGTCACTATCTGTTGTGACGCATTAGTACTGTCAGTGTATTTTTGGCTGGAAGGACTTCATAAAGTAGATGTATTTACACATATATAGCATCCATATAAGATATATATGCTATAGATATCTATTTTTATAGTAATAAAATTATTATTATATATCGTGTATATTATATAGCATAGATATTATATTAGTTTTATATACAAGTAAAGCCATAACTAGGGTCACTACCTGTTGTGATCCATATTAATGCTCTATAGTTAGTACGTTTATGAGTGGCAAGCTGGAAATGCTTTGATCTTGTTTCAATAAAACAGAACATTGGAGAATTGGGGTTGTGCAAGACTCTATTTATTTACCAGACCTTTATTACTTGTAAAAATCAGGTGCTGTGAATTGGGGCTTGTTAGCGGTCTGCTTCAACTCATCCAAACTGACAGTGCTGAACTGGTTCTAATGACAAACTAAGCTCAGCTGCCCCAGCCCCTCTGATAACAGAATCACAGAATGGCTTGGTGTTGGGGACTGGGGGGGAGGATTTACTCTTTCCTTTGGTAAAAGTTGAGAACTTTTCCCATTATCATGTTAAAAGAACTAGCAGGGCGGTTCCGGAGTTTTTAATTGCTCAAAACAAAAGGAATCGGGTGGGTGGCTTTGTCCTCTCTGGGGGGACACTCACCGGCTCCAACGCAGAGGAAAGAGGTTCTATTTTTCTTCTCTGTGGTTCGGATCTGCCCCTGCACTGCTACCGCCTCCTGCTTCTGGCAACAGCGCTGAGCACTGGGACCCAGGAATGGTGAGCGGAGTCTTCCTTCACCCTTTCTCCCATCTGGGACAAAGCCCTGCCACCTTGCCTTGCCCCCCTGCTCCTGCCCGTGCTCCTGCTGTTGCGGCTGTGAGGGGCCTGCCCCGCTCTCACCGGGACTGCGTGGAGAAGAGCACGACTGGAAAAAAGGACTGAGTTTTGTTCTGTTATGTGGCTGAATATTTTTTATAGCTGATGTTGTTCTTTGTCTTGTAGATATATCAGTAAAGAACTGTTATTCCTAAACCCATACTTTGTGCCTGAGAGCCTCTTAATTTCCAAATAATAGTAAACTGGGAGGGAGGGGATTCTCACTCTCCATTTTAGAAAAAAAACCTCCTGCCTGTTTCTGGCAATACCTGTCCCCTAAACCAGGACACTTGGCTTGGAATAGTGCTTAGAAATTATCTTGTTCCAGCCCTGCTGCCAAGGACAGGGACACCTTCCACCAGGCCAAAATGCTCCAAGCCCCACTCGGCCTGGCCTGGAGCACTGCCAGGGATGGGACAGCCACAGCTTCTGTGGGCAGTGTGGCCAGGAGCTCTGCAGCCTCAGAGGCCAGAATTTGCTGCACACGTCCAGCCTAAGCCCTCCCTGTGGCACTGGGAAGCCACTGGCCCTGGCGCTGTCCCCGCAGGCCCTTGCAAACAGCCCCTCTGCAGGTCTGTGCTGGGCCCAGGCAGGGACTGAAAGGCTGCAGGAAGGTGTCCCTGGAGAAGCCCTGCAAGAGCCCTGGGGCCAGCAGTGCCACCATGAGGGCAGCAAGCGGGGCCTGGCAGGGCTGGTGGTGCGAGAGGGCACAGGGAGAGCACTGAGGCCCTGCCAGCTGGAGCAGGGAGCTCTGGAATGCAGGTGACACAGAGCCGTGGGCTCCTGCAGCTCTGCGTCCCTCATGGCTGAGGCAGCTGCCCAGGCACAGCCGACTGGGGACACGAGGCCACCCCAGGGCCACCCGCAGGGGGACCCTGCTCTGGGGCCAGGCCAGGCCGCAGCAGGGAGGGCCCCATGGGGCTGTGCCCGCGGAGGGAATGGCTCTGCCCAGGGACAGGGCTCTGGCAGCAGGGACAGCAAAGACAGCAGTGCCTGGCACAGTGACAGGGGGACACATTGCTGCAGTCACTGTCTGCAGCACAGAGGAACAGCTTCCAGGCAGCCTGAAACTCTTCAGCCCACTGACAGCCCATTTTGTCCCACAGTGTAAAAGCACCACCTTTCTCTCCTCTGAGAGGAGCTGGCTTTGGAGCCAAACCTCCTGTCTCTCAATACTTCCAAAATCAGGCAGTTCCCACATGACAAAGTTGTGTTCCCAGCCAAGTTTTCCAGTGGGGTGCTTCGGGACATGTAGTCTTCCAGCATGTCCTGCCCCTGGTAAGGGTGCTGGACTCTGAGAGAAGGCTGTGGAAGGTCAGTTGAGGAAATACAGTCAAATGATCCTAAGCTCCTTTCATGAAAATACGTGATATTCAGCAGCATTTTCTGGTTTAGAGTAAGTGACCGAAGTGCACCAGCTACATGGGACTCTCCCTAAGAGAAATGTAAAATATTTTAGCAAAATAAAGATTTTTGGCTTTGTGAATTGTCTTCCAGAGGTAAATCCTTTCATGGCATATCCCTTGCTCAATTCCAACTTGCTTTGATTTTTTTCTCCCTTCTCCTCGCTTCTGTGCCATGATGGCAACACAGCTGCTAGTTTGGGATGGAAATTACTTTGTTGCGTCAGTATTCCTGGTGAAATGCTTCCATGAGGGTGGAAAGGCCTTTGCACTACTGCAGTGGTCCAGAGCATCAGCACCTGAGTTTATTATTCAGGTCTGACAGTGGCCTTTGTAAAAAAAATCTCACTCCTGAGCATTTGAGGCTCATCCTCAGCCACCCTGAGCCAGTGGCTTTTGAGGGCGGCAGCTCAGATCAGTCAGCTGACAATTTGCTCCTCTGAGCCTACATGTTTCTCCATGTCTCAGAGGCATGAGGGTTTCTAGACACACTCCAAAACAGCTGTGAGCTGGACACAGAGCCTATTACAGTATTCATCACTGAGCAAACACTGAGTGAAGGGCTGTAAAGCACTTAACTTTCAGTCAGACAAACATGAGGCTTATGAGATCTGGGCTGTGAAAACACTAGTGGTTTTCTAACAAAATGCAATGTTCATTGCTCAAGACTCCAGCCTCTAAATCAGGATCTCTGCAAACCCAGTCCCAAATTTCCCATTGCCTCCACATGCAGCAGTTTTGGCTGAACAAATGCAGCACTTTTCCCCAGTGGTGAGACAGCAGCTCCCCTCCCCCTTTCAGCTAAATTCCCACTGCCAGACAGGTTTTCAGCCCCCTCCTTTGGCCCAAAGCATCCACATGTATTTTGTTTTGTGACTTTGAAGAAAAGGTAAAAGGACTTATTTTATTAACAGCCAAGAGACACTTCAAAGCAAAAATGCAGTTGAGAAATTAATCATTCTGCACTTCCAAAGTGAGATTTATTATGACTCCAAAAATAAGTTTAAAATTAAGCAAAAGCTAAAAGCATGAATCACTCTTTTAAAATCAAGTCAGAATTTCTATGGAAGGTATGTGTACTGGTAAAATTAAATGCAAGGACATCTGATTTTCTTCATTTAAGATAATATTAAAATAATATGTTGTCCTTTAGCATCTCAATGCCTTGGAGAAAGTGTTTCCCTTTAGCAGAAAAGGTTTTGTTTGATAATACTTTAATACTTTTCCAGATTATTGGATTTTTATTTTTTTTTAATGTGTGTGGAGGAGTTGTCTAAAAAGCCAAATTACCTTCCTCTGAGAAAATGCCCATTTTCTGTGTTTACCAGGACAAAAAAGGCCATTGTCTAGGGAAAATGGCTCTGATGAGAATTTTAATACACAGGTAGGGTATTAACATTTGCTGATCTGGATAACAAGTGGGACAGAGTTTCACCTAAGGGATTATATTCACAGATTCTTGGTGGATTTTTTCCATACTTCTTCCAACTACACAATTTGCCAAAAATTGGTAGGAAAATGTGGCCAGCTCCAGGTGCAGCTTCGAGAGTGTATTTTTAATAACCATCACTGCCAGTTGCTGCTTTGGGAGCTGGGTCCCAGAAGCTCTTGGGAAGAAGGTGAGATACACTCTGCTTGCTCCTGTGAGCAGGCAGAACCCATGTCACAGGTAGGACTGTGACCAGAGGAGCTCCCTTAATAACTCTGCCATGTTTCCTCACCCCATTTTCTTGCTTGTGTGCCTGGCTGAGCAAGGATGTTGCTTTCCAGGCTGTGGCCACATATTCTGCACTGGCCTCAGATCCCGTCAGCTCCTTCTAAGTTATTCTCACTGTGTTATAACTCTGATGAGTACATTCGGTGTTTTCCTCATACTGTATAGAACCAAAAATTTCACTAGGCAGAACAGCTTTGCCTTTTTCTGAATTATTTGTACCCAAGATATGCTTCGCCCCAAGGGCTGGAAAGACTCAGCTCCCCCTAATTAACACTTGTCTGATGCACTAAAGTGTCTTGGAATACTTTTATTTTCTGCTCGCCTTGGCTTGAATTTCAAAAGCACAAAATCTCTGACTACAACTAAATGACAGCTTTGCGCTGCAGGGATAAAGTGCCCGGACAAAAATGCTGCAGCGATATGAAAGGGAAATTCAAACATCAACATCAAATCCTTAGACACCTTTGAAAGAGTTTCCTGTTTTGCCAATCCTTTAGGGCCAGGCGGTGAGTTCATGCAGAGCTTGCTCAGAGCTTACTGACACGAGTGGGGACAGCACGTATGTCAGTGGCACCTCACTGCTGCAGACAGCCAGCTGGATTTGCAGCAGAAAAGTACCCCGAAGCAGGCTTCTAGCTTCGAATCTCTTGCCAAAACTGAGCAAGAGCTTCAATCACCTCAGCTACCAGAAGATGGGGCTGTCCTTCCTCTCAGTATCGTCCTGCCTGGTGGGATATTCATCTCTCTCACTCTCACTCATCGTGCTCAGCAAAAAACTTAGAATCACATTGTTGTTTAGGTTGGAAAATATGTCTGAGATAATTGAGTACAACCGTTACCCCAGCACTATTAAGCCCACCATTAAACCATGTCCCAAAATGCCAGACCCACACACCTTTTGTACACCTCCAGGGATATGACTCTATCACTGCCCTGGACAGCGTGTTTCCAATGCCTGACTATCCATGCAGTGATTTCACCTAATACCCAACTTAAACCTCCTATTGTACAACTTGAGGCCATTTCCTCTGCTACTTGTTACCTGGGAGAAGACAGTCACTCCACTTGGCTCCACCTTCCTGTCAGGGAGTTGTGGAGAGTGAGAAGGTTCCCCTTGAGCTCCTTTTCTTCAGGCTGAATCCCCCCAGTTCCTCATCAGACTTGTTCTCCAGACCCTTCCCCAGCTCCATTGCCTTTCCCTGGACATGCTGCAGCCCCTTAATGTCTTTCTTGCAGTGCGAGGTTCAAAACCACAAGACTTGAGGGGTACTTTGGTACAGAGATTGTTTGCACATGACTTTCCTAACCCACAAGTAACTGTGTCGTGTTTGCATGTCTTGCTGCTCTGGAGCTGGGCTGAGCAAAGATGGTAGTGTCAGCCCAAAGAGAGATTAAATGATTGTGGAGGAATTTCTTTATCACCATCCTGTGTAAATAGAGATTAGAGACAGTACATTTTCGTTACAGCTGTGCTTCTGCAAACAGGAGGGAGTACAGAGCCAGGCAGTATTACAGAGCCAGCTTCAAGTGTGTTGTTGCAAATCCAGGAGGACATGGACTCATCGTAGTATCTGGATGAAGTGAGAGTGGCAGTGCCACCCTGCCCATAGTGCATTCCTCCATTGGCAGTGCCTCGGGGAACAGCAAAGCACTGAGTTCGCATTGCCAGGTTTGTGTTAATCCCAGCTGAGCCTCAGTGACCTGCTCCTGCCTATTTGTCCTCCAGGGTAAGGTCCCTGTGCAGTTGCAGGATCCCTGAGGAAGTCCCTGTAACACTTCTGTCCCTTGCAGTGCTCCAGGCCAGACTGGATGGGGCTCTGAGCCTCCTGGTCTAATGGAAGGTGTCCCTGCTCATGGCAGGGGGCTTTCAACAAAATGATATTGAAGGTTCCTTCCAACACAAACAATTCTGTGATCTATGATATACAAATGACAGCAAGCAGGAGCTTGAGTTGAAAGTTCAGTATTTGAAGTGCTAGCTGTGATTGCTTTCTCAGATGAGTTGCTTTCCTTTGAGGTGGGTGGCTAATTCTGTGCACCAAGCACTCCATTCGGATCAGAAGAGGCGAGCTGTGTGTGATAGAGGAGAGTGTATAATGTAGCTTTCTGTGCTTCAGTGGCTGCCTCCTTCCTTGCAAGCTGGCTTTGGAAACCATACAGAGCAGAGTAAAAATAAACTAGTATTCATCACTGGTAATGAAAAGTACTCCTACCCCAAAAAAAGAGAAAAGTAACATTTTTCATGGTTTGAGGTGTGGGCATTCACTGGAGCAGGTCCTGCTGCATGTTTGGATGGCACCCAGCCCGTCTCATTGCTGTTTAGTCAGTAAATATTGATTTCCCAATGGGAACAACTGTTGTGCAGTACAGCCAGAGTTAAACAACAGCTCTGAAAAAAAGAAGCCAGCCACACGCATGCCTCACTTCTGCAGCATTCCTGAGACAAGGCTGTATTTTTATCATCTGCAAAACCAGCTACATCTGTTGTGCTGAGCTATAACTGGAATCCCAACTCCCTCATTATGACCTCTGTCAGAGAAGCGAGCCAGTTTCTCTGGGGTATAATTTAAATTCTACCCAGTTCCATGGCTTTCCTGAGAAAAAGATAACACCCTGGTGCATGAAATCGGATGAGAGACTAGGACAGCTTAGCTGCTACAGGAGGACATGCTGTAAGCACAGCTTTATCTTTCCTAAAAGTACCTCTAGGCCACAGGTTTCCGTTGTTGCTGTGGATGAACCTTACTGAAAACCATCTCCCCCATTTTAGCCTTCTCTGCACACAGCAGCTTTGAAGTACGGAGCTTTCTCCCTCCACCTGCCCCCAACAGCCTGGGGTTTGCTGCTCTCTTGGGTGCTGAGCAAACACTACCCCTCTGCAGCACTGCAGCCACCCAGGCATCTCTTGCAGCTCCCCCAGCTGCCTGCAGCCTGTCAGAAATGCCTGGATTCCTTCCTTGCATCTCTTGTGTTGCAGAGCTGTTCCCAGAACACCTCGCAGGCCAGGGCTGGATGCCCTGGCTGTCACAGTTATCTGAGGTTTTGCTCAACTGGTCTGAAAAGCTTCAAAACCCCCAAGAGGAGGGCATGGCTCCAAGTTGGATGTAAGCCCAAGTCCTCTGCATGCTGAATGAGGGATGCCTCACTCCACAGGGGAAAACTGCAGCAATTCTCCAAGGGTCCCTTCTTACCACCCATCATGGCAGGTTGTTCTCCTGCCAAAGTGTCCTAAAATCAAATATGAAGATAATATACCACTTTGGTGGCATTTTCTTTTTAGGAAGATCATTTCTGCACCCTCTGACTTCAAAGAATTCCTGAAAACAGGGAAATAATGCCAACACCATCTTTGCTTTGCTCCAATGAGGACTCCTAGGAGGAGAAATGTTTCTCAGTTTCTTTGCATCTGTTAACAGGATTCAATTAAGCTGCCAGAAATGATAAGCATTTAGAGGGACATCAGCCATCACTCCTCACTACCAGACAAAATCTTTGTCATGTCAGCGGTCATAAATCATTGTCATTGTACTTGGGAAGTGTTAGACACTGTAACTCATCACCAGGGCCCATTCACCTTCCCTCAGGGCACTGTTTTACCTGGTCTACCAAGGTAAATGCCTTGTGCTGTTAGTACACAAGAAAGGAGTATTTGGGTGGTGTAGAAATTATGTCTGTTTGCACTGAAAAAGAAAAAAACAAAATGTTCCTTCTAAAACAGACTTTAGACTGCAAGAGGTAGGTTGGTCGAAAATCAAACTTTCAATCCCTGGAGAAAAGCCAGGCTTTTTAAACGCTTGGTTTGATACCAAATCAGGGCAATAAAAAGGGAAAATATTCCTTTTCATAGGACAGTATTTGTTTCAAAGTTCAGGGACATTTAAGCCTTCCATCCCTGCTCAGTTTGCAGCATACAGATCACTGTGATGCTGGTCCCAAGGGGCTTTGGCCCCTATTTTTCACCCAGGCTTAGGCAGTATCTCTCATAATACACCCAGGACAGCATTATAAGAGAGAGTAGATAAATACAGACCAAAGGGGCATCTCTCTGCACCCAGAGTGCCAGAAGATTTAAGAGCAGAGACAACAGATGAACAGAGAGAAAAACACAAGAATACAGGAGAGAGTACTACCCATGAGGGTGCAGCTTCAAGGCCTTGGGTGCCAGGCCCAGCTTCAGTATCTGCAACCATCACCAGGCAGGACTCAAAGAGGGTGGTGAGGTATTCATGGGAAGAGTAAAAGGCAGCACAAGAGGAAACACGAAGGTGTTGGGAATAAAAATAGAGCAAGATGGTTATGATTGACCAAATCCATGCTTGGCCAGGACAGCATCTACCAGGGCATGGAGGGGATGCTGTGGAAAGGCAGAAAACAGCTGCAGAGAGATAAAATTGGTGGGCAGATTGGTGGGGTGAGAAACATCATCTCTCTGTGCCACTTTTGCAAATGTATGCTGACGATGAGGACGACAGGCTCAAGTGGCAGCTTTGCTGTATGGATGGGTTGGCAAACAGATGCTAAGAGGAGGGAAGACAGTGGCTTGGGCCAAGATGGGGAGCCTCACCAAGAGCTCTCTGCTGTGGTAAGCCTCAGGTTTCCTCAACATCCTCCTGGTGGGACTTTGTCCACCACCTCTTGAATTTCCCAAATTGCCAAGCACTTTTCAAACTCCTGTCAGGAGACGCCAAGTTATGACCCGCTCACAGGTGCTTTTTTGCCCTCTTAGTCTCCTTAAGGGCTGGTTGCAAATTGCTTCCTGAAATCAGTCTCCTTCCCTGCACACTGGCAGGCCAAAACAGCCCCCTGAGCTGATGGAGGCTCTGGAAAATGTTGTTTCACGCTTGGCTCTTTCAGCGCCCTGCACCAGGCGCAGGAGGCAGTTCGGTCCTTGTGCTTCATTTCAACACCACCAATATTGACCTTTTCTTTCCTTAATGAGAAGGGATTCAGGGAGGTAGGAGGGACAGGAAAGGAGGTTTGTTCTTTGCTCCTGTTTTGTGAGCCGAGCAGAGGAAGGAGACACTCAGGGTTCACTCGGGGGGCTTTTCACCTTGACATTGCTTGAAAATAAAAGTGCTGGGCAGGAGGGTTTTACTGTTTCTGCACTCTGGGAAGGGGTATTGCCACAAGGCAGAGGGAGGCCACATTGAAAATCAGCCACTCTTTGGGGTTTTTTCCTCCTCAGTCTGTAGATGAAATAATGGGTACTCAGCAATGGCATGTTCAGAGTCTACTTCTCAGAGATCAAGGTAAAAAGAACTTGATCCGTGAGAACCCACATGTCTGCCCCTACCTACACTGCCATGTCCAAAGGTCTCAGTGGGGTCTTTAGGAAGAGGATGTTTTTCCAAATTCCTGTTTCTGGAGTCAAGGAATTGCAATAGAAGTTTTAATTTTTGGGGTTGTTTCTGCTGCTGCATGTTGGGGGGGGAAAGTCACGTCATGTCCTGAAAGCACAAAACCTCAATAAAAATAGACAACTTCTCTTACTTAAAAATAAACAAGTACAAACTTCATGATTCTGGGGAACCTTAATTTACAATTTATGAAGTCTGAGATTAACAGCATTGCACATCTATGAGACTTGGACAGCAGTTAAGTGATTTCCCTGGCTTCATTCAGTACCAAAAACAGTAACAAGACCTAAAAAAAAATTGAAACAACTATTTGGCCTCCTGCTCATGCATGCTCACTCTAAGGTGGGATTCCCAGCAAGGATTTCTAAATGAATTCCCAGTGAGGCAGGAAGGAAAGCCAAAGCACACATCCAGCCTTGAGCCGGTGATTTCCAACCTGTCTCACCAGTGGTGTGTGCCACGGGCAAGGCAGGATCAGGCTCTCAGCAGGTTCTGGCCCCTGCCCTGTGGCAGCGAGTGGCTCTGGTGCCACCCTTCTGTCCTGCTGCTTATGGGAGTGATGACTCAGGCTTAATTAAGGAGCACACCTTCCTCAGTGTGCAAGCAAGCTCTGTGTCATCTTTGCTTTACCATGGCTGGCGATGCATCAGCCTCCAGGCTCAACCAATAATATCAATTCTCTTGTTTTGTAAACAGAACGTAAAAAATAATTTCCTTGGAAATCACCAGCAGATGAACAACCTCCAGCTGTAACTTTGATGATTAACTTGGCCTGATCTAACTGTGCCAAAGCTCTCATTTGTATAATTTGACATTTTCCTACAGGTTCTCCACAAGGATGGAGGAGAGGAGATGGGTTTTGAGGTGGAGCTGAGGTTTGTTTGAGGTTTGTTTTGAAACCGTGCACTCGATGGGGTGTAAAGATTGTGCAGATCGTGTTAGGATAACCTGCTGCAGACCTGGCTGGAAGGAGAAGTAGAAAGGGCTGATCTAGGAATCAGACATTTTTGCAAAGCTGGAGGCCTGCTTTTGAAAAGCACTGAGCTCAGTTCCACACTCACACATATAAGTCTCCAGGTTAAATACTTTTAATATCTAAGTCAATTCCAGCCTGTTTTCAGCATGAAGGCATGTATAAGCTTTTGTATCAGAAAAAAAAAGCAGGATAAAAAATTGAAATGCGGATCTGTATTTCTCATGGCCTTCAGATTCTTTGTTTCTCTTCCAGGCTGATTTGCTGTGTTACTGTGGATTTTTTCAAACTAAGAGGGTCAGCACTTCAAGAAGAACAGATAGATAAGCCAAAAATGCCCAATCCAATCCATCCATTTTCAGTATTAATTTGGAGCAGCTTGCGGGTTGGGCATAGGTGAGTAGATCCTGGTTGAATTCAAAAGCAGCAAATTCACCGTGTGAGCTCAGGATACCTTTCACCACACTCCCCTCTATATCACAAAAAGCTGTAATATTCAGGAAAATGTCACCTCTGCCTTTCTCATGGCTGAGTTCATATCTAAGATCAAGTTGTAAAGATACTTTTTGACCATGCAGAGTGTGTCTCTTTGCAGGAAGGGAGAGAGGAGGCTGAGAAACAGCCCAGGCACACGAACAAAGGGAACAATAGGAACTATTGTGCAGGCAGAGGCTGCTGCATTCTTGAACACATTCACATGGATAAAGGAGATCAAACAAGAGCTTCCAAAGCTGCACGATGATAAGAGAAAAATATTACAGTGCTGTTCTGCAGGCTGGACTGTGCAGTGATTATACAGCAGTTTGTCCAACACAGCTCCCCAGGGCCAAAATGCAATCAGTAACCCTTCCCTTAGAATCCTGGCTTCTCTGCAGAGCCACAAGAGCATCTGATAATTCCCTGGCAGCCCCAGCCGTGGCCGGCCTTGTGCAAAGACATGGTAAGTTGAATGTCCGGTTTGCGCGCTTTTCACACACAGCGGGGCTGGGCTGAGGCACAGCACAGGGAGGCATGTCCACATCCCTCCTCTGACACTGATCCACTCTTTGCACTTGGGCAAGACATCTAGTGGTAGTGCAAGTCGCAAGAGCTGAGCTGCAGGAGGCACAGAGGGCACCAGGACATCTGCACACAAGGAAGGTATGTCCCAAAGGAAAGGGATGGGTTTGGGAGAGAGGTGGAGCTGGGCTGGTGGCGGCTGTTCAGTAGAAAAGCCCATGGTAGGATGTAGATGGATGTACCACACGTGGGGAGAAGGATAGAGATTTCCCTTTTGTGGTACAAAAGAAGGGACAAATTCATCCCTTCTTGGCTGATTTGAGCTTCAGTTAGAAGCAGTGCCAGGGCAGTACATTGCTAGCAGCTCCAGAAAGCTGGACCTGGATTTTGACAAGGAACACACAAGGAAATATTATCCAGAGCTTCTTCCAGACAGCTCTGGTTGATGTGGAGTACAAACAGCAAGCAAACGAGCAGTTTGTCTTGTAGCTCCATTAGGGCTCCGTGTCTGTGCTCTGGGGCTGGCAGGCTGCCCCTGGGCTGGGCCGGGAATGGAGAGGTGCGTCTCCCAGATCCCCTGCTTCTCTGCCAGGGCGTTTCCAAGCAGCTACAAATTGCACCACTTGTGACGCAGGACATCTCGTAACTGCACCGCCTGCCCCGCTCTATCTCTGACTCTGAACTCGAGTGTTTACACCAAACCCCAGAGATGGGGCAGTGTTGAGAGAGGCTTGAAAGATGGATGATGTTAAACATCTCTTAAAAGGAGTCCTGGACGTGGAGATGATTTCTGAGCACTTCCAAAAGAGCCCCTTCACCTCTGCTTCCCGCCAGCAGAATCACTCAGGGCATCTGTGTTATAAACAGATGGATGGTAGCCCAATAAAAACAGCAGCAGCTTTTATATACAGCCTCCACTTCAAGCCCTTCCAGGAGAGACTGTTTCAAATAGCAAAGAAATACACATCAAAGCTGGCCCCCAGCATGTGCCAGGTTTGTTGGGGAGCCACAGCACCTGTGTGGTGGGTACATCACAAGCAGTCACTCCCCTAGTGGGAATCCTTCTTCCAGGAGTGAACTGGAGAGAGCAGGGCTATCAAGAATGTGCACGTTCAGCTCTGCTTTTGCACCTGCTGAACTCAGGTGGGTGATGTGACATTCCTGGAGCATCCTTCCTAGGGAGTGTGTCATGTGGGGCTTTGCTTAGCTCTGGAAGCAATGGGTATCAAGAGCTCACAGGGAGAATGTGGGCCAAAAAAACCCCAGCATCATGTGTGTCCCTTTAATCCAGACTGGGACTGTGGTAATAGGGTGGTCAGCAGCTCTGATTGCAAAGAGAGTCACACGGAAAGAAATGGAGAAAGTCAAGTATCCTGTGCCAGAAAAAGTCCTTTGCATCCCAGGGAGGAGCTGGCTGTCTGGAGAGTCAGATTGTCAACTCCAGTTTTCCACGACAAGGTCATTAAAGACAGGGCAATTATCCAGTGAATGGATACTCAGCTGCTGTCTTCCCTACAGTCATCCTCTGCAGTGACACCAAGGCAGAGGAAAATCCATTGCCAGCACACAGTGCAGGACCTCCCAGGCAGCCCTTCCTGGGCCAGCTCCTTGCACCCAGGACTGGTTCTCTGGGCTACCACAGCTTTGCAGTCACTCATGTGCTGTCTTGGCTGATGAGCAAGGCCAAAGCCAAAAGCCCATGCATTTATCATTAAATCAGTCTGATTCCTTTTTCAGGAAAGAGAGAGGGAGAATGCAATCTTCTTCCAGCCAAAAGAGGATTGTGCCATCCTGGGACAGGACGGATGGCTGGAGACAGAGAGGTCATGGGAGCTCAAAAAAAGTCCCTGGTGAGCTGTGCCATGAGTGTCAGGATCAGCCCTGGCAGAGCCAGCACAGCAGGCAGCAACAGTCCATCACTTCTGCTGAAGTCCTAGAAAATGACCTTTCCACCCTATTAGCATCTGGTGGGGCAGCCATAACACCTACAGCTTCCTTGAGCCAAAAAGATCTCACTGGAAAGGGTGTTTTTGTCCTGGGGTAGCTCCTTCTACACAGGATCTCTGCTCTTGTAAAAAGCACGGTGTAAAATGTTGTGTGATGAACTGGTGTTACTGTTTCAGTGAAAGCTTTGAGTGTTCTTGACTCAGTGTAAATAAATAATGTAGAAAGAATAATACAGTGCTAATAAAAGCTATTATCTGGGAATGTTGCAGCCTAATCTCCAGCTCAATGAAGATAATGAGTGTTGAATCATGCCTGGAGCATCCTGAGTAAGCGGCAGCGGTTTTGATAAAGGATGGGAGCCGATTTTTGGTCTCAGCCTGTTGCTTGCCTATAAATTTCAGGAGTGGGCTGTGTGAGTCCCTAAGCTGGCTATGGGTACAAATTCCTCCTGGTGGCAGAGCTGGCTCAGCCTCTCATCGCCTTGGCAGGGAACGGGCTGGCTTGGCCACAGCAGTGTGACCAAGCAAGTGGCCCTGGAGCAGGATGGGGATGCCATCCCCAAAGACCATGCCATGTCGCAGCAGCCACAGTGAAACACCTTTCCCTGGGCTGCTGTGATGGCGAGCCTACGACCTGCAAATTCCTGCTTCAAAAATCCTTTATCTTGGCAGAAACTCAGGCACCGTGCAAAGGGTTTGCAGGGGCCGCACTCAGTGGTGCTTTGGAGCTTACATTGTCACTGGCAAGGAGCAGGATAGGGCAGGAACCGGCTGCTAAATGCACAGCTTTGCAGCAAGCAGCCGTCCCAAAATAAAACAAAACACCCCCGGACAAGTTGAGGATACACAAAGGAACTGACAGCCTCTGAATCTGGCCTCACATCAAGGAGTCGTAACTTGAAAGCTTTATTTAGACTACTAAGAAAAACAGCTGCAGAAGAGTACTGATGATGTGCTTTAAAGGGGGATTCCTGCAAGGAGAGAAGTGCTGGACTCCTGCTGGAAGTGGAGCACCTAGCCTGGTCAAAAACCCCAGCATTAGACTGGAGAGCACTGCAGAAGGGCAGGGTTTGTATTACCTGAAGAAAATAAAAATACTTCTGGGAAAAAAACAAACAACAACAGCAACAAAAAAAAAAATGGCAAACCCAAACTACTAAAACCCCCCAGACAACAATTTAAAAATAATAAAATCCTACCTGGGGGAGAGCTTAGGGGAGTCGTGAGCAAGGGATAGGAGTCAGGGAGTGGATGCAGTGCTTGGCAAGCTTTTGGTTTGCATCTCCCCCAGGCCAAGGCGAGCTTCCCGGCGCTGGGTGCCGAGAGCAGCCCGTGCACACGGACCTGGGCAATGTTGGAGAAAAATATTGGCATCTGTCAAACAGAGCGAGCCTGTTACGGTACCCAGCAGGGCTCTATCGCCGGATCCCTTTCTGCACAGCCATAAAAAGCAGGGAGGGGGAGATAACTCCAAGGCGAGATTCTTGTGAGCTCATAAATCTGCGGAGCGGGGTCCCGGGACTGATGAAATCACCGGGAAGCCCAGCGCTGCCCGCCCTGCCTCCACTAGCGACGGCATCGCTGGGAGAAAAATGGAGCCAAGCTTTTGGGAGAGGGGTGGCTTTTTCCGAGCAACAGGGAAGCTGTTACAGCCCAAGGCTTTCTTAGGATGAAATGATTTAAGCACCTATCCGGCATCCTGCTGATCTTTTGGAGGTGGGGAGCCTGATAGCTGAGACTCCTCGGGATGATAATTGTGGTGTATTTGTAGAATCAAAGGTTTCCCCTTGGAGCGGGGCCAGCAAGCTTTGGGAAGAAGAATGGACCCAATACAAAGGGGTTTTTTAAAAGCCCATTAAGTCGCCTAGGGGCTGAGCTCAGATTCCCACCGCCTCGGCAGTCAGCGCTGAGGGAGCAAGGTTTGGTTCCCATCGGCTTTGCCCGAGTGGGGAACTCCTTCTTCCCCATTCTCCCCTTTCCCAGGTCTCCACAGAGAGGGGATCACGCTGGGTTCTGGGTGCAGACATGACCCTGGAGGGAGCTGGGGGCTTCCATCCTCCTCTCCTCTCCTCTCCTCT
>VRYO01002775.1:53630-172684 GCA_009812075.1 Sialia sialis
CTTCGTCCCTGGGATCTGCAACGCTCAAGGCTTTTACACTATGCCGCCTCTTGCATTGGTGCTGGTGTGAAACAGTCTCTCTGCATCTTTAAGAGATCAAGGTGAATTTTAGGCAAAGACAGATGATAATGTTCCTCCTGACAAAAGCCACGTGAACTGACAGGGATGTGCTGCCAAACTGGGGGCGAGGGGCTGCCCGGAAATCGGAGGCAGGTGGAAGATCAGGGGATGCAGCCAAGTCCCCTTTTCCAGGTGCTGGGGAGATGACACAGGCTGCCCTGGTGGTTTTGGCCTGGCCTGAGCACACTGCAGATGCCCGGCATTGTGCAGCCAGCCAGCTTCTCCAGGCAGCACGATGAGGGAGAAGCCAGTGGTTTCCTTTTTTTCCCTCTCTAGAGATTGATTCTGGGAGAAGCCAGCGGTTTCCTTTTTTTCCCTCTCTAGAGACTGATTCTGGGAGAAGCCAGCGGTTTCCTTTTTTTCCCCTCTCTAGAGATTGATTCTGATACTGTGTACGAAATCAGGTGCTGGTGTGTAGTAATGGCTAGAGTGGAGCAACCTTGTTATCCTCCCTTGCCAAAAACAATGTGTTCCAAAGCTATGGGCATTCCCTGCCTGCTCCTCTTTGGGTTCCATTAGGAGTAGATGGGTCCTGCAGCATCTGGACCTTTTTCCACGAGCGCTGGAGTTTGTTTTGGCGTGCGTCTCCCCCCAAACCCTGCGGGTCAGACATCCACCTTGCTGTTCCTCGATTAATGAGTGACTCAGCCTGCTCTGCCCGTGGCCATATGCCGGGACCTGCCCCTGCTCTGTCAGGAGCAGGAAGCAAAAGCCAAAGTCCACGATCTCCGACCGCCCAACGTTGTGTGACACCGGGACAGGAGGAAGCAGTGACGCTTCCTGGCTCTGGCCAGCGCTCAGCTGCTGTGTGGCTCTGCCGGTGGTGCCCTGACACAACCCTGGGATTTTTGGGTCCAGCCAGCCAAGCGTGCACCCTGCTCTGTGTCCTGGCCTCTGCCCCGGGGAGGCAAACAGGATGGGTGAGGTGTAAAATCAGCGCTGAATCCGCTCCCCTGGGCTTGAAACGGAGTCAAACCGGTCTTGACCTGAGCTGGCTCCTTATCTGACCCTTTGTTTCTGACAGGGGTGCAGGAGGGAGCAGGAAAGGGGCAGCCACGGCGGGCTGGCTCCTCCAGTGAGGACAGGCAAGAGCTGGGGACAGCCGGTCTGACTGGATCATGTTTATCTCCCCTGGCTTCTGTGCTTTGTTTTGGTTCTTTCCTCCTCTTTTTCCCGCTCTGTCATGTCACAGCTGAGGATCCCAAGGCAGTAGGGACATGGAGCTGTTGGGGCAGCTGGGCTTCCCACAAATTCTGTTTGTCAGCCAGCCAGGAGCATGGCTCGTCTCCTTCTTCCTGCTTTGAAGTTTCCATGCACTGACCATCCCTGTTGGGTCCATCCCTGAAAGTCTTTGGCTGATGCACTTGGGGCAGCCCACCACACTCCCAGGCTGCAAACACACCTGAATTTACAATCTGAACAGGTTGTGTGGGGATCCTGACAGATGCACCACCCAGAGCGGGTGGTCTGCCCATCCTCCTCCTGCTCAGACACCCACTGAGCTGCTCCTACGTGGCCACTTTTATCTCTGAAGTATTAATAAACGAAGCCTGCCTATTTCTGTGAGCCTTTTTAAGAGGCTGGCGGGGCTGCCTTGAAGGCACTGCAACTATTCAGAGCTTTTCTCCGCGTGTGCTCTAGCAGTCGATAAGCCAGGGCATCCAGCTGTCAGCTTTGGAGATTGCCAAAGCCTGCTCAACGACATTTCTGCAGGCTTCGCTCACAAATGAGGATTTTGTTGGACGCTTTGGTTTCTGACTTGATGCTGGTAATTAAATATCTTAACTTGGATTCAGAAAGCTGCCACTGCTGTGGAGTGACTGGTGAGGCCATGTGAAGCAGGATGTGCTTGTTCTGCTGGAATTGAGTATGACCTAACTATGATTCTTCAACCTGCAATTTATTTTCTTATAAAAATATACTTTTTTATATAAGTAAAACCCTTTTAAAGGGGAAGGAAAACCCTGTGTTTTAGTGCTGTGCTGTTAAGCTTGCATGGACCTGCTGGGACAGCTGTTTATTTGCAAGTTGTGGCAGCTGAATGCCATAAAATTCAAATCATGTCCACATTGATTTTTTCCCCCCCTCTCTCTTTTAAGAGAATCATATATGTACTTTTCACTCATGCAACACAACAGATGTCAGTGCCATGCTGAAAAAAAAGGAGCTGATCAGAGCAAAGGGCCGTAAATTGGGGCAGAAATACTGAATGCCTGATCCTGACTTGTGTCTTGGTTAATTTAGATGCTAAGTCACATAGATTTACTTGCTCTATGTGTTTACCATACTAGGGGATGAGAGAAGCAGCTAGTTAAGGGTTGGAAAGTCATTAAATATTCCAGAAGAAGCTCTTCTGAATATTGCATTCCCTCACTCTTCATGACATATTCTTTGCACACCCTAAACCAGAGGAAGGGGGTTGGAACTAGATGGTCTTTAAGGTCCATTCCAACCCAAACCATTCTGTGTTTCTGTGATTTCCAACTTTCTATTTAATGCAGAAATTAGAGGCTGCACAGACCCTTGCCAGATACATGTTGTAATTTGCTGTTTGCCTTTGATTCTTCTTTTCTTTCTTCCTTAATTGGGAGAAAAGCTGTGCTCATGCCTGCTTAGCCTCCTGCCCGGTCAGGAGACCATTTGCACTTGGTATCTTCTGTCCTTGTGGCATGTCATAACATTCTGGAATACACTGAGGAGCCAGGAGTTCTGGGGTAGCACAGAAAATCTCATCTCAGTGAGTCATAAAGCTTTCAGATCTTTGTGGCCACTGAGTAGAAAACCAGAGGAGATGGAAATGAGAGCGGCGGCCTGGCACACCATGAGGACGTGGTTAGTTGACTGAAGAGTTTCAGGATCTGAGCTGACAGCGCTTTGTTTTGTGATTGGTGTGGCCTGAACACCAGCACCTGAATTATAGCAAATTAACCAAATTAACGCTTGAGGTTGTCTGAACATCTGGCCTGTGTTCTCCTCATGGTGGGGTTGGGTGGGGTCATTCCCAAGGGCGTCTGTCCCATGCTGTGCCCAGGTCTGTGCCCTCACATGAGTCTCTGATTACCCTGCCATGTTCCTGCTCCTTCCTGTGTTCACCCCCAGCCTTTTGGGGGCCTTTATTGTATTAAATGGAGGAGGTTTGTGCTGCCTGGAGCACTGGGCGAGGAGGTTGCTCACGGTCCCTTCCTGAGTCAGCCAGACTGGATGGGGTGGCCCAGCCTAGAGACACTCAGGTGAGTCAATGTGACCATGACTCAGAAAGTTTCTCGATGTTCTACTCCTCTGACTGTCTTGAGAAACTGTTCAAAACATTGCCATGATGGGAAGGGCGGTGTTGGACAGGCGTGTTCTTACCCACCAGCCAGCTGCTCATCATGCCAGTGCTGATGGGTGCTGATGTTGGTTGTTCTTCAAACCTTTTCTCTACCTGCAGTACGTACTTTGCTTTGCTGCTGCTTGGATATTTATTTTGTGGTGCGTTGCTGGCTGGAGACATCTCCTCTTTCCCAACCCAGAGAGACATCCTCTCTTTCCCAACGCAGGCAGGGCCTGGTGGATGATTGAAGGGTTATTTGCTGTGCCAGACAAGTGGCTTCATGTTTCCCTTCTGCATTCCTGGGGCTGAGCGCTGCATAGCGATGTGCTTTCGGCTACGTGCTGCTCACCTGAATCATGTCTCCCCTGTCCACACAGCTCGAGTGCAAGTCGTCCAGGCTGCTCTGACCCTGTGCCACCCGTGTTTTTACGGGAGGGTAATAAATGAGGTGTGGAGGGTGCGGTGGAGGAGCTGCAGGAGTGTCCGGCTCCGTCTGCGGCGGTGAAGGCGACCGTGCCTGCTTCACCACACCTCCTAAAGGAATGGTTTTCGGAAGCTGAACCCAGTGACCCAATTACCGACCTCTGGGTTTGGACTGTGGCCAGGAATTCTGCACTGAGGCTCCCCGTTCCCTTTTGTGCAGGCCCTGGCTGGAAAGCAGCAGTGCCAAAGCTCAAAACAGCTTGGCAACAGCCAGAGATGGGTGAGATAAAGAGAGGGGAAGGAGCCAGTGAACCCACCTGACCTGTGCCCATCCCAGGGAGAGCACAGTGGGATCTCCTGGTGTTCCTGGCTCCCTCCCTGCCTTTCACATGGGGCTTTCGTGCTGTTTCCCGGAGCTGGGCTGGGCTGCTGGCAGATCCTGCCTTGGGGCAGTATGGCAGGAGGAAGCAATTCAAAATTGTGCCATTCAGAGGTGCACTCTGGGGGGTGGTGTGTGAAACACCAGCAGCTGGGCTCTGTACCAAGACGCAAAACTGAGCTACAGAGCTTGGCAGCTTTTGGGGAAGGCTCTGCAGGGTGTTGGTTCCTCAGATGCTTTGCAGGAGTCAGGATCAGTTTGCCTGCCCTTCTAGCAAGCAGGGCATCCTCAGAGACAGCAGGGTCGAGCATCTGAGGGCAGACTGTCACCAAGCAGGAAAGTCCTCACACTGTTTTTGGGCAGGAACACGACTGTCTGAACTGCTGAGGCTGCAGGGCAGGGGAGCTGGGGCTGTGCTCTGCACCTGGGAGCTGTGCTTTGCACCACTTGGGCTTGTCATTAAAATAAAAAAAAGTATTAAAAATGGGGGAGGCAGAGGGGCATTGTTCAGGGGTGGGATCTGCAGTCACTCAGGTCTGAGGTGTGAGGAGGAGAGTGCAGTGTGTCACAGGGGGTGTGGAAGGATGTTTTAAGTTGCTCAGGTCATTTTCTAGCAGCTCGGTGCCTGTTACAGGCATGCTCTGTTGGCAAGCATTCCTCTCAGGTCCAGCAGGGAGGAGGAGGATAGAGGAATAGTCCAGAAATCATTTTCCCCACCCTAAACAAGCAGGATTAATTGTTTGCTGTGGCATGGCCACGGAGGCAGCACAGGGGGATATTTTCTCTCTCTGATGTGTTATGTGACATAGAGTTCAGTCCATGGTGGGTCTGTCCTGCTGCTGCTCCTGATTGTTTCTTTTGTCCAGACCTTTCTGGGGTGCCTGTCTGGAGCTGCACATTCATCTGACTTTCACCATGCCATGAGGTGTGGGTTTTTTGGTTATTTTTTCTGACTGCTTATTCTTTGCTTAGCCTCATCATAAACTTAAATGAATGGTGCTTAGAGGAGCTGTGAACTCATGTCCCATCCTGGAGAGTCTGTGTCAGCTGTGGTCCAGTGCAGCTGTTTTCTTCAAGGATGCTTGTGTGGATGGAAGTGAGTGTAAATCTGTTTGAGTAAATCTTTCCCTGACGTGACTCCAGTCATCCTTCATGTTCCTGTTGTTTCTTGCTGCTGCTCCTGGGAGCCACAGCCCTTCTTGCCAGAGCTGAGGGTAGGGGAGATGTGTCAGGCAAGGTGGATACCCTTGTTGTGCCTGGCTTCCACAGGAATCTCACGCAAAGGGCACTTCACTGGCTGAGGTTTCCTTCCCTCTGCCCCCGAGGCATGAGGAGTGTCTTGGCTTGTGTGCCCAGTGCAGGAAGAGAGGCTGCTCTGTGCCTTAAGCCTTGAGGGTGCCTGGTGTTGTTCAGCTGCCCTGTCTGGCTTGGCACCACTCTCCTTGCATATGCCAAGCATTGCTTTCAGCTGCTGTGCCTCTGCAGAGGGACACTCGCCCAGCCTGGTGCTGGATCTCATCCAGCAACACTGAAAAAAGCAGTGCTGCCTCCTTGGGTTTTCTTCTTCCATCCAGTCCTGTGACAAGTCCTGCCCTGTGTCTCAAACTCCATGCAGGACACAGCAGGGTTAAAGCTGTCGGAGCTCTGGTCTTGTTCTGTGCTGCTGGGCGAGCGTCAGGCAGGAGAAAAGCTGAACTTGCAGATCTGTTCCTGGGCGCTCTGGTAAGTCATGCCAAGGACTGTTTGAACAGTGCTAATCCCAGGTGCCTCTGGAGCAACCTTGTTTACAATGCCAGTGCTTCATATGGGTGTTCTGACAGAAACTTTACGCAAGCCATTTGCTTACTAAAGCTCTGGGAGATTGGTTTTCAGACCTCAGCGTGCCATCTCCTTGTCTCAGCATTTTGGAGCCACCCTGCAAAGAGACTGGAACCTTTTTGGGGATCGCTCAGATCCTTTTATGAGCTCCATCTGTTTTTCCATGGAGGGTTCTGCTGGCAAATTGTATGTGAAATAGCTGGTGGCTCTGGAGCCACTAGAAATCCCTGCCCATTACAAGGAGTGAAAAGATGTTGAAGAAAATTTTTGGAGCATGCTAAATATTGGAATCCCCATAGTCAGTCTGCTTTTGGGGCTGGGGATGGAATTGAATCTTTATTATGCTCATTGCTTTTTCCCTCATTTACTTCTGTATTAAATGCTGCTCTTCCACTTACCAGGTTCAGCAAAATTTGTCAGTTCTTAATTGATGCAGTGGTGGTCACAGTTGTGTTCAAATGCAGTGGTGTGTGACAGGCTGTGATTTGGGTTACCTAGTCATGAAATTGTGCTGTTCCCTTAGCTGGCACACTAGGACTTACCTTACATCAGGCTTTTCAAACCATTCTGTAGCATGACAGCTTTCATCCTGGGAAAAACAGAGTAAAGAGGGACTTTAGCCTCAAAATTCTCTGAATTGATTTCCAAAGGATCCCTTGTAGTTGCATCACAGGAAGCTTTGTTGGTTTTGCTCTGGGGATGAGGCTGAACTAGGTGAGAGATGTGTGAGACAGTGGTGATGATGTGTCTCACAACTGTAGCTCAGTTGCCTCATGTTCATGTTTTTATTTTACCTTTGCCTTGTGGATTGGACTGTGTTTTTCATTTTGGTGAAAGTCATCCACAAACTGAGACTGTGTCTTTGGGGTCTGGCATCCTCAATATGCCATGGGGTGTGGGATAATTAAGGAGGGACCCATCCCTGGAGGTGGCAAGACCTGAGCTCCTGCTGTGGAGTGTTACAGTGTGTTTTGAAATGCTTGCCCTTACTCTGGGAAAATGACTCCAGGCAACATGGAGTGGGGGCAAAAAGACCTGTGAAAAATGGGTGCTCATTTTTCCAGGGGGGAAAAAAGCCAAGGAAAACATCCAACAGTCGCCTTGTCAGATCTGTCACGGGAATGTCCTTATCCAGCCCCTGGGTTGGACTCAGTGCTGCTAATTACAGCTTGTCTCGCTGCTGAAAGGGAAAGTTGGAATCTGTTCACCCTGGGTTTCCCACAGCAGCATTTTGGGACAGCACCAACCCCGTATCTCCATGCCTGGAAGCTCTTGTCCAATGCCAAAGGCTGTTTGCACCAAGCCTTGGATTTGTGAGCACCCATCGTGGCTGAAGGTCTTGGAAAAACCCTTCTCAGTCTCTCTGCACCATTCTGAACTTATCTGCTGCAAAAGGCCCTGCAGAGATGCTCTGGAGCTCAAGGGATGTTGCTGTGAAGATCCCAAGCACAGGACTGCTGTCCTTTCTGGTGCTGCTTTTCTGCTGGAGGATCTGCAGCTCAGCTCTCCCTTGGGTGCAGCACTTCCCACCGAGCAGGACTGGAACTATTTACAGGAAAATAAACAGGCCTTCTCTGCTGGAGCTGGGAGTCCTGGGCTGCTGCAGGACGGGAGAAGGTTTTTAAACAACCTTTTCATCACCTGCCTCTACCTGTGCTGGAGCTGGGCTGGGGCTGATTCGTAACACATTGCATTCAGGGCACAGCTTTGTGTTCTTGTTTCTGAATTCTCAAGTAGCTCCAGGAGGAGAAACCATCCCCGACCTTTCCATGTTGCACGTGGCTTCTGTTGGGAGCCCAGCATTACAGAAGCCTGTGGGATGCTGCTGGTGGCTGTGGTGTTGTGAGCCCTTGGCACACACCTGGGCGGGCTCTTAATTGAGCTTGTGGGATGCTCAGTGCTCTCCCAGCTCTAGATGATGCAGAGCGCGATACAGATGGATATTCACAGTTTACCAGTGCTGGTCTAACCCCAAGCTTATTAAAAGCTCACAGGACTGTGTCTTCCCCTTCCTCCTCCCGCTTCCTTCCCCCTCCCTTGGCTTTTCAACACCAGGCTTTGAATAAATCATCTAGGATGTGATCACACAGGAAATTAGCGAATTTAATTTTTTTTTTTTTCTGCAGCCAAGTTCGGAAGTGAATTCAGCTCTCCAGGGTTTCAGTCCTGTGCTTTTTAATCACGAGGTTCCCCATCCTTTCTACTCTGTCACTTGTGACATGACATCTCCTTGGCTGTGTAAGCTTTTCCCCTGCTTCTGCCTGCCCACAGAAACAATAGCTGCTGGAAATGCTCTTCAAGAACCTGGAATGGCTGGGGATTGTGTGTGGAAAATGCAGATTTAATTTATGTTGGGTCTTTTTGTTGTTATTTTGTTGACCGCTTGTTTATCCTTCTCCTTCAAAGAAAAGCAAAGCCCTTGTTCTTGCAGAATTCACCACTCGTGTTCCTCGCTGGAAGTTACACGCTCAAAATCCTGCATTCCTTTGTGCATCTTTTGCTTTATTTTCTTTTTCTTTGTGGGTGGGAGCTTAGGGAGTATAATGGGCAGATTAGCAACTGTATTTGCGGAGTAACCCATCTTTGTGCAGGTCTGGCTGGAAACCAATTAAGCTTGTCTTGATCTCTAAATGAGATTTTTGTCGAACGCCTCACCCAACCGCCTTGTGCATCCATTAATAGCAGGGTGGGATGAAAATAGCTGAAGGAGTGAAGATCCCGTGTTGGATAAACAGGGAGGCGTTGGTTGCGGGGAGGTTCCCGGGATGCTGCTGCCTCTTTGTGTGGCTGTTTTATAGCTCTGCTTCTTGAAACATGGGATTTGGGAGTGTTGGACTGCAAGTGTGCAATCCCCTGCAGTGGCTGCAGGGAAAAGCTGCTGCGCAAAGAAAGAGCATCTCGTGGATTTCATTGCTGCTGTGACATCCCTGGGTGTGTTTGGGAGCTCCTTGTGACTCTCAGCTGCTGATCCCCCAAAGTGCCTTGGCCTGGGCGTATCTGTCTGGTCTTAGGTTGATTTTTAGCCTGGAAAAGCCCTGTGGCTTCCCAGGGGGACACAGGACCTCGGCAGCCTGGGGGTGCTTGCTGCTGCTGTGATGAAAAGCAGTCCGGGAACGGCGCCTCAGTGCAGTTTTTTGAAGAGAACCGATTAAGGAAAGATGCCTTTAATAAGCTGTGCCTTCGGGGAGCCCTTCTATCTCTGTCCCAGACACTTTCTGCATCAAGATAAGGTTGCAGAGCAGCTGGATCTGTGCTCTGCTGTGAGAGGTGTGGGAGGGGGAAGGGCACCAGGATTTCTTCTAGGGTGCGAACATTCTTTATGATCACTTTTATTTGTAAAGTAGCTACAGATAAGCCGTGCACAGGTGATACCTTCTTCCCTGCATGCCTGGCTTGGCTGTTCTGGACAAACAACGGTGAGAGTGATCTCAGGGAAAGGGGGAAAGGAAAACACTGGGTGAACTTTCAGAGTGTAGCTGCTGCAGATGTGCTGTGGCATGCAGCAGACCACCCTGCTGCTCCTCTTTTTTGGTCCTCTCCTAGGGATGCACAAACCAGCTTTTTCCTGCATGCCTGGAATTTTGCTCTCCATCTCCCCACTCTGTGAATTCCAGAAGCTCTTGGGTTATTCATGGAAGTGCTGATTTTTTTCTTCTCTCAGTGCAAAAGTGCCCTGTAAGAGATGTGGGTGTAAATACATGGAATGCTGTGCTGAATCCCATGTGCCACATCAGGGAGGTCATGTTGTGGGCCTTGACATCATGACATAGCCAAACCCAGTCACTTTCTGTGCTGGGGAAATTTGGATCAACTTGGGAATCCTGAATCCACAAAGATCTGGATCTGAATGAAGCAAGTGCCTTCCAGGGTTCCATGACAACTGCAAAAGCCTCAGAAAAAATCTAAAACTGGGATGACTGGAAGATGATTTCAATGCTTGGGTGAGATTTATGGAGAGAGGAGCTGGAACAACCTCAAGGAATGGTGCAGTTTTGCTTTTCTGGGATGATCTTGACTGAAAGGCTGCTGAGTTTTGATGCCAGTGAGACAGAAAAATACCTGGTGGCAGGGTGTCCCTGCGACTTCATCCTGCTGTCGTGGGGCTGAGGTGGTTTGGTGCATGATCTGATGAGGCATGGCAGCCATGCCCCGTGGAGATACCATCTCCTGGGAGGAAAATGTAAAAATAACCACGGCTTTGGCTGCGTCTCTGAGTTGCGTGAGACTGCAGCAAAGGAGGTGGGGGATGAAATTATATCCATGGAACTTAGGCAGGAGAAATGAGCCTTTTCCTGGGAGGCAGATCTGAAGGAAAGGTCCTGAAGACCATGAGGGAAAGGTCCTGACCCTCCTGTGCTGTGCTGGAGTGCAGGGGACACACTGGAGCTGGGCTCTGGGGTGGTTTCAGAGGGTTCCCCATTGTTGCCTGTCATCTTCTTCCTCACCCTTATGGGTCCCTGCAGCTCATCCCATGCCATGGCTCCAGGGTCTAGACAGGTGACACAAACCCTTGTGAGAGACTGTGTCCTGCCCAAGGCTTTGGAAACCTGTTGGACCCATTCTTCCACCTCTTTGCTTTTCAGAGCTTTTATGGAGCATGTTCCTCTGTGGGGGACTACTAAAGTGTGGAGCTGGGAATGAATCCGTGGGAGCTGTGGTGGATGGCAGATGGGCATAAGCAGGCTCAGCTAATTTAATCTGCGGTGGACATCATCTCCTTTGTCTTCCAGTTGAGCTAAATATACCCTTTGGGTTGTGGTTATGGAGGCTAACTCCCTTTTTGATTATGGAAAACACAGTAACACGGGATGCAGCTGGCTGTCATCTGGATGGAGCCAGGAGAAGAGTGGGATTGGGGCATCCCATGGCTGAGACTCTCTCCTGCTTACCTGTGTCTGGACCAGGGCCAAAGTGTGGGATGCTGTGTGCAGGGCCCCAGCTCCAGAGTTTCGTGTGATGCAGGTTTTGGAAACATGAGGAATTCCAGCATAGCCATAAGCTTTCCATTGTATGACAGGTTTTAAAGTTTAGTGGCTGAGCTGCACCTGCCTGGGCATGGCTCGTGGCTTCAGGACAGAGAAAAGGTCCCTGTCCATCTCTGCAGAATTCCCAGAAGCAGCAGTTCAGTCTTCCTGGATGCAAAGGGAAATAAAAAGCTGTTGGTCAGCTTGAGCAGCAAGCTGAAGTTTTAGTCTTGGAAGGCAAAAGGGAAATTAAAGACCAGTGATGAAATTTAATGTGTTATTCCAAGCTGGGAATGATTGTGCCTGGGATGAGGCACACAACACACAAGCTGTGTGTTGGGGGATGCCTTTTTGCTCCCTATTCCGTCTCTGTGGGTGCTCTGCCAGAGCTGCTGGGTGTGTCTTTGGTTCTGCTATCTCCTGAGGTTTGTTCTGTGTGACAGCATCTCAGACTCCTCTGTGTTTGGCCTCACAGGGGTCCTTGAAAGACCAGAAAGTCACAACAGCAGGTAAAATGTGCTGCTGCATCTTCCCTGCCATGCTGGCCAAGCCAGTAGTCACTTAATTTGTCACTGTTGCTGGCTTCAGAGGAGCCAGGACAGCAGTTCATCAGGAGAACTTTAGTGAAATGTGGCTTCAGGGTCTCTAATATTGGCAGCTTCTGAGTTAAATACCTGGTCAGCCATGCAAGTGCCTTGTGCAAGCTATTTGCTGGATGCTAGCAAAGCTATATTCCCCCATTTGCTGTCCTGCTATGTAACCAGCTTATCTCTGTGCAGCTGGACTTAACCCTCTTATCCACCTCTGTGCCAGCCCTTCTCACTCTCCTGCTTCTCTGTCTCAGGATACTGGGAAAAGCCTGGATGACTTCTGTGGGAAATGGGTGTTTGCCATCCCTGGGATGATTACTTCTATTATTTAAAAAGAAACAAACAAAAAATGCACCAGCAAACTCCTGGATTGGGATAATTAAGTAAGATTGGAGTGTTTGAGTAAATTAGTTTCCCTTTAATTAAAAAAAAATAAAATATATATATGTCTCACCATGGTTCCTAAAATAATGAGCCACTGAGCTGCTTTATCCCTGATTTGGCTTACAGATGGAGAGGACAGGTAAATTATCATGGAAACACAGAATGTCCTGAGCTGGAAGGAACCCTTAAGGATCACTGAGTCTGACTCTGGCCCTGCACAGGACATCCCAGGAATCACCCCATGTGCCTGAGAGTGTTGTCCAAATGTTCCTTGAGCTCTGTCAGGTTTGATGCTGTGACCACTGCCCTGGGGAACCTGTTCAGTGCCCAAACATCCTCTGGGAGAAGAACCTTTCCCTAATACTCAGCCTAAACTCCTTGACACACCTTCATCCTGTTCCCTCAGCTTCTGTCACAGGCCACCACAGAGAGGAGGTGGGTGCCTGCCCCAAATTTTAGAAAAACTAGGGGAAATCAGCTTCACCCTTGAAAGATCAGCTCTATGAGCAGGAGGATGCTGGGGAGCCAGGAGCTGTGCCCTGGGGCTGGGAGGAGTCCAGGGACCACATCACAGATGGGGAAAGCCATTAACTTTAGATTCTGCAAAGCCAGGGCACTGGGAATGGCAACTCCTCTGTGGTGGGTTAAGTGAAGAGATGTGAGGAGACACGTTTATTTATCAAAATCCTGATCAGTGCCGAGGGAAACGGGGTGTGTTTGGGGGAAGGGGTGAGGCAGGGTGGATCAGCAGGGACCACAAACACAGCTGTGTGTGCCCTGGTAACTCATTGCTGCTGGGAGTCCCAAGCTCAGAGTGCTGCCAGAGATGCTGTCCTCGTTATTAATCTGCTGGGATAATTGTAGTTTTAGTATTTCCAGCGGGGGAGTTGACAGGAGGCGGAGGCATTCCTAGAAGCCCTGGTGAGTACCATCCTGCAGGCATCCAGATGTGACTCAGCATCTTGGCTGGTGGTGGTGTCAAGTGGGCTTCGGGTTGGTGCTGATGAATATGAAGGCAGGGAGCACAGGCAGTGATTTGGAGCTGTGGAATGGCATTTTGAGCTGTGATTAGCGAAAGAGGCAGGTTGGGAGTGGGGCTCTGCTGAACCCGTGGTGGAGGGGCAGTGCCTGACCCTGGTTTGACTGATGAGTGTGCAGGGAAGAGCTGCATGTGCAGAAAAGCTGGGGAAATGGTTTGTGCTGGGGAATGGGAATGCTCCTCTTGCCTTTTCATCCAGAAGCTGTAAAATGGCATCCAGCAGCTCTTCAGCCCATGCCTGCAAGCCAAAGCCAGGTGCATGTAATCCTGAACAAGGCTCGGGGACCTCTGGATATTTATTTGTGTTTGAGCTGCTTTTAGCCACTGCAACAAAGGCAGAAAGTGGCCTTAGCCTTGGCTCAGCATCCTGCATGCAGACCACAGGTAGCCCTGAAGGGGATTTGAGCTTGATGAAAGCACATTAAGCCATCAGCAGCAAGAGAAGCAGGTAAGATCAACAAGCTGCCGTGTTTGGGAGCCCCATACTCCAGGAGAAAGCACTTTCAGAGCAAACACTTCTAATGTAGCTTCAGCAAGCAGGTGTGGACGGAGTTTCTGCAGCTGTGAAACTGATGTCCAGCAGTGTTTTTTTCCTATTTGCTTGCGAAAAATCATCCACTGGCTCTGCCTGCTGTGGGGCAGAGAGGTGGGAACCAGGAGAGGTGTGACACACTTCTGCACTGGCCTCTGGGTTGCCCTCTGCCAGCCCCCAGAAGCCCTGTAAGAAATGTCTGCTCTGGAAAAGTGATTTCTACTGGAATGTGAGACTGAAATGACGGCAATGCAACCTCTCACTGCCGAGGAGAGTCCTCGATTTGTCTTGTCCCGTTGATCTGAATGAAGTAATTTATAAGGACATTTTCCATGAATCAATAAATCCATGCTTGCTGCTGTGCCTGGGAGGTTTAATTTGCTCTAGATACTGCATGGAGTGTCTCTGTCCTGAATTGCACTGTGAAGTTCTGCTCTTTGGGAGAAGATGAGGATTCAGCTGGATCCTCTAGGAACATGCTGCCAGCATCTGATGGTGCCTGATCCCTGTTAATTGTGCACCTCCTGGTGTGGGCTAAAGAGTTCAGGCAGGGTATCAGAGCAATGGTTTCCCTGTGTGTAGAATTTGAGGGCTTAGTCTGTTGTGCCAAGCATTTCCTGATGTTACAGATCTTGGGGAAATTGAAGCAAAAAAAAAAAAATTGAGGGGTGGGATCATTGGTCTTTGAAGGAGACCACAGTGCAGAAATCTGGGTTACAAGTAGGTTTTCTTTCCATCTCTCTGAGTGGTGCTTCCTCTCAAGAGGAATTGAAGAGTTCCTGTTGCTCTGCACCACCTCCCCTTCCAAAAACTGCTTTTATGAGCCCCTTGGAAGCAATGCACATGTGTTTACAGAGCCTGCCACTGGATCTGCCTGGAAAAAGAGGACTCAGAAACACAGCTCTGCTGCACACAGAGAAATCAAAGATAGCTCCAACCTCCCGCCAGTCCTGAGCTTGTTTCCCTTGCTTTGTCTGAGCACTGTGCTCTGGTGAGGCTGTGGTCATGGAAGATTGAAGGAACCTTGGTTTCTGCTGTGCACTGGGGGTTTGGGATTGTTCCTCTTGTGCACAATGGGTGTTTTGAAGGGCTCTGAGCTGGTGGGGCATGGACTGGCTCAGCTGTCCGCATGAGCACCTCTCCATCCTGTTCACCTGCCTGGCTGAGCCCCCAGGGACCCCTCCAGCTCTCCTCCAGAGCAGCTCCAAGATCATTTTATATCCCTTGGAGGTCAGAGCTCAAGCTGGAGAATCCAGAAACATTCCCAGAGCCAAAACACGCTGTGGCAAGCGGGTGTGTGCCTGGTCTCTGCTTCTCATTTCCTTCGTCGCTGTGAGAGCAGTGGAGCTGCACATGGGGCGTCAGCAGGGTGTCCCCTCTTTTGTTCCTGTATATTGGGAAAGTCTGCACATGTGTTTATATTTAAAAACAATATGTATATGTGTCAGCGTGGCCGTTTGTGAGCTGTGCCCCTCGGGACTGGTGTGTTTGGACAAAGGAGGGGTGTATTTCACAGCTGCCTACCTGTTGCACTGGCAGCTGGGTGATGGTCCTGCTGGTCCAGCCATTCTTGCACTGGGAAATAACAGGTGTTGGTAAAGAGTGATCCCAAACCTGCTCAGACCCGGATAGGAAGGCTCTTTTTGAAGTGAGCAGGCTTTGGAGTAAGTCAGTGGAGAAGCTCTATTGCTGTTATTTGTATCACAGCCTGGGCAGGCCTTTCCATGTGCGCCCATCTTGCATTTTCCATGCCCTCGTTCCCACATGGTTGCTGGTGTGTTGGAATGAAACAGATGAAGCTTCTGGTGTCAGGGCTGGATGTTGGGCTTGCTGCCCATCCTCTGGGACAGCAAATGCAAGGTCAAACAATGGCTGTGCCAATGGCAAAGTGGAGCAGCCATAGCAAGTTGTCATTTTAAATAATTGCCATAATGGTTTCTCCTCTTTTTCTTCCACCCCTTCCCCAGGTTCTTCCCCATCACCGTGTCTTTCCCCACCCACAACCTGGGGGCTGCCTGGATCTCTCCAGGATTTATGTTAAAAGGGAAATGCTGTGTACGTAATTAAAGCGTTGTATTGCTGGATGGAAATGGGATTTGGTGCTTACCGCTGTGACTCTTTCTCATGCATGAGGGTGAACTGATTGATTACTGAGGTTTGAGACTAAATATTCCCCTGAGCTCCACTGGCATTTAGTGTGGTGGGGGGAGGGCAGAGAGGGAAGGGGTGGAGGAGAATTATGATTTTCCTGCGAGGCAAGGAGAGTATGGGAACGTCTGCTGCGCACATCCCCTTGTGTTGGTCAGTAACAGGCTCCTGGCACTGGTGTTTTGGGCAGCAATAAAGGTGTCTCACTGCTTCCCCATGATGGTGGATGGGCTGTGGTGGGCTCTGCCAGTCCCTCTCACTGCTGCACTGAGCATCCCATTGCATCCTGCCCAGTCGCTGTGGCTCAGCTGCCTCCTCACCTGTCCACATCTCATTCCTGGCTCTGATCCCTCCTCGCCTAGCAGCGGGGTAGACCTGCTCTCCCCTCCTTTCTCCTTAGGAGTGCACCTTATGTGTTTATTTTCCTTAATTTCTTTAAATCCAGAAACCCCTCCGTGTTTGGTTTCGGTGGGAAGGGAGGAAAACCCCCACGCTCCTCGAGTGCATGGTGGGCTGGAGACGCCGCCTTCCCCGCTTCCCTTGAAGTCTAATTTTAGCTGAAGGCAACGGGATCCCTCCAGGGTATGGCAGAGATTTCCCATCAGCTGCCTAGACCTTAAGAAACAGCACACACAAACAAAAACAACACAGAAGCACTTTATGTTTATTTGGGTGAATTCTTTAAAAAAAAAAAAAAAAAAAAAGGGTGTGACTTATTTTTTATTTTTCTTTTTTTTACTAGCAGCCCCTGCTGCACGCTGGCTTTGTTCTGCTGCAGTCGGGTATTTCAGGTCTTCCAAGATTTAATCAGAATAATTAGTTACTGTCTGTTTCTACCTTCTGTTTCTGTTGCAGGGTTACCAAAGGGCGGATTTATCTCCCAGAGGGTTGCCTAAGTGTCGCTTAATCATTAAAGCATCCGATTTCCTCCAAGTTACCTGTCATGAGGCTTATGTAAGTAAACAAATAAATAAATAAATGAAAGCAGGGAGGGTGGGGATGGTGTTGATAGATTCAGCTTGGGGGGGTTGTGCGGATTTTTCCTGATTGTCACGGGTTTCATTGTGAGTTGCCTGTGGTTCCCAGCCCGTCATGCGGCGATCAGAGGACTGAGTGTTTGGATTGGCAATGAACGACCCAGCCAGTTTAATGAGGCTGCTCTCAGCCAAGCCTTCACCCCGCTGAACTGGCGAGAGCTCTGGTGCTCCCTGTCCTTTCAGGAGCAGGGGGGAAAACAGGCCTTACAGGAATGAAAGGGTTTTGCTTTCACCCATACAGTTATGGCTTTGATTCCTTAACTCAGTGTTATCCCTTATAAAAATCACAGCTCTGCCTGGAAATAAGTTACCACTGGAAGTTTGGCAGGATTGGGAATTAGCTGTTTTACAGCCTGAATTTGTATGTTTGGTTTGGGAAGGGGACTGTTAATGCACATATTTCCCATCTCTAACACAGGAGATGAGAAAGACACAGGAGGTCACTGCAGAGGAAGATCTTTGGGACATCTCACAGGGAGAGCAGTGAGGTGCTGAACCCAGCCCTGGCTCGTGCCTGAGTGAATTCTGTGACGTTTTCACTTCAGTGTTTCACTGAGAGCAGCTGAGTGGCCCTGTTCCGATGGCAGTGTGGGGCTGGACAATGTGCTTTTTCCCTTTGCTTCTCTCTCTTCCTGAGCTGGTGTGGTAGGGGTTGGGTTCTGAGGTGCTGACTTGTCAGCTGCCTTTGCTGCATCATGTCATGTCCAATGTGCAAACCCTGAGAGCAAGGGTTCAGGGTACAGGCTGCTTCCTTGATAGGTTGAAGGGTTTAGATACTGGCCTTTGCCATCAGTTTCTCTGCTTTCCTGTGTCAGAGGGAGCACAAATTTTTGAGGTTGGTAGCTGTGTGTTAGCCCTTCTTGGGGATACAGATGTGCAGCTGGGCTTTGTCTCCTTCCCTGGGAGAAGCTCATGGAAGGGAAGGGGCTTGGAGGGGACAAGGTGGGACCAAAAGGATCTGCAGGGCTTTGGTGGCTTCAGGGAAAATTGATTGTGTGAAGGTGGAGGTTGAAATCCATCTTCCCTTTGGAAGAGTAAAGATGAGCCACAGCCATGGGGCCTGTCTTGGACTCTGCTGTGATCCCCACATCCTGTCCCAGCTCCAGAGGAACGATTTGGAGAGATGCTGGCAAATCCTCTGTCCCCTCTGGGACTGATGTGGTGGCTGTCACAACCAGCACTGCCTTGCCAGTGGCCTTTGCTCTTTCTGCTCTGGTGTGCTTGGAGGTGGGAAAAGTCCTGTTTGATGGAAATACTCTTAAGAAAGCCTGTCAGCCTGATTTTTTCCTTGATGTTTGCCCAGCTGGAAAGCTGGTGGTGGTTCAGACAACACCTCCTGAAGCACTGGGAATGTGTGATGTGCAGCACAGCCACTGCTCCTGCCTGGCATGGTCCCTCCAGCCACAGTGGGGAATGCTGGAGAGGGTGACAGGTCTCTAACCCCCATCCTGCTGCTTCACTCAGCCTTTCACAGATCTGCTTGGTTTGGGCAGAGGGAGAGGTGGAGAGGAGGAGCAGAGCTGCTGGGAGTGGGGGAGAGTGGAAGAGAGGGGAAGGGAAATGACAGAGAGGTGGAGATGGATGCTGACAAGGAAAGGAGATGATGTGGCTGATTTGCCTGGTGCTGTAGAAGTTGCTTAGTTAAGTGCTCACTAGGGAGCCTCATTTGGCTTTTAAATAGCTTTGGAGCATGTGAATTCTCTGTGTTGCTCTCTTCTTTCTGCAGTGTGAGCCACCTCCTGTCCCCATCTCTCTCTGAAGAATATCCCCGTTAAAAGTGTGCCTTAGGATGTGGGAGGGGAAGCTTGGTGGTCACCTGCTTTCAAAAAACCCTCCAGAGTTTTCTCATCATTCCAGAACATCCATCCTTTGTCTTTTTCCAGTCTGGACACTGTGAGCTTTGGTGATTAGGACTGACCTCAGATTCCCTCTCCTGCAGAGACCACGGCATGCCAGAAGCTCTGGTGTTCATCACACAGCACCAGCTGGTCTGGGATGAGCTGGCCTCTCCTTCAGCATCCCACTTAAGGCAGAGGATGATGCTCCTTTGGTTTTCCTGTTCTTTTGCAGGGTTGTGTATTTCTTCTTTCCTTTCAGCCAGCTGTAAAACTGCTCCAAGAGACTGGAGAAGGATTTTGAACAACTTTATTTCCCTGGTTATTATTGGTGTGCTTGGTCATCCTGCTACCTAGTAAAGGAAGTTCATAGTGCTCAGTTTTATTTAATTTCTGTAGAAAATGAAAGGATCTCAAGCTGTTTCCTTTTCTTTGTCTCCAGAGTAACACACTCTGTGACAGAGGGTGCCAAAGGCAGGCACAAATCCTGAGGATGGGGATGCAAACAATGTTTGTTTTCCAAAAATTTCTCAGTCAAGGATGGGGAATATTCCCCACGCCACAGCCACCTAGGGGGGCTCAGCTGTGGCCACCAGGTGCCACTGAGGTGTCCCCAGACATGGGGCTCCCTCCCTGCTCTGGTCCTCCACCATGTGCCCACCAGCCACTTCCAGACGTGGTGGGGGAAGGTTTGGGAGGAGCACACCCCATTTTCCTCATAAAACTCTAAGCAAGAGGCTTGGCCTGGTTTAGATTTTAAAAATAACTTGCACATTTGGAAGCTAAAGTTTCAGAAGGGCTCTGAAGGGGATAATGGCTTTGATCGTGACAGTCCGAGATCAAGGGAGGGCTTTTTAGGTTTGCTGCATCAGCTGGAAAATATATTGTAGTGTCTAGACTTTATCATCCTCAAGAAAGGCTCTTTTTTTTTTTCTCTTCTACAGAAGGTCTAATCCAAAGCCCATGTAGAGTTGATAGGAGGGGCATTGATTGTGTCCAGGAGCATGGAGATGAGGGGAGGTGGAGATGAGCTTTGGACTTTGACAGACTCAGACCCTGCTTTACAGGCACTGGTGGAATCAGCAGTGGGATGGGGAGCTGAGGATGGGCACCAGCTGTGTGCCAGTTCCCCCTGCCCAGAGCAGTCAGCTCCTGCAGATGAGCACTGCTGAGACCTCAGTGCTCATCTTTTGGCTGCTCTGCTTGTGGTCAGCTGCTCTGACCAGAATCTCCCACAACTGTCTCAGTTTGCTCTGTGTAATAACCATAAACGTCCACGTTTGATGGTGCATGGAACTTCAGCAATTTTAGCTTGAGTGAAGAAAATGTATGGTTTTCTTTCCTTACCATTCCTTAAGTAGGTTTTAAACTTTTAAATATTATTTTACTGAATTATTTTATGATTTTTTTTTTCTGTAATTCCAAAAGAGATGCAGGGAAGGATCTTCCTAAGTTGCTTGGAATAAACTCAAAAGCCTGCTGAGAAGGTGAGGACATCTGGCCACATGTATTTATAGAATCATTAAAGTAGGAAAAGTCCTCCAAGATGAGGGAGTCCAATCTTTGATCAAACACCACCTTGTCAACCAAACCAAAGCACTGAGTGCCACACAAAGTTGTTTCTTGAACACCTCCAGGGATAGTGACTCCACCACTGCTCCAGGCACTCTGTCCCAATGCTCAACAGCCCTTTCAGTGAAGAAATTCTTCCTGATGTGCTCCCTGAACCTCTCCTGACATAGCTGGTGTCCTTTTGTCCTGTGCCTTGTTCCCTGGGAGCAGAGCCTGAGCCCCACCTGGCTGCTCCCTCCTGTCAGGGGGTTGTAGAGTGAGAAGGTCCCCCCTGAGCCTCCTTTTCTCCAGGCTGAGCCCCCCCTGCTGCTCCTCACCAGATTTATTCTCCAGACCCCTCTCCAGCTCCCTTCCCTTCTCTGCACACCTCAGTGTTCTTGTCCCGAGAGATCCAGAGCTGGACACAGCCCTTGAGGTGTGGCCCCACCAGTGCCCAGCACAGAGGGACTGACTCTTCCTGAAAGCCCAGCTACAATCAGGCTCCTCTGTCACACTGAAAATGCCCTGTGGAGGAAGCAGACAAGGTTTTTCTCTCAAACACTGTGTTTTCTGTGCAGGGCTCTGGGGTGTGTTTTGACAAATTCCCCACCACCATCTCCTCGGTGTCTCTGCTGCTACACACCATGATGCCATGCTCAGTGCCCGAGGCTTTGGAGGGGTTGCAGCCCAGTTATGAAAGCTTCATCTGGAAGCTTTGAGAAACATTTGGAAATGTTTTGGAAAACATTTGGATCGAGGATGCCATAGTTCTGTGCTTGGTTGTTTTACTTTGCTTTGTCCTTGAGCGAGAAAACTGCTGTTGGGTTTATGTTTGGTTTTGTTTTTTTTTTTCCTTTCCATCAGTTATTCTTTCAGACAAACTTATTTCCAGGAATAAATCAGAGCAAATGCCAGTGTGAAAATAGTTTGTGGTGTAAAATGTTACTGAAATTGTGCTGTGAGGGATCTTGAGAGGTTACCTTGTCCCCAAGGGTAGCTGAATACGCTCATCGGTCTGGAAAGTGATCGTCTTTGCTGGGAGTTGATTTGTCATAAATTATCTCAGGAGCAGAGGCAAAAATCTACCAAATAATGCTGTCAGTATGTGTGCACGAGCCTTCCTCAGTTTATTCAGACCATTTGCTGAATAAGTGTTGAAAATTAATGCTGGGTTTGTTCCCAGAGCTATTCATAGTAATATTCCAGAGTAACCTTTTCCACCTTGGCATTTGCCAGGATACTGAAAGCTTCATGGATGAATTGCAGTTACCCACAGTCTATATTTGATAGGGAGCCATCCCTGTTTTGCCCCATTTCTGAGACAACCAGTCCCCAGAAGTCCCTGGGGATGAAGAGCGGGTTTTTCTTTGTTTCTTGTGAACTAGTGGTGACTTTTCAGTTTTCCAGGTGGTCACCAGCCCTGTGGAAATCCACAGCAACCTCTCCCCTTGACATCTGCAGGCTTAGATGAAGTTGTGAGGTCCTGGGCAAGGATCACTAGAAATCCTCATCTGCTTTGAGACTGAGCCAAGTGATGACTTCCAGTTAATTTCTCCTGCATCTTCTCTATCCTAGCTTTGAGTCTTGAACAGTGAATCAAAAACCCAAAAAAACAATGTACCCAAGAGCCCTGCTTTAATGCCCCCACCTTTTAAAGGTGCTGCGGAGCTCCATGGGGTTTTTTACCTTGCTTGCAGCTCCCCACTTCAATGATGGAAGGTTCTGAAAGAGGTTCACCTGTATCCAGCTGGATGCAGGCATGTTCTCCAGCCAGCATTGCGTTGGTGTTGGAACCCACACAGCCCAGATGGTGACTGGTTTTCCTTTATCTGGTCCTTTCCCCAACCCGTTTACAATAGGTGAGAGGGGAATTCATCCATCTTAGGCAGTGGGGGAGGCTTGGCAAGCCCCTCATGGCCCATCTGCACATTTACAGTGAAGATGACTGGCATCAGCGTTATTGTTTGGCCAAATGAATGTGGGGATATCACAGCTTAGATTTGTTACAGATGGGTTTCTGGATATAGACTGAGGCATTCTGCCAGCCAATTTTATATCTGTGTAAAAGTGATTGGCATCCCTATAAATAAAGCTGCTGTGGGATTATAAATCTAAATATACTTATTCATTAAATTATTTTTATATTTCCACTGAGTTGTCATCCTGGCCTGTCATAAGCAAGGCATGCTCTCTGCCTGTGTGCTGTTCACAGCTCCAGCAATACAGCTTCTGAGGCTTGGAAATACTTTTTTCACTTGTGTGTGAGCTATCCATGAGCGTTTGTGCCATGGATCTCTTCCCTAGGACTTCCTCACCGTCATCACTGGGAATGACCCTGTTCTGGAGACTGCTGTAGAAGTGGCAGTGGCTATAAATACAGGAATGTGAGTTTTATTTTTTGGTTCACAAGTAATCATGACTCTGCTGAAGTGCAGTAATTTCACGAATATAAGCCGCACCTTTTTCATTGAAGAATCCAGCCTACCCCAGTAGTGCGGCTTATATTCAGGTGCGGCTTATAATCGTGAAATTACTGTATTTAGTACCTGTGAGCTGGTAAATGCTATTTGCATGGCTCCCTTGGTGCTGGGAAGGGCTCCTCCATGAGCTCCTCCATCCATGTCCTCAGGCAGGGAGTCTCACAAAGTTTCTTCCTTCTGTGCTGCAGGCTGGGCTGCATGGAAACAGGGGTCTTTCCACCTGGTTTAACTATCCTTGCTGGTTGTTTTGGCTACAGGAGCAAGGAAGAAAGTCCCCCAGACCAGTTCCAGGTGCAGCTGTGAGCTGGGGAGGTGCAGGAGGGAGAGCCTGGCCAGACACCAGCATGGGTAAATCTGGCTTGGTCTTTGAACAGGCTGATGAGAACACTGAGAGCTGCAGCCTCTGGTTTCTTTGGGCTTTTTTTTTTTCCTTCTCTTTTCAAAGCATTTGTTTATTAATTCAGTAAATGATGAAGCATAGAGAAACATGTGCCTGAGTGGCAGACTATCAGCTGCCCCACTCGTCTCAGTAATAACGTGCATTGTTGAAAGGTAACCCATGATTTTAGTTTAATTTGCTAATAAAGGGAAGCTTTAAACTCAGTCTGTCCATCTGCTCCTCCTCTCGACAAGGACAATTCATTAAGTCCATTGCTTGGTTTTGTCCTTTCTTTCAGATTGGTTTTTCATCCCAAAATCTGTGGAGCTGCTGCAATTTTTGTCAAAGCAGCCATCAAGTTAGAAGGGTGTTGTGGAGGTTTTTTTATTAAGGGATGCAATGAAACCTCAGCCTGTACTAGACACCAGGGAATACACATAAATGTTATGAACATCCAAGCCATAAAGAGTGCTTTAGTTGGATTTGCCATGTTACGAGACACCAGAGAGCCCACACTGCTGCTCTCTGTGCAGACATGGAGGTGTTGCTGGGGGGATGTTCACCTCAGTGAATTCTCTGATGTCTAATAAATGTGAGTTCATCCTGCAGCCCCCACTCTGAAAGTGGCTTATGCTGCTGAGATTCACAGAAGGAAATACTTCCATTCATGTTGGTATTCCTAGTGCTGCTCACCCCACCAAATGTCAGTTTGGTGGTTAAACAGGGTCAGCGCTGTCCTGTAGGGTCTGCAGAAACTGGTGGCAACATTTGGATGTCTTTGGATGTCCTTGGATGCCTTGACTTCTTGCTGGGGCTAGTTGCCAGTCCATGTGCAGTTTGGCACTGTGGAGGCAGGGGAGCCACGCTGCTGGGATTCAGCATCCTGAAGGTGGGAGCTGGACAATGCTGTTGGAAACATCTCCAAGCAGCAAAGCACAGTCTGGCAGGTGAGCAGCAGATGGAGAGGAGAAGCCTGAGTGGGGCGTCCTGTGTCCCTGCCTCTGAGTTATTTCTGGTGCCCAGGGGCTGAGCTGCAGCTGAATGGTGGAGGTGAGAGGTTGTGGGCTGTGTCCTGGAGGTATACCAGGGTTGGTTTGAGCACAACAAATATCACAAACTCAGAAGTCAAAAGGAAACATTTTGCCTGGTGCTAGTTAGGACAGAGGCTGCCTTGGCCAGAGCTGTGTGGCTGGTGCCAAACAGGGAGGTGGTTGGGATGGAATTCCCATGGTCCCTGTGTCTGCTGCAGACCCCAATGCAGTGATGCACCTGCTTCCTCCCCAAACCAGCATCAGCTCCTGGCTGGCACATGGTGCCCAGGCTCTGGAGGTGCTGCTGTGGGTGCTCAGAGCAGCTGTAAGCTAGTCTGGAGGTTATGGTGTGACCAGCTGGGCTTGGTGCTGCTGGTGGACGTGTGAGAGCATTTCATCACCTTGTCTCAGGGGGAAGGGAGACACCCTGAAAGAGCAGACACCAGCTTCCCTGCAGGGATGTGATGGGGTGCAAACAGGACTTGACATTCAGTGTGTTCTTGGTGAGCTGCCAAATGTTTGTATATCAGCCTGGCTGTTACTGGTAGGTGTCAATGCTTCTTTCCAGGCCTGGTTTCCACCAAAACCTGAATTCTTTGCAGTGTTGAGTTTGTCGGGTTTTTTTGTCTTTGTTCCCTTTTTTCTTTCTCTGTTCAGTGCCTTAGTGAGAACAGAGCTGAAGTCCTGGGAGCCCAAACTAAACCTGTCCATTACACATGACCCGATTAGACGCCATGGTAATAAGCATTTGAATCTAAAGCTAGATTAGGCAGGCAGCAGTCTGAGGCTGGATTTACATAGCACACATTCCTTTTCCATAGGACGTGTTGGTAAATCTACTGAAAGTGAATTTAGAAAGTGCTGGCATGTGTCAAGTGCTCCTGTTGATGCATGGGTTGCTCTTCTGACTAGGCACTCAGCTGGGAAAAAAATGCCTGTGATTGCCTGGAAGATGCTTTTTCTCCTCTCTGCCTGCTCTCACAGCTCATGTTGCAGTCCATGGGGATGGGCAGCTCTTGCCAGCTCTAAAAATCTGCATTAAGGGCATTTTGAAAGGTTTTGCCTGGAGAGGCAATTATTTCAGGGTGCTTTCTCTTCCTGTGACAACTCTGGCAGTAGTGGAGTGAATCTGGAATTTTCAGGTACCTAAATCCAATTTGCAGCTTCTTCAAGCTTTCATTTCAATGTTACAGGTCTTGTTCTGGAAAATGCTGCAAAGATTTGTTATCCAGAAGTCATTTCACATTTCCTTCCCCTGTGGACAGAAGATTGTGGATGATCTGAGGGTCAGACTGCCTTACACATTACCATGTGTTTAGGCCCTCCAGACTGCAGTGTTAATTTGGGGCAATGGGATGCAGAGGTCAGACAAGGGGGGGAAATGTTTTTCAGTGTTTAGGGAGGTGTCTGGGCAGCAGGTTGTCTGTTCTAGGAAAGGGTTTGAGATGGAGTAATGGGTTTCAGTCTTGGTGGTTGTTATCCATGGTGTTGTCTGGGCTGTGCTGACATTCTGGTGAATGCAGATCTGCACCCCTGAGTGGCTTCTATCAGCCCACTCTTGGCACTTTTGCAGATAGAGGTGTTTCAAAAGCTGCTGAAGGAAAGGGAGAGTGTTTCTGGGTGTTGGGGATGTATTTTCTCACTGCAGATCTGGCCAGACCTGGTGTCAGTCAAATGCATTGCCCTGAAGCAGGAAAGGAGGGGAGCTTGGAAGAAATGCCATAAGTCACTGATTCTTGGATCCCGGAAATCTGGGTTTTTGAAGTTTCTGTGCTTTCTGGCACTGACCCCCTGAAGAACACTGCTTTTGATCTGAGGCCTTGGAGAAAGCTCCCAAATTTGAATGATGGAGTTAGAGTCATGGGTGTGGAGTTAACTAGAAGTATGTGATTTCACATGGTGAAGGGTTTGGAATTTGAGGTTTTTATGATATAGTAATAGGTATGGGACAAGATGGAGGATTTTGGGTGTAGTTTCATTCTGTGTTATTCCTTCTTCATGATTTCAGGCAGTACTTTCTGGTTGTACACTCAGCGTCATGCTGAGGGTCACAGGAGTTTGGTTATTGAGTTAAAAGTATAAATAATATCGGTGTTAATTCTCTGGGGACTGTTTAGCTTTAAGAGACCTTGTAACTGGCTGGATTTATCTCCCTTTTGCTCACATCTAGCTGGGAGCTGGAAGTGTTGCTGAACTCTTAGTTCTTTTAATGCGATTAATGACCAGCCAAGCCCTAACACCAGAAAATTTGTTTCCTTCGTGTTTTTCAAGCCTGGCTCTCTGTGAAGACAAAAAAAACCAACTTCAGACAAACCATTAATTAAGTGGTGCAAACACCACCCTGATCACCAGAGCAGCTGAAGCCTTGCCAGGTGTGAAGAGCTCTGCAGGACCCCCAGGACTGACCTCTGAAAGTGTGAAATTCTCCCTTGGTTTGCATTGTGGGGAGAAGCAAAGCTCAGCTTTATATCCTGGGCATGAGTCCACCAGTCTGGAATATCCCTTTGGTCACTTGGGGTCAGCTAACCCTGGCTGTGTCCCCTCCCAGCTCCTTGAGCATCCTCACCTTCAATTCCTAACTAAAACACCCCTGAATTAGCAATATAGTTTCCAGCACAAACCCAAAGAAAATTAACAATTCCAGCCAAAACCAGCTTGGAAAGGGGCAGGACTGGTTTGGGGAAGTTTGTCCTCCTGCTGTAGATGCGATTAAATTTTTAAAAAATCAAACATAATTATGTTCTCTCAGGTTGTCTGAGCCTCTCAGGATCCCCTTGGGTCAGTTTTTCAAAGCAGTTATTTGCAATTGCAAGGCTATTTTTTTTTTTTTTAATGATAAGAGAGATGATTGTATAAATATCTGCAGGGATCGCAAAGCTTGTGTTTCAATTTGTGCAGTGTGAAAACCTGCAAAGAAGAGAAATGCACTCCCAAATGTGGCTGTAGCAGAGATGTGCCCACTGTTGCTGTGATAATATTGCCCCTTCAGGGGGTTTCTCACTGAAATGTTTGCTCAAGGGGGGTGAGAGGCTCATTTTTTGAGCAGTGTATAGAGATGAAGGCAGGCAGGGTGCCTGAAGCTTTAGAGATGCTGTGCATGTCCTATTTGGACTCCAAACTCTCTGGGGAAAACCAGATTTGGTTAAATCAATGCACAGAGGAAAAACTGACAATCCTGGGCATGTACTCAGTGTGTTTAAATTCAGTTTGTATTGACGCTGCTGATGCTGATCCTTCCCCGGATTAAGCATTAAAATAGCCTCTATTGATTTTTAAATGCATCCCCTTGGGACCTCCACTGGACTGACATTTCCCTCTGGATGCTGCAGGAGCCTTCCTTTGGTCCATCCCCCTGGTCAGAGGCTGGATAATTGGGCAATTAAAACCATTAAGACAGGTCTCTGAATTGCAGGTGGTGGATTTGAGCAGCTGTCCTGGAAAATCGAGTCCTGCTGCCCTGTGGCTCAGGATGGTGCAGATCCATCCTGGTCAAAGCAGAGCTTGTGCCATAAGCTACATTTTGTTGGTAGCCACGTGAAATAACTATGACCAAGCCTTCAATTAATCTCACTTGCCGTGCTCTCCTGATCTTAATTTTTTTTTCTTTTTTTTTTCTTTTTTTTCTTTTTTTTTCTTTTTTTTTTTCCTTTTTTTTTTCCTTTTTGCTGTTGCTGCTTTGTTTTGTTTAAATGCAAACAGTATTTCAGTGAAACATGATAAAAGTCGCTTTTTTCCCCCCAATCTGGGTGGGAGCTGTTGGGGTCATGTTGTCACATATATTGTTTTTTGGTGTTCATCTGCTGGAGCACAGGGAGGTATTAATGTCATACTGGGAGGAAAAGTGGCCAGCAGGCTTTTTCTGCCATTAGACGTATTTATCAAGGAATTCTCAAGCCCAGGTTTGTACTTTAGGGGGCAAAATCACTTTGGATTAACATCAGAATTTTAAAACCTCTAAAAGGAAATCAGCATTGCAGATGGGTAGGCCAGCTGAGAGATCTGACAAGTGTGTTTTCTTTGCTCTGGGCACCTTCTGTACCATGGGTTTAATGATATCTTGAAGTTTAATGATACTTAGCCATCAGGGTCCCTGCTGGGAAGGTCTCCTATTTACAGCAGCCTTCATCAAATTCCTATTTTGAGAGAGAAAGAAACCAGCCTGCTCCACACCACAAAATGCCTCAGCACCTGTGGTTCCAGTAGCCTCACCTTAAGCATGGATAGTGCTAAAAATCTCCAAATATCCCCCAAAAAAGCCCTCTGGGACTCAGCCAGTAGCTCCTTGTTGCCTTGTTCTGGTGGTGGCCCCATGGCAGATGTTGCTGTGCTGATGGACTGGAAGCATCTGCTGCTGAGCAACTTGGAAACTCCACTTTGTGAAGCCAAATTAAGAGGCTTTAAAAGAGGATAAAAACCTGCCTGCCTTCAGCCTGTCTTACCCTGGGGATTACTGCTGAAATGGGGAGCAGTGAAATGGAAAGCTCAGCAGTGAGGGTTTGCATATGATAAATCACATCACAGCCCAAATATTCATTGGAGGGGCAGGGATGAAAAGAAGGAAGGAATTACAATAAAGGAAGGTTGTTGATTGAACTGTTGTTCTCCAAGAAAAGGCTAATTGGCAAACAAATATCCTCCTCCAGTGGGAAATACAGCTCCTCTCTTGCTTGCCAGGCTGCTGAGTTTGTATGAACAGCATTTGCATCGTCAAAGGGAGTAGTCAGAACTTGTGATATCTGGGCTGGGCTTTACAGCTGGTTTTAGCACCTTCTGGAGGTGGGCTTGAATGAGCAGTTTTGTACCAGCTGGGGCCAAAACCAGCGGTGGAAAGGCAATGGGGCTGGACTGGTGCTTGTGCTGGGTGATAGGGATGGAGCCAGGATGGAAGAGGATGCTCAGTGAGGCTCTAGGACCCCTGAGCTGCCCAGGGATCTTGCATCCCTCTCTCTGAACTGGTTTTGTTCTTGAGGGCTGCCTGGACACTCCCAAAGGGAGACCAGGTTTAAATGGCACAGGACCAATTCTGAGAGGCTCTTCCCTGCAAGGCTTCAGGCTTTCAGGAGAGCTAGAAGGGTGCTTGTCCTTCCCTGCACATAACCTCAGCTCTGCATCTGCCCCTGTGAGCCCCACCAGAATGCAGCTGCTGCCCCAAAACGAGAGTGGAGTGAGGAGAGCACCAGAGCCCACTGCCCCTTTCCTTTCTGCTGGTTTTATTTCTGTGTTGCCTTTCAGAACTGGGCTGGGATGTGGAGGTCAGATGAATGCCCCAGCATCCTTCCTGTACAGCCCCCCCTGCCAGCTCTGCCTCCCTCTGCCTTCCTAAAAAGTCTCTTGGGCTTGGATAAGTGCTGTGCCTGGATTTCAGGATGCAGATCAGGGAGTGCATTTCATATGTGACTTGAAAACCGTTTCTTTCTCCCACCAGTGCCAACCCACCCCACTTTTTTGGTTTTTTTATTCTGCAAAAAGAGGACCACGAATCCGCCTGGTTTCTGGGAAAACGGGATGTGTGTGTCTGTGAAACTGGGTCAATGAGCACCCTAGTGATTATCAAGAAATATATATGCATATATTTATATAGGTTTGCAAACTGGGTCTTGTCTGTGGCTCCATGTTGTTGTCCTTGTTTCTGAAATAAGTGGTATTTGCCCAAGCTGCTCTGCTGGTTCTCCTGTAAGAAGTGATCTGTAGTGATTTGGAGGATCTGGCACCAGTGCTCAGCTTGTCACTGATAAAATTTACCTTTTTAGTGAAGAACTTATGACCTGCAGTGTTACTGTGCTGCTCACCATCTAGATGGCTGGGAAACTTCCAGCAAGGTTTGTTTTTTAATCCTCAAAATCCAAACAAAGTTCTGCTGCAGCAGCGTCTTTCCTGGTTGGATTAATGCGTTCACTGAGCCGTGCACCATGGGGGATCGAGGGCTGTGTGGGGTTCCCTGGGCCAGCTCCTGACGGATGCTGCAAGCCCTCCATGGATCCAGGCTTGTCTCCATGCCCTGAACATCCTGCACACACCATCAGCCATCCCCTGATATTTTTGCTAGCTTGCCAAAGCGAGCAGTGCTGCTCTGAGGATTGATTTCAGCTGGAGAGCGCTAAGGCAGATCCTGTCTCACCCCGCTGTGCACCACGCTCTTCCCCCTGAAAAGTGGATTACAGACTCAGCAGCGTGTGTGCTTCCCTTGGCAGGGACCTCATGTGTGCTGGAGAGGCATGGGATTGTCACAGCACAGTGGAGATTGTTGCTCTTTTCTCTGAATAGCATCAACACCTCCAGGTGGGAGCCCCATGCAGACACAAAAAAGTCTCTCACAGCACTTTTGATAGGTGTAAATTTAAGGTGGAAAAAGGAGAGCTTTTCTGGGGTGTTACAAATTTATGAAACTATGTCTTTCCCTCACTGGCTCTGTAATAAACTTCCAGTTTTCCTTGCTGCGCTCTGGATGAGGCCATGAAGCCCCTGAAGCTCATCTGCCCTTGAGCTGAGCAAAATGTTTTCTTGCGAGACAGCAGGCCCAGATGTGTGCTTCAGGATATGACAAATGCCACAGTAAAAGGGAAGAATAGAAAGAGGAGGTGACACATTTTAGGCAAGCATTGTGTTTTTGATGATGCTGGCAGATGGGGCTTTGCTGGAGTGAGCAGAGAGCCTGTGGCTGCAAACATCTCCTTGTGGCATTGGTAGCCCAAGCAAGGCATGGAGACACAAAACACTCTTTTTGTTGGGTCCATTGAGTATAATAGGATTTCTGGGACAAGGAAAGACAATCAGGGGTAATTCATGATTTTGCAGATATATTTATAAATCCATGGAACCCAAGTCTTTGAGATTTGCTTCTGCTGAGAATCACAGCTCTTGTGATGCACTAGTGATGAGTCAGGCTCCTCCTTGCAGCTGCATCATGGAAAGGGTACTATTCCCATCCTTTTTGGGCTGCTGTTTGGAGAGTAGATGGCTGGAAAAAAAAAAAATCAATAAAACCTTTTAGCCGAATGTTTTGGGCTTTTTGCCCCCTCATGATGATATGCAGTGATTTTCACCAAACACAAACATTGCTCCCCTGTACAGGCCATGCCTGAAAACAGCTTTACACTAGAGAGAAAGGGGGTTTTGGAAATGAGCATGAGAGTTTGTGGCCAGAAAATCATTCTGGTTGCTTTAAACAGGAGCAGCTGTGCTGGGGACACCAGCACCATGCTCAGCACGATGGAGGTGGTGGTAATTGGCTCAGATCCTTTCAGTGTCTATGTTGGAAAGAAGGTGATTCCTGCTCAGGGGAAGGCAATCCTATTTCCAAGCATTTCATCCATGCAAAAGCTTAATGTCAAAGCTTCTATTTTTAAAATTGAGTAATTCTTAGACTCCCCCCCCGTTCCCCCAGTAAGAAGAGTTTTCATGCACCAGCTTTGGTGGAAATGTGAAATGGAGGAGCACTTCTCTCTTTTGAGAGGGATGTGCTGCTGCCTCTTGGCAGCATGAACACATTTTGGAGGGCTCACAATCAGAACCTAGCCCAAGAAGAGGTTGGGTTACTGGGTGGAGCCAAGGAAGGTGCTGCCTGCCTTGGGTCTGTAAGGTGAAAAATTAAAATGTACCTGGGAAGGGCTTTGGTGCTTCTCATGAAATGCTGCAAATGTACAGCTGATCTGAAAAATGTTGTGAGAGCATCCAGTTTTAATTGCTGTGACGGTCTGGATGTGGCTTACAGAGGAGGAAAAATTATCTAGAATGGTTTATTTTAAAAACTGATGCAAGTTATCTTGTGCTGTGCACTGTCTGGGTGTTGAATTCATGGGGAGAGGCACTGAGGGAAGATGAGCATTGCTCATTAGTGGGGTGAGACAACTATAGGGTGCACTGTGTGGAATGCCAAATTCCTGCTTCCTAAGTGCTATGAAATGGGGTCCAGAACACCTGGCTCTAACACTTGGTGACAGTGATGGTGTCTTCCTGAAGTCCTTGCTGGAGCCAAGTGCCTCCCAACCATCACCAGCCAAGGAAGTCACTTGGCAGTGATGGATGAGAGTTGGAATATTTCCATTGTTTGGGAGCCTCCCAGGCTGTGCTAAAGCTCTTGCAGAGTAAAGGCAGGCAAATCTTGACATGGGCCGAGATGCTGAAATCGGTGAGGACATGGCAGGGAGGGTCAGTGAGCCCTGTCACACCAAAACCACCAAAACCGCTCCCTCCTTGTGCAAGGCGCTGGAATCGAGCTCCGCGTCCGGAGAAAGCGCTCACTCAGGATCTTGCATCCTCATTTTGGGAGGGGAGCCAGGAAAACAACAAGCTAATATTCATGTTTGAGGATTTGGCTCCTGGGTGGGTTTGGAGGAGGCGGGTGTGAAGGGGAGCGTGCGCTCCTTTGCATGTGTTTGTGCCCTTGTTGGGTATTTTTAGGCTGCAGACCGCAATGCTGCAATACCGGTGCTGGCTCCCAACCAGCTGGTTGGGGCATCGGTCACAGACAGGCTTTGGCAGCTCCCTGCTCCACGCAGTTTAATTTAGCTTGCTGAGGAGGCTGTTGAATATGCAAGTGGTAATTGCTGCTCTCCTTTCCTTAAAGCAAAGGAAGCGACACCAGGGTCCAATTTTCTCCTAATGACTGATTTCATTTAAACACTGCTCAGGGCAATGTAGGCTTGATGCTTTTCTTTTTAGGGCTGGGGAGAGCTAAACTTCTGTCTTAATGTATCGCTGGGCTGGGTTGCCTCTGTCCTTCCTGGTCCCATACATGAGCTAAACTCCTCTACTTCTCTTCAGTCTGGGTTTCCAGTCTGAGCCCATCACAGACACATTTTCACCCTTGTTTCTATGAAAACTTGTGTTGTTTGGGAATGATTCAGCCCCATCAGTCCTGCTTTGGGCTTGGCTACAAGTTCCCTCACTGACCCTTCCCAACCTATCTTCCCTGGCTCTGTTCATCCAGGGGCAATTAAGCTTAATTTATTCTGGCCCGCTCAATAGTAGAGGCCAGAAGGCACCATCAGATCACAATCTGACTTAAATATATTGATCTAATTAGCAGTCAAAGGTATGAGCAGGACACTTAACATATGATGTGGCACAGAACTTGTCCCTTCTGTTCTCCTTAACACAAGCCCCCAGATTGCCAGGGGCTGCTGCTTTTTCTCCTTGAATAACCAATTTCTGCAGGATTTGTGGGGGAGGAGGAGGCTGTGTAGCTGGACTTTGTTCTGACTATGCAGGCTGTGCTGTCTGCAGCTCCCTGTGACCTGCCAGGGAGATGTGTTTTGATTTTGATCCATCATGTCAATGAATATTCATCAGCCTTCTGAAGGTTTCATGCTATTTGCCTGGTAGCTAACATATTCTCTCCCTAACCTTTTTTTAGCCTTGGTTGCTAATAACCTACAGCCCACTCAGTCTACATTATAGGGTGGTTTGGTTTTTTAAATGGTTTATAGATGAAAATGAGGAACCTCAATAGCTCCAGAGCTGGAAGCAGCTCAAAAGTACCTGGAATTGTTTGCTGCATGGCTGTCTGTTTCAAACCCCAAAATAAAACCTTGCTGTCATTCAGACTCCTCATAAAACATTGTCAGGAGTGCGTATCTCTGAAGAGCAGGTGTTGTTCTGATAAAAGCTTTCCACACGTTTTTTTGTAAGCCCAAGTCAGAGCTTGTATGTAGCAGCAGGTTTCAAGGACGAGGTTGACACGGTGTTGAAAAGGGGATGGAAAATGCCCTGTGGAAGAGCTGGGTCTGCTCCAGACCAGCTCCTGGAGCAGGATCAGGATCAGATGCTGCTTTGGGAACGGTGTGGCTCTACCCATGGACATGGAATGACCAAGTGATCAAATTTTGCACATCTGGCGACCCAGAGTAGGCTGGGACAGAGCTCCTGTGCTGGACAAAGCGCTGGGCAGCCACCAGCATTTCCCTTTGCACCCTGCTCCTTGTGGCTCTTTGAAACCCACACCTGCCGTGTTTTCTTCCATGTTGGAGTGGACAGAAATCCCTGTGCCTTTGGCTTTTGGTTTCCCTCCCTTCTTTAGGAGAGAAGCTCGGCAGCAGGTCCCCAAGCCCTGCTGACACTGAGGGGATGCCAGCAGGCAGCTAATGGATTTGCTGCGGTGCTGGCTGCCGGGGAGCCGTGATGAGAGAGCTTTCATGGCAGCTGAAATTCCTCCAGCGGCTGCATATTTCTACATCCAAGATGTAAAAATGTGAAATGAGATTTGGGGCCCTTCAGGAAGCGGGGGACTCTCCAGGCTGGGCACACAGAGCAGTTGCACAGCCTGGGATTATCCTGCGTGAAGATCCAATAGCTGTTTCCCATCGCTGGTGGTTCAGCAGATGATTACACCATGTGCTAAAAACGTGCCATCGAGATCATTTCAAGGGTAAAATCCTCCGTTCAGGAACTGTGGGTACAACCTGAATTTTCTGCTTTCAGAGGGCAGTGTTTGCCATGCTGTGGTGGTACAGGGTCTGAGCTTGGGTCTGACCCCAGCCCTGGCTCTCCACAGGGCACAGCAGCTGTTTGTTCTGCTGTATAAATCCATAGTTGGAGAGAATGGCAGGCTCCAGGGAGATCAGACTCTCCTTTCCAAATGCTGACCTTTTTTCCCCTGAGTCTCTTCATAGCTTTGTTAATAAATCTGAGTCATCCATATTTCAACCTTGGCTGTTTGTCCAGTCTCTTAACATCTCAATGTCTTGTTTCGCAGAGATAAAATATGTGGGTGTGTAACTTTGTAAGACAAATGTTTAGGCTTTCAAAAATTCCCCCCTTTGCTGGTTGACTTTTCTCAATAGAGTGTTTCTCCGCACTCCACATTCCTCATAGGTGACCCTCCTCTTGTTGCTGACTTAAGAGTCCAAATTTTGGGCAGCTTTTGCCTGGTTCTTAGGCAGGCAGGTTCCTGCCCTGAGCTTTGCTCCCAACCAGTTTCAGAAATCAGCAAAACCCAAGCAGCCACCGGGCGAGCGATGCCCGACGTCAGCACTGCTTAGGAAAATCTGAGCTACCGGTACTGTGTGATTTTTATCAGCTGAAATCACGTCTTGTAAATATTTACTGGAGCTGCAAGTAAGGTTTATCTAATTAAAGCCAAGCAAAACTTTCCATGAAAAAGAGCCGCCGTAGTGGTGGATGTTTAGGGACACGTTTAAGAGTTGAGGGAAGCGTGCAGGGCATTTTTTTTTTTTTCCAGCTCTGCTGCTGTCTGTAGCCACGTGAGGTCTTCAAGGATTGAATCACCCGTGGTGGGAACCTGGTGGCCCCAAGCACATCCAGCTGTTCTGACAGCAGTTTCCTGAATTTCCCATACTCCTGGCACGAGGGGGTCTGGCCTGGCTGCCATGGCATGGGGAGGTTGGTGGGGATTTGCTGGGATTGGCAGCAGTGGTGGACTCCTCATCCCACAGGGACAGTGGCGTGACCCCTGCCGCTGCCAGCTCTGGCACGAGGCGAAGCAAATGCATCTTTTTAATTTGCGTGGTCGTCAAGGTTGCCAGGACTGTAAACGTCAAATCTGAGCAGAAATATTTGGCACGAAAGCTGTGTCTGCTCTTCCCCTCCGTGCGGAGCGCGTGGGTGGCTCGGTTCCTCCTCCCACCGCGGGACGGCAGCTCCAGCCTCCGCTCTTCTCTTCCCCGCAGGATCTAGTGCCCAGCAGGGAGGCACACGCAGGACTGTGGCCATGGCCCCGAGGAAGAGGAGCGGCCGGGGGATCTCCTTCATCTTCTGCTGCTTCCGCAGCAGCGACCACCCCGAGATCACGTACCGGCTGCGCAATGACAGCAGCTTCGCCCTGCAGACCATGGAGCCCTCGCTGCCCATGCCGCCCGTGGAGGAGCTGGATGCCATGTTCACCGAGCTGGTGGTGAGTAGGATACTTCTTCATTTCAGTGCTACTTTTGGGGCTTCTCCCTCTGGCCCCTCAACCCCCTCTTTGCAGTCTCCCCAGCCTTAGTTTTTGGTTTTCAGGCAAACTTTGGCTGCTGTTGCTGAACCCTGAGCTGTGCTCCTCCCTGAAGTCCTGCCAGTTTGGGGTGGTCTCTGCCATTAGAAACTCTTAATTTCTCATAGCAAGGTCTTGGGTCCAAGCTGGTAAAGCAGGATGTTCCCTGTAGGTGCAAAGTGACTTTACTTGCTGGGCACTCACTGAAGTTGTCAGGTGTGGGCTACACTGAGATTTGGAAAGTCAGGATATTGTTTCTTTATCCATTGGTGCCAAAACTTGGAAAAACATGGATTAAGAAAAAATTGACAGCCAAGAAAAGCTTTAATTTCCTCTAAGCAAAAATATTTTGGTGTGGTATTTTGGATGGCATGGTACTTTGAGTTCGTTCAGCAGTGAAATGAGGTTTTCCTACAGTGCTTGGATGCAATAGAGGGAGCTGGGAATTGTGACACTGGTCAGTCACTCCTCAAGGTGTGACCATTACATGCCAGGCAGCATGGACCTGTTCAGCCAGGCCTCTTGGTAGAGGAGAGCTCCAGGTTGTGTTCTAAAAGCTGGTTTTACCATCCTTCTCCAAGGGCAGAATGTGGCAGACCAGGACACCAACATAGCACAGTGGGGATGAAGTGTCCCTTCAGCAGGACTCTTCTGGTAAGGTTGGGTTTGTTCAGGAGAAGTGGCTGTCTCTAATTTATTCTCCACTGATAACTTGTCCAAATCAGGTTTTCCTGGGGAAATTCGTTCTCATGGATCACTTTTCCCATGCCCCAACCAAAGGCTTGTTGGGCTGAAGGGGACATCTCTGGAAGCTCGTTTGCTGGAGCCCCACCAAGCTTGTGCACCTCATGTCAGCCCAGGATTTTCAGAACATCCATTCCAACCTCATCCAGATGCTTTGTGCAGTGGCAGTGCCACAGGGCAGGCAGGACTGTGCAGAGAGGCAGGAGCCTGGGGCACACCCTGGTGTGGCCCTTCTGCTCCCCAGCCTTTCCCCATTGCTGTTGAGATTTTTTAGTGATTTTTCCCCAGCTAAGGGTGAGGAGAAGGCCTGGAGGCAGCTGCTGCTCCAGGGTGTGCTGGCAGCAGGAGCCTCGCTGGCTCCCTGGGGACTGAAGCCATGCAGGGAGGGGACAGTGTGTACCCACCATGCTCCTGCACAGGCAGCTGCACCCCCCTGGCTCCCCAAAAAAACCCATCAGGCAGGTCTCAACCCAAGCCAGCGCTGGGCAGGAGGGAGGGGGCAGCCCAGCTCTGCCCTGTGGGCACAAGCAGGCAGATTCCCATCCAGGGCAGTGAAGTTGCAAATCCCCCCAGCCCGTCCTTACAACGGCTCCTTCTTGCTCTCTGTAACCTGTTGGTGTCGGGTATTAAATTTCAGCATTAGTTAAATGGTTTGGAAAGGATCCCACTGTTCCTGTACAAACCCACTGTGTAACATTTGGAAGGGAGACAGAGAAAGCAGTCAGAGGTGCTGGGCTGATCTTTATGCCTGCAGGAGCCCAGTGCCATCGTGCTTGGCCCTCCTGGGTGGGATGGCTCGTGCCTGCTCTGTGGGACTGAGGTTCCCTCCAAAGCAATGCTGTCTCAGCCCATTGGGTTGAGGGAAGTTAAAGGAGTTGGAGGGATCTGGAGCCTGTGCCAGCTGGAGTTGGTCCTTTGCCAGCTCTTCTCTTGCAGCTTAATCATGACTTTCCTGCCCCACTTATTTGCATCAGGAATCAGAGTGGGAGGGATGGAGGATTTCAGACCTGGGATGGGGGGTGTCTCTGGGGACATTGCAGCAGTAAGTTTGGTCCCTTGGCAGGGACAATCCTCCCACAGATCCCAGCTCCACAGATCCCAGCCTGCTTACATCGAAGGGTAAAGTCTCTTTCTTTTTGGAGCCATCCTGCAAAATATTCCCTGAGCTTTGTGTGGTTTTAAGTGTGCCTTGTTGATCTCAGGCAGGAAACATCCCTAGTGTGAGAAATTGGTGATTGTCCCGTGCCAGCAGCAGAGGATGAGGGCCTGAGCTGCAGAGGGATGTGGAGCAGCTGTGACTTCAAGGTCAACTAAAGGCTTGGGCTGCTCTCCCAGTGTCTGTTTTTTGGCCTGTTTTGTGTTAGATGGACACTGTGGATTTTAATTAGGATAGGTAAATAGAATAGATAAATAGTTAGAGGTTTATTCTGTGTCTGTGCAAGTGGTTTTCATGTAGTTGCATTAGGAACAGCAGGGAAATGTGATTTTTTTTTTTTTTTTTTTGTTTGGGCACAAATTTCAGCAATAAGAAATGCCTGATCTTTATCCCAGACTGCAGGGACGATGCTCCCTGTCCCAGCCAGCCATGTGCAGCAGGCAGGAGCTTTTCCCTGGCTCAGGGCAGATGCAGATGTTGTTGTTGCTGTGGTCAATGACTGATCACCGCTTCCTCCCAGAGGAACCTTTTCCCTTTCCCTGCCTCTCTCCCAGCCTGGTCTGATTGGGTTTTGTTGGAGCATTGTTGGGATGTCACTCAAGCGGGCACCGGCCCTCTCTCAAAGGCTTTTCTTTGTCCCCTGTCCTGCCGGGGCTCCGGCCAGGCTCAGCCACCCAGGGAGGAGCAGGTGCTGGCAGAGAGGCACAAACAAAAGCCGAGTATTTCTGCAAGATTTACTGATGTGCAGCTCCTTTGGCTGGGACGATGCTTTATGATTTTGTGCAGCTTTCCGTGCATCAACACCGCTGTGTCCTGCCCGCTTGGGTAGGCAGTGTTTGATTCCTGAGGCTCCTGCTGAGGTGTGGTACCTGTCAGGCAGCATCCATTGGATTTAAGGAGTTTCGGGAGTTTCAGTCCTCCTGTAGGACGCATCAGGATCACTGATCACAGTGCCCCAGAGAGGAGGAAATCTGGGTTTGCACAAACTGCCCGTGCACCAAGAGAACAAAGCTGTGCCATCTGCCACAGCTTCTTTCAAGAGACTCCTGCCTATCCAGCCTAACAATACAGCATTTCTTCAAAGGCTGAAATCTTGCTTGCACGCTCGCAGAAAGCACTTGCAAAGCTCCACATAATGGTGCCATATGGTAGATCTTGCCATAACAATCCTCTCTATTTTCCGCCAGCAACTAGACTTTGCACCAGATGGGTGAATGACTGATGTCCTTTATATCTGCTTAACACTCCTTGTCACTGCGAGGCTTGTAATGAAACGCTCTGTGTGTGATGTGTGCACGGGGCAGGGGGCTGGGATGGCTTGGTTTGGAGAGGAGAGGAGGAGCCCCAGCATGACCCAGGACCCCTCAGTGGCTCTCTTCACAGTGGGGTGGCTCACAGTGGCATCTCCATCCCTGCTCTGGTGACTCCAGAGACAGCTTAGATGCTGAGAGGTGGCATCGCTTGCCCCTGAAGCACAAGATGCTGTCTCTCCCTCATCCCACACCCTGCTCCCAGCCTGCATCCCTGCTGCTGGAGGGATGGGTTCAGAGGAGATGCTGCCCCAGACATTCCTCAATGCTTGTCTTCCCTAGCCTTTGAGGAAATTCCATTTACTGCTCCTGATGGGGCTTTGCAGCCTTTTCACTTCTGAGTTAGTGATGCAGAAGAAATTAGAGCAATCTCCACCCAGTCCTGCATCCAGCCTGTGATGTACAGCAGCCTGTTTTTAACCAGAGCAGGTACCTTCCCTGGGTCCCTCTGCCCAGACTCCAGCAGGCAGCAAGTTTTTTGGGATTTGGGGGGGTGACACCAGGAGTAGGGTGGCTGTGCAGTGTCCCCAGCCCTGCAGACTCAGGATGGGTGCAGGCCTTTGCCCACTGATGTTGCCTGGGCTTTATGCCTTCCCCTCACATGGAAGGCGGCTGTATCCCCTCCCTGCTGCTTTATGAAGTAGTGGAAACTTGTGAGCCTGAGGAACAATAAAAAGGTCTCTGGCAGCTTATAAGATTTATCACAGCATTTGTTTTTGCTCTACTTTGGGCAACTAATGCATTTCATCCGAGCTGCTCTCTGGATGCTATCAGGAGATAGTTAGGAGATAGTATCCCCTGTCACAGACATTAAATCTGTTGCCTTTGAATTGCTTCGTGGTGGTCGAGGGGTCTGTGGCTCATGATGTGCAGTGCTGGGGCAGGATTCTCCATGCATAACTGTCCCTTGGAGCTGTGCCTTCCCTTCTTCTTGGCATGCTGGGATGATGGCTGTTTTATGTGCTGCTTGAACAGGGAGCATATAAACGTGAGGAGAGTGGTGCTGTGATCAGCGTGAGCGCTGCTGTGTGTCAATAACAGCTCTGGGTTGGGAACTCATTGCTAGTGATATCCAGTTGTACTTAGGAACTTCAGTAATGTGCTTTTCCCCCCCGGTTTCTAATCCAATAAGGAGAAAGTATGAGGTTTTGGGCTTTGCAAAACAACACGGCTTTTAAGTAGCAGCTGAGGGATCAGCTGCAAAGCCAAGCTTTGCATTTCATGCTTGCAGGTCAGCTGTTGTATTTTGCAGCCTGGTCCTTCCAGCATTAAGGACTTCAGGATTTTGAGAGCCACTGAATAGTGACCAAAGCCATTTCTCCTATATCTGCAAAGAAAAGCGTGTGGCTGGTGTCTGGAAAAAATGGCAGTTGCAGTAGCCCTTGTGTGTCCTGGGCAAGCCACCCCTTTCTGCCGAGTCAATCCAGAGCCAGATGCTGAGCATGGAGCTCCTGACCCCATCCCACTGCTGTCTCCCAGAGCCAGGCTCCCTCGGCTTACGAATCACTTTTAAGAAGGCAAACCAAATTATTGGTAATACCTGCTTTTAAATTCACTCTGCAGGGACCATGTGCCCTAGAGACACTTTTACCAGGCTGCCCAGTTTGTGTTTTTCAGATGTGAACAGCCTGGACCTGCCAGGCTCCCATTCCAGCCCAGCACTCCCGGCGCTTGTTTTCATCACCTCGTCTTGTTAACACCCTCCCAGATACTCCCTAACTGCACCTTTTGATAGGCAAGCATCTGATAGAGAAGTCACACACCTACTCAGAAAATAAGGGTTTTCTGCCTACGTGAGTTCCCTGGACCTGAATGAACCAATGCACCAAGGAACGCTGTATTTCAGCAGGAACAGCCCTGCAATTCCATTATCTGTTAGTGCTACAAACCAGCGTGGGGGCTTGCCCAAAAAACATGCTGTTCCCAACCCCTGATTTTACAAAGGAGCCATGTTACAGCACAACATGAATCTCAGCTGAAGGCAGGGAGCACATAAGGAGCCCCTTTGTTTCCAGAAGTACAAGTGAAGTGGAAAAATAGTCTACCTGCTAAATGCTTTCCACTTTGCACTTCGTAAAAGAGAAGGACATCTCTGGGAGAAGCTCATTTGGTAACACATCAGTGACCTTAATTGAGGCATTTAGGTTTTTGGCTTGCACTTGTTCTGGGTGTTTCTGGCACAGGTCACCATGGAGGGTACCAGCCTCTTTGGATGGGGAATCTGCTCCAGCAGCAGTCTTATTCCTGACTGCTCAGTGCTTGGGTGACTTAGGAGCAGGATTGGACAGCAGAGGAGTTGTGCTCTGTCACCATCCTCAGCTGGAAGCATTCCTGCCAGGAATAGCCTGTGCCTGCCTTGTGTCCATTTGCAGATAGCAGTGGAAGCTGTCCGTGCTGCTGTAGTATCTGTTGTTGGCACAGTCTGGGTGTTCTCAGCGTGGGAACATCACCAAGGTCAGCTTCTGGCAGCTGAGGCTTTTGCAGCCCTGCAGGGAGGATCCTGCCTGAGTGCCCAGTGATCCCAATTCCCATGAACTCCAGTGTTCAAATCAATACCATTATTCGCAGGGACTAGCTTCCCTTTCCCAGCCACACCCAACATATATAATCCAGTCTGATGCCTGCTTGCACGTGACTTGCTGGCTGTCAGATCCTGAAATCATGGAAATCACAGAATGGTTTGGAAGGGACCTTAAAGATCACCTCATTCCATGGACAAGGAAAGGACACTTTCCGCCTGACCAGGTTGCTCTAAGTCTCAGCCAGCCTTGCTCAGAAGTAACGTGCTCTCAGGATGAGCCTTCTTTGCACCTGAGTAAGTTCTTAAAATGTCATTAGGATGTCAGGTGTGACTAAAGCCAGTGGGGATGAGGACTTGTCCCATCCAGGCATCCATTTCCATCCTTGGTTGCTCCATCAGCATCAGGCTGCAGCTGGCTTCTACTTGTGGCTGCATTCTTTTAAGTCCCACAGTCAGAGTGGTACCTCTTGGGAAACTTTCAGGATCAAGTTGGTGTGGGGCTTTGTAGCCTCTAATTCCATCCAACTCCTTTTTGAAACCCTCCCCACAGCTTTTTCTGGGGAAACCTTGGCACGGTTTAGCCCCAGACCAACCATCCACAGTGTTCCTACCTGAGCATCCCTGTCAGGCAGGGGCCATCTGGAGCCACTCTTGACCTGTTGGCTTGAATTCCAGCTTGAGCAGCTCCCAGGGCTGCCAGCAGCAGAAGCTGTGTAAAATCTGACTGAAAAGGGAACTGCTGCTTTGGTTCTGTAAAGAGGTGAGAGATCCACATCCGAAACCTTACTTATTTGCCAGCTGCCTGCTTTATTATGGTAGGAGGTGCACCCACCAAAGGACAGCCATCCCAGCTCTGGTTGGTTGGACTGAATCCATTTAAGCTGTCACAGTAGTAGGTAATAAGCTGAGACATATTTTAGTTGTTTTTTTCATGGTATATGTACAGTTGTGTGGTAAAAGTGCGCTGGTGATGCACCTGCCGGGTGATCTGAGAGTGCTCTGCAGGGTGGAACTGTGTAGATCAGTAACTCAGGCTGGAAATGTATCCTGGGTTAATTAAAATGGGAGAAAGGTTTTCCAGATGAGGTCGCTGAAAAGGTCACAGGAGGCCAAGCTCAATAAATAACACTAATAAAAAAGTGTATCTGAGGTTATAGATATAGATATATGAAAACAAAAAAGAAGAGGAAATTAAGTAGATACCTCTCTTAAAATGTGAGCACCTTTGAAACCTTCAGCCTATTAAAATAATTAATTGAATTAAAATATTAAAGCATTACATGCTGTCTGCCTCAGTTAGGCGTTTAAACTGATGGGAACATGAATCAACTGCAGCTGGAGTTTATTGGAGGGCTAAATCAGATATTGATGGCCATAATCTTTCCTGTAGAAGAAGGAAGGAATATATATTTTATTTATGTCTGTCCAATGTGTTCAGGTCAATAGCTGAGCAGGGTGGACTGGAGTCTTTCTGAGACCAGGACGAAAAATTCGTTGGGGGAGGAGGTTAACTAGGCATGAGCACTTTGAAGTGCTTCTGTTATTCCTTGTTGCTGCTACTCATTCTCTTGGCTGTGAGCAATTTCATTTATTCAGGAAATTCATAAAGGCAGAATGAATAATCATCTTTTATCTGTTATGCTTATTCATTAAGAAATATGAGTAGTTGATTTTTGCTCATGTTCTGTAATTGCAGCTGCAAGTTGTCATGGAGAAATTAAAAATACACAGTGATGATATTAGCAGGGGTTGGCTTGTCTGAGGAGTTGTTTTTAAGCTCTCAAGGTACTGTAGCTGAAGTGTGCTGAGGAGGAGGCATTTTTATGAGTGATAATACAAACAAAAGACGTTTTTAAAAAAACCTTTGAGATAAATCTGCATACACTGAGGATTGTAGCTGCAGCTGGAGGAGCTCCTGCTGTGGCGCAGGGTGGGTGTGGAGGAGGGGGGTTGTTTGTAACAGCCACTGATTAGTAAGGATTAATACTTTTTTATTTTTTTTCCAAGAAAACAGCTTAAAAAGACGCCAAGAAGCTGAGTAGGGTGTGTTCTGGGGCTGGGTTTCTGAAGGCAGGGCAGGCAGTGGATGCAGCAGCTGCTGCTCCGGCCGCGCGAGCAGCGGAAAAACACGAGATGAGCAGCGGGGGGAAAAATGCTGATTGCCATTTCCCCTGACACCACAGCCTTCTGGATAAATCAAATTCATGAACTTGGAGAAGAATGCCTGGAAGAGAGTGAATAGGCTGTATGACCCCTGAGAAAGGAAGGCTTCAACAGGCCGTTATTTATTGACTTTTTAATTCCCATGCTGGACCCCTTAATGCCAAGCGTTGCCAAAAAATTCACACTTTGTTTTTTCCTTCTATTTTTTTCCATTTTTTTGAACAATCTTGGATCTCTCTCATGCTTCATTTGATGATGCAAGAGATCTCATCTTTACGTGCTGTAGCCTTGCTTACAGAAGTTTCTAAACTCTGTGGATCCATCACCAGGAGTAAATTCATTTGATCTTTATCATGTTGGTCATTAATTGATCCAGTGACATCTTTCTGTACCTGTGTGTCTCTCTCTATATATATGTATTTTTATATATATATATATGTATATATATGTGTTTATATGTGTTTATATGCATATATATGCATAAATAAATCCAGAAAGTTACGGATGCCTCATCCCTGGAAGTTTTAAAGCCAGGTTGGATGGGACTTGGAGCAGCTTGGTCTAGTGGGTGGCATCCCTGCTCAGAGTGAATGGGTTTATGGTTCTGCCCAAAACAAGCTTTTCTGTCATTCTATCGACATATATATGTATGTGTATACAAACCCAGCATAAACGAGCAAATTTTAAATCATCATTATTTTAGTTATGGTAATGGATGATCCCTAGTCTCCTCCATGTATTGCACTTACACAGTTTATCAGCCAGAAAGGTGCATTGGATTTAAAGGATTTTCATCTTCTTTTCTTACAACCTATAAGGCTATTTTGGAGTTGCAGTCCCCTCAACAGAAAATTGTTCCTTATTTAATCTCTGCTCCCCAGATGCTTCTTGGAGAATGTTTGATCCTGTGGGACGTAGGGGAAAAAACCATTCTGATGATGCTGTGGTCTTGGGGACATGAGTGGGCAGCACTTGGGCTCACCCAGCCCCAGGAGCCCATCCTGGAGGTCATTCCTGAAGTCAGATTTGCAGCATCCTGCAAATCCTACCTCCCTCCTGTTGTCCCCATTAGAGCCCGTGGCTCTCAGTGTGTGGAAGATGTTCATTAAAACACGGCATGAGTGAAGTGGCAGGGGCAGGAGTTTGTCTCAAAGGGCTGTGCTGTGAGTCTGAGCCTGGACTTGATGCTTTTCCTGCTGGGAGGGTTGAACATTTCTTCCCATTTTGGACAATGGTTTGAGATCTCACTTTCAGCAGAGCTCGTGTCCTGCTCAGAGACAGGGGGTGAGGTTTGCTTGGCTGCAATGGAGAGCTGTCAGCAGGGCACACAGCATGGCAGCGTTGTACCTCCTGGAAATAGCAAAACACACACTGAGAATCAAAGCTTCCCTATGAGGTTTTTTTTAAAAACATATTCAAATGAAGATTTAATGTGGAAACCTGTTTCCTTGATGTAAAGGTGAATAGTTTAGTATGGAATAAATATTTAAGACTAGCATATCTCTTTCCAGTAAAAACACTCTGGGCAGAGACTTCCTTTTGGAAGCGGAACGAGGCTGTTATTTTATGTCCCACTGACCTGATTCCAAAAAAAAGTATTAAAAATAGTGCAGCTGGCAGATCCTGACATGGGAGGCAGCCAGGTGGAAGGGGCAGAGCTGTGAAAGGTGAGGCTGAAGCCAGGAGTGAGGGTGATGGACACCGACCCACGCTGGTTGTCTTCTCACTCTTCCACAGCTGCCAGCATCACAGCTGTAGTGGGAGCGTGTGGATTGCAAATGGCCCATAAAATGAATTGCCAGTTAGCATCACCTAATTATCAAGCTCGTGGTTATTAATTGAAGGCTCACATGGGTGTGAGTTTCTGCAGGGATTGTTAAAGGCTTTGTGGGAGCTGCATTTCTACAGTGGGCTGTGAGCCCCTGGAAAACAGATGTTGTTCCTGTCCTTCCTTGATCTTTTGGAGTTGGAAAGGGCAGATTCTGAGAGGCACATCAGTGAGCCTAAGCAGAGGGCTGGAGGTGGCTTGAGGAATCCCCATGCTGTAAAAAACCAGCAAAGCCCTGACTCTGCACAGCTGAGTCACTGTTACAGCTCCGAATAGCAGTCGTTAGTCACTCTTTGATTATGAGGATTTTCATATTCACTGCTGCCACACAGTATTTATTTAAACACCTCTCCCAAGCATCCTGCAAGATATTAGGTAGGTGTCGTTGAGTGATGCAGGGCTGTGATGACTGAACATGTTAGAGCTGGGGCACAATGAAATGTGCTGTGTGAGACTCAGAAGCATTTCTGCACCTTTTTTGGATGTGTTTGCACATTGTCATGTGCCAGCACCTACCTAATACGTTCTTCTGTTTTATCCCTTCTTGCTCCTGCTTAGGCTTCAGCTTGGTTTAGATTTTTTTTTTCCCTTGGTTAATAAATCTTCACATTTGCACAAGTTATCTTTTTAGGGTATGGGCATGTTGAAAGTTTCAGTAAATGTTTTTCTAAAGACCTCAGTGCAGATGTGCGTGGCATTCGTGCCTGAATATCAGATTCACATGGCTAGAAAGAGGGGTCACTATGGAAGCAGTTTCCTGTGCTCTCTCAAACCCTTGCCACAGAGGTAAATATTCATCAAGAGACCTTTGTTCTCCCCCATGCTCCCAGATTAACTTTTCCAATGAGCTGAATTTCAGCCGGGACCCTGTGTTGGTGTCATCTTCTTGGTCACATTTAGACTTTCTAAAGTATTCAAGGCCAGGTTGTATGGATCCTGAGCAACCTGGTTTAGAAGGAGAAGAATGTTGGAACTAAATGGTATTTAAGGTGTCTCCCAACCCAAACCATTCTGTGATTTCTGTGAACTGAGGCTGAAGCAGAGCTTGGATGTTTGACTGGCTCATAGCCTGAGGAGACAACGGGGAGGTGCAATTTTGATTTTGAGGCATGGAAAAGTGATGAGACTTGCCCAAGGCTGGGGTGGAGGTTGGTTGCTTGATAGGAATCTCTGACCTCCCAGGCTGTAAGGACAAGGGAATGTTTGAGAATGGCCCAGGTTCTCCTCCAGGGTGCAGGAGGATGGGATGTGTCTCACACTGGGCTCAGGTTTTCTCAGTCCTCTCTTTTTCCCCAGTCTCTGTTGTAGCAGCATGGTTTTTCACTGTTGTCAAGGTGTCCAAGTCTGCTTCCAGAGCTCCTCCAGCATCATCTGTGAGCAGCATGGTGGTTTGAAGATTTAAAGTGGAAAAGTCAGGGAAGAGGCAAAACCTCCTCTGTGAATATGTAATAGAAAAACTCCACAACACCTTTCCTTTTGAGGAGTAATTTCATCAAGAAGAGAAATCAATACCTGCAGTGGATAGATAGATAACCCTTTCTGGGTTGTTTGGGACTGCTGTCAGCCCTCTGCCACTGGTTGTTGTGCTGAGGGGCCCCTAGGTTTGGATTACAAAATAGCTGAAAGCTCCCTTCCTTGGCTGCTGGGTGCCGTATGAGCTTGAATTAGAGCAGCTGAATTTCTCAGTGGCCTTGCTGACGCAGGGGCCCATCTTTAACCAGAGGCATCTTCCCCAAATGGAGCTTTGATTGGGGTACAGAAGCTGCCAGTTTTAGTTGGAAAGTGTTGTATTGTTCAGGCAGGGAAGCTTTAACAGTTCTCCATATGGGGTTATTTTGGTTGCTGGAATTAAATGTGTAATTTTTAATGGGGATCCTCTTACTTAAATCCCCTGTCTGGGTGGGATGAGTTGGCTTGAGGGCATGGTAGGGTTTTCCTGTGACCTGCTGCAGCCTCTCCAGTTCCCTGCTGCCCCCAAACCCCTCCAGCACGAGCACTGCCATCAGTGGTAGTGATTTTAAGGCACCTGTGGTTCTGAGATCGATGTTGGCTTTAGCAACGAGCCTCCCAGCCCTGCCTGAGTGTTTTATTTAGTTGCCTCATAAAAGCTTTGACCTACATCTAGCACCAGGAAGCGATGAGGCTTTGATAATACTCGGGCATCCCGGCGGAGGGCATGCTGCTAACCGAGCTTCCTCCTCGAAAATGGATGTGTGCTTTAAAACATCAGATAAACCAATAAAGGCTTCAGTCATAAACAGCTTTATCTCTGCCAGGCGGTACGTGATCCAGTTTTGATGGAGAGGATGTGCTGCTTTATGAACTGTGGGTATTAGGAAAAAAGCTTTCTGTTTTTAGCTGTAGGAAAATAAAGCAAAAGCCAAAGCACCTACAGTTTTTGATGATATGAGGGTATCAGCAGTGGAAATGGGCTGGACCACTCAGGGTGAGGTGCTCCAGTGAAGCAATAATGATAAAAAAAGAAAGGTTCTGTTTGAATTTTTCTTTGCTCTGTGTGTCTTAGATGAGAATGCTCACCTGAAGCTGTGATGGCTTCATGGGTGTCCTTTCCAAAACACTTACAGCCTTTAAAAACAGTGAAGGAGATGGCTGGGAGGGACAAGGCAGGGAAGTTTGCAGCCCAGAGTCAGGAGAGGTCAGCAAGAGCAGGATGAGAATTGGCATCACTGCCTGGCAAATGGAGAGTCCCAGGTGATGCTGTGGGGTCACTGCTGTGCCGTGAGGTGGCCCCACATCGATTTACACTGCTTGTCTGGGGGGTTGTGTTGTGCCATCACCTGCTTATGTACTCATGGTGCATGTTTTGTGTTTCTTTCCCCCTTTCCAGGATGAACTGGACCTCACAGACAAGCACAGAGAGGCCATGTTTGCACTGCCAGCGGAGAAGAAGTGGCAGATCTACTGCAGCAAGAAAAAAGTGAGACTTGTTGGGTGCTGAGCCTCTTCCCTCTCGTGCAGGATGTGCAGGAGTGGGGGGGAAGGACACAGCTCTCTTGGGATGCCAAGGGGTATTTGGGGTGTCACAGAAATGTCCCTGTTCCTGGAGTCATCCTGGGAAAACAAGGTGTTTGGTCCCCAGCCCATCCAGGCTGGAGAGGGTGTCCCCCAGCCCACATGGGTGTCCCCAGCCCCATGCTCATCCCTGCCAGCACATCAGGGCCATGTGGAACTCTGTGGGCACTGAGCTTGGTCTTGCAGGGGCGAGGGGCTGCTCACCATCTCCTTAAAGCCCTTCCCAGGACCTAAGGGAGATTAGAAAACAGATGAGGACAGACCTTATAACAGGGGCTGTTGCAGTAGGACAAGGAGTAATGATTTTAAACTGAAAGTTTATTTAGGTTAGATAAAAGGAAGAAGGTTTTTACCGTGAGGGTGCTGAAACATTGGCACAGGTTGCTCAGAGAAGCTGTGGATGCTCCATCCCTGGATGTGCTTCAGACCAGGTTGGTTTGGAGCAACCTGGTCTGGCAGCAGGGACATTGGGACCCATTGATCTTTAAGGTTCCTGCCAGCCCAAACCATTCTAGGGCTCTGTGATTCCATTCCCTAATTTGCCCCTCAGCTGGCTGCAGGGGGTGGCTGGGCAGTGCTGGCAGTCACTGGCTCCACTCAGAGGGTGCTCACTGCTGTAAATGCCTCTTTTCTCCTGCTCTAGCAATGGCACCAGATTTTCCATCCGCATTTTAGGCCAAGAGCAGGCTTACCTTGCTCATGTAGGATTAAGTTTTAAGCCTCTCATAAATACCCCTGAAATCCCTGTATTATTGTTAGACAGAGGCCTGCCATGCCCGAGATTTAAATTGGAGGGAGAAGGGATGTTAACAAATTACAGGCACTGGTCTGGATCAACAAGAGAATGGGCAGGGGATGCTCACTCCTCACTCCCTGCTGGATAAGCAGAGCCTTGCCCTGGTGTGTCTGGATAATGGGAGAGCTAAATCAAGCAAAGCTGTGTAATTATTACTGTGAGTGGAGATCAGCTGCTATCTAATCTCCTGAGGAAGGGTTTAGATGGAGCTGATGGTGGCTCTTTCTCTTTCCAGAACCTCCTTGCTCTCATGGCTGTGCTGGGAAACTCCTTGCTCACGGGGGGAAGGAGCCACAGCAGTGCCTGTGGCATCCTCTGAGGTTCTGGGAGCAGGCACCCATCTGAGCCTGGATCCTGCCTGCTGCTCTCTGGTCCTCATTCCTCTGTTCCCAGCCACTCCTTCCCTTCTTGTGAGCTGCAGAGCCTAAGTGCCACTGCTTGCTCTGATGGAGATATGCTGGTGGAGACAAATGCTTTTCTCCTGCTTTTTAATTAAAAAAGAGCAAGAACACATCGATGAATGCTCCAGCCATGGAGGAAATCAGGAATTACATGGGCTGGAGAACATGTCAGTGCACAGCAGGCTCTAGGCTGTCCTGCCCTGTGTGATGATGACCAGTGAGCAGCAGAAACACTGCTGGATATCCTGGCAGCTCGTGGTAAATCTTACTTGTGCTCCTGTGTGTTTATGAGGCCAGATCACCTGGCATTGAGGAGAGGGGCTGGATTTCTCCAGCTGGGAGCAGCGTCTGCTTTTTGGGCAGGGCAGTGGTCCTGCCTCCCTGGCTTGGCTTCCGTCTGAGTGGCAGTGATTTGGGAAGTGCAGAATGTGCCCAAAGCCTGTGTTTAACAGCAAGTTGTTGCTTGAGATGCTTGGAACACCCAGTTTCACCTGGGGGGTCCCAGGAGGCTGGCAAAGATGGACATCAGTCTCAGGCAGCTGCCTGATGTACCAACAATCCAAAATTGTTCCCTGAGCAGTTTTTGCTCTTTACTGTGCTGCTTCTGCTTTGCTGATGGTGTCATCCACCACACTGAGCTCTCCAGAGCCCATCCCAGATGTTGCTGTTTCATATGTTCCTGTGACAGGCAAGATTTTGTAAAAGGGAACCAAAAATGTGACATTTTTTGCTGGCTTGTCCTGGAAAGAGACCTGACAGCAGCACCTGGCCTTGGCAGCTCCTGTTGAGAGGAAATCCAGCTATTCCCCAGGCATGTTTCTTTCCCTGGAATATTTCCCAGAGAAGCCTGTATCCTGGTTTCTCTGCCCTGCTAGCAGCTGGTTTTATCCCAGTCCACAGGGCTGGCTTGGCAGGGTGGAAGCTTTGTCCTCCCTCATTCTCCATCCATGGAGACAGTGGGTTTGATCCCATCCCTGGGGATTGCACTGCATGAGCTCCTCGTGGTCCCACCCCTCCTGCATCACCCTGTGTCACTCAGGGAACAGAGAAAAGCATCTTGTGATGGGGCTGGTGAGTTCTGTCAGCAGCAACCCGAGGAGGAACTGAAGTCTGCACTAAATCCAGCAGTGCTGGGGTCAGGAGAGAGATTTAAAGATTATTGGAGACCTTCTTTGAAGCCCCTCTGTGGCTGGGAGATAAAGCAGGGAAATGCGAAGGCAGAGATGCATCAAGAGTGGGATAAATCTGCTTTTAGAAGTGGTATTTCTGGACGATGACTCGTTCCATACCTCATCCCAAAATATTTCACTCCCCACTGGCCCTGCTCTCCCGGAGAGGATATTGCTCGGAAGTGCAGGGAGGAAGCAGAAGGATTTCCAGATTTGCTGTTTCTTTGGCTGTGGCTTTGCCTCAGTGGAAGAGGGTGACTCAGGATGGCCTTTTTCCAGAGGCAGTTAATGATTAACCCTTCGTGCTTGGTCTGCAGGACCTGTTTAACCACAGCAGATTTGGCTCCTGACAGCCCATGTAGGTCATGTCAAGCTGTTAAAGCAGCTCAAAGGGTGGCTTTTATGAGTCTCAAAATATGGGTGGGTACAGGGTGTTGGGCAGAGGCTCAGAATAAATAACCAGGTGGGAGAGGTGGGTAGTGAAAACAGCTCATGTGAATGCAGGGTCTGGCTCTGCCCCTCTCCCTTTGGGTCCAGATGAGCATTTCTAAAGCTGGAGTCGAGGAAAAACGACCTGCAGGGATGCCAAGTGATGCTGAGCTCTGTGTTGAAAATCCTGTGGCATCACCAGCCCTGAGTGCATCACTCGGAGCTGTGTGAAGCAAGGCTTGTATCTAATATTTCCTCAGGGGTCAGATAAAAACCAGGATCCTTTCACATTAGGAAGAGGCAGCAGTGGTGATTTTTCAAGGGAAATATGCGATAAACAGGGAAATGAGTGATGTCTCTCCAATAATCCTCTATTTCCCAGCCAGACAGCCTCTTTCCCCTCCAACTGTGCCTTCCACCCACTCCCTCCAGAGAGCTTTGCTTTCCAGCTCCTTCCTCCACTTGTCCTGTAGCTCCTTCGTGGGGCTTGTGTTCCATTTCCTTCATTTAAATCACATCAATTCCCCATATTTTTGCTGCAGTAGCAGAACTAAGAGCAAAAGCTGACAAAGATGGCATGCAGGGGAGGGGAGGATAAAATAGCTCGGCATTTTGCCATGCTCCAGGGTCACCTGGGATGGATGTGAAGGATTTCATGACCTCTGAGCACCCAGATATACCTGCTGTTATTGCAGCAGCAGGTTGAAATACCATCTCAGGTGTCATTTGCTCGGGCTGACCGAGAGGAGCTGGCTGTTTGCATGGCTGGGGGTGTTTTTCACTGGGAAATGTTTAGTTTTTATCTTTCAAGGTAATTCCCCCTTTAGTTCCAATCACAACACACTTTTGTTTAAGCAAGGTTTTTCTCGCTCTCTGGCCAAGAAATGCATCTGTTAGCAATCTTTTTGGATTTTAGAGTGAAGCTTTTCAAACAATGAACCAGCTGACTACCAAAGGCATCTGGTCATGCTATATTTGCTTATGGGGAGCATCATTTTTAAACCCTGGGAAAAGTGTACGAGGGCACGTGTGTGTTTGTGGAGCAGAGGGTATAGGAAGTGTTAGCATATGGAAAACCAGAGCAGGCTGGGCTGGGCTGGTTCAGACCCTGAGAGCTCAGCCTGGGGAGAGGCTGGTGAAATTCCAGCCCTTTGCAGCTTGGCTCCGTGGGGAAGCAGCTTTATTGAATCACTGAGGTGCTGTTCCAGGGATACCTGGAGGGATGAGGGAGCTCAAACCTCCACCAGCACATGCCTGGCAAAGGCTGGGCCATGATAATGGAGCTGGGCTGGGTTTAAACATCTCTTGCAGGCTGCAGACCCCTTGGCTTTAAAACCCATCCACGCCACAGCCTGCTTCCTCTCTGACCTTGCAGGCAGCATCCAGGTGGATCATCCAGAGCAGTCAGGGAGTTGGGGGCTGCCAAAATGCAGTGAGCTGCCAGCTTTCCCTCGCTCTGCTGTCATGGAGCAGCAAGGAGGGGTGGGGAACACTGTGCAGGATAAGTTATGTCAGGACAATGTGTGAAAATGGAGGGGGTGTTTCTGTTTTTGCAGCTGGTGCCAATTGAAGAGGGTTATTTTAATCCCTTCTGTGACCTTCCTGGGGCAGGCCAGTGTTGGCAGGTGGTGCCAAGAGGGTGGTGGACTACCAAAATCATAGAATTGTTCAGGTTGGAAAGACCTCTGAGATCATTGAATCCAGCCATTTACCCAGTGCTGCCCTTAAACCATGGCCCCAGCTGCCACATCCATGGGATTTGAATGCTTCAGGGATGGTGATTCCACCACTCCCTGGGCAGCCTGTTCCAGTGCCTGACCACATTTTCAATGAGGAAATTTTTCCTAATATCCACTCTAAGCCTCCTGTGGCACAACCTGAGGCCATTTCCTTTTGTCCATCACTGCCTTGGAGAAAAGGCACAGCTGTTGTCACTGAAGTGCTCGCTGGGGCTGGCATGGAGCTGGCTGCTGTGAGCCAGCCCTTTCCTTCCAGCCTTGTAGGATGTAGCTCGGTGTGTTGGATGCCAGGTGGGTGGGGAACTCAGCCAGCCACCATCAGTCATCCCAAAGCAGCTCCAGATCCACTTATCCCAAAGAACCACCGTGGGCTGTGAGTGTGGGGAAGCAGGCTGCTGCATCAGGTGTGGCATCACCTGCAGACTGAGGATCTAAAGGATCTTGTTTAGGGAGCAAAGCCCGTGTGACAAAGCACTGAGGAGCATCACAGGTGTCTTTTTCTCCCCACCACCGTGGGGACGTGGTCTCAGCAGCTGCATTCCTGCAGGTCAGAGCAGCAGGAGCTTGTGGGGATGCACCTTCCAGGTGCAGATAGGCTGAGATCAGCCTTGAAATTGCTTTGAGCCACCACTGGCTGAGACCCCAGCTCCTCTGTGCAGTGGTCATTGGGAAGAGAAGGAAGTCTGGCTGATCTCCAAGGGGACGTATGAAGGCTGGGGAAGCGTCAGACTTGTAACCAAGATGTGACAGGGCTGGGGGGTGTGAGATCTCCCTGGGAAGAGCCAGAGCATGGCTGGAGCTGGCAGATTGGTGACCTTCACTTGAGAAAGCTCCTGCTAATGAGGCATCATGGCTGGCACTGCTTTGCCTGGGGTGCTGAGGAGGGGATGGAGCTCATTTATCAGGTTCACATCACAGCCCCCCCACCACTGCCACCATGGAACAGAGAACCCTGGCAGCATCCCTCAGCCCCATGCACAGGGCTAAGGGACAGCAGAGGGTGACATGTGACACCAGGGATTTGTGTTTTTTGGCAGATCCCTGGAAGGAAGAAGTAGGTGAGGGGAGAACAAAGCAGGGATGGAGCAGGGTCTGCCTTTGTCTGCACAACTTTGGCATGTCTTAATTTTTGCAGGGGAGCACGTCTGGTGGCACACTGGGGCCTGGAGGGGACGGTGAGGGATGCTGATGTGCAATTAAAGCCATCGGTGTGTCTCTAACAGAGCAGCTCAGTCTGGGCTCCTGCCCTCAGATCAGCCCTCACTTCTTTGCTGCTTGACAGCACACACAGCAAAGACTCAGCCCCGAGAATCAGAAACTGGGAGATGCTCAGTGATGCAGTGGAACATGCCGGGGATGCTCACGTTGGAAGTGCTCAGCTCTGTGTCTGGGCATCCCTCCCCAAAGACAGGCTGCAAAACCCACATCCCCAAAAGCCACCCTGCGTGCTGGGAAACCATTTTACACACTCAGCCTTTCAAAGCCTGCTGCTGGAGATGTTCCTCCCTCCTCCTGGCGCTGAGCAGAGCCTTGTGACTCACTTCCCTCTGGGCTGTCGCTTTGTCAGGAGATTTCTTTACCACCAGGAGCACACCAAAGGACACTTATCAGTGTGCTGTAGACCATTAGCCCCAGTAATTACCACTGAGCAACATCCTGCAGCGAGCTGAGGGGAGGGAAGCCCCTGTCCTGATCTTTGCCTGCTTTATTGTGCAGTCCCCCTTTGCCTGGGAAGCTGCTTTGGACGAGCCTGCCCAGCTGCTCATCGGAATTAATGAGGTTCTGCTGCACTTAATTGAGAGTGCTCTCTAAATTGGGGGTTTCAGGGAGGAAATGCAAGAGCCCGAGGGAGCCGAGCAAAGGGAAATATTTATAATGCAGCACGTTAATTATAAATGAGCAGTTTAGCCAATTTTGTTGTTCAGCCTCCCCTCCACCCCCTGGAGACCTTTATTTGCTCCACTGCTTCTTTTCAACCCTAAATGAGCAGCAGGCCCACGTCCCTGGCTGCCTCACAGGTGTTCCCAGCACGTGGGAAGGTGCTGGGGTGTGGGATGACCCAGCCCTGCTGCTTTCCCTCCCCATTGCTCAGCATGGCTCTCACTCCCTGCCCACATCTCCTGGCTGGGCACATCTGTGCACATCTGCTGCCGTGCTGAGTGGGGACCTTGTCACCCTTCCCAGCTGGTGGGAAAGATGCTCCTCATAAGAGGGGCTGTGGCAAAGTCCTTCTCTGACACCTCCAGGAGGTGACAGGACGGTGTTCAAAGCACCATGAGTGTCCCAGTACATTTGCACTCTGGACTCTTAAGTGGGGCAGAGCGCTGTGAAAATCAGAATGGCCACAAGCTTTTTGCACAGCCTTCCCTGGCAGGGCACAGGCAGCTCAGAGGAGGGGTTGACACCAGTGCCCAGGGCTCAGCTGAGGAGCTGAAAGCCCCAGTGGCAGTGTCAGACAGAAGTGACACCGAGCAGACAGGTGGCCAGAGCCTCAGCCCAGCTGCTTGTCACCTCTGAGGGACTGTGGGGCCAGGAAAAGTGTTAAAGCAAAGGGCAGGGATTTCCAGGCTTCTTGTGCTCTCAAACTCATTTTGGAGCTAGACACAAGGGAAGGAAGGGTCAGGTCTGGAGGGACAGACTGTTCTGCCCAGGGGCAGACTGAGTGTCATCCAAATTACCTGTCCTTGACTTCTCGTGTCCTCATCCTGGCACGCTGCAGCTTGGGAAGTTTGGATCCACAAATGTTTTCCACACGCACCTCTTGAGCCACAGTAAATATTTGGGATTCTGCTCCTCTGCTGGCTGACAGCAGCCGTGGTTGTGTGCGTGCACAGACCTGGGGACACAGGGGATGTGCTCCACTCCCACCATCTGAGGTGTGTGTGGTGTAGGAGGAGGGTTACAAACATCTCTTAAATAGGGAAGGGGCAGATCCACGCAGCAAGTCAGGCTGTGATCAGAAAATGGTTACCAATGGAAAATGTTTGGGATTTGTGTAGTATTTCTTGACTTCAGAAATGTGGCATTTCTGCTGTGAAATGCTCTTCTCCTTTTGATATATATATATCTCTTTAGGAAAATGAAGTGGGGGAAAAGGTTAATTATGAAGAATTCCCTCAAATTCTGCCTGCTTACTCCATGCAGCCCCTGGGAATGTGCAGCAGTATTTACCTGAGCTGGGCTCAGAGCCCCTTCAATCATGTCCTGCAAGAAGAAGGTAGAACCTGAAAACCCCTCATGAACCTTGACAGATGCAGGACATCATGGACCAGGATGGCCAAATGAGGCTCTGCATCATTCAGTGTCACAGATCATGGGCCCAGGGGTGACATCCTTCAAGAGGTGACATTGCCAGATGCATGTTCCCTCCCAGTGACTTATGAAGTCCCCAGAGGGGCTGTTGTGCCTGGAGTCTCTCTTAGGATGTTGATAAGACATGGTTCTGCTCCAGGAGTGCAGCCTAGATCATGTCACATTTAAACACTCTTCATTACTTATAAACACTTTCCCCCGTAAGCATATTCAAGGCTGTGCAGCCAAAGCTTCAAGGGCACTGTAGAGTTGAAACAAGAGGGATTTTGTTGTAAAATTTCAGTGTAGTTTCCCTGAAGCTGATCATCCCAAGACTGATGCAGTATCAGTGGGGCAGTGTTTGGACACAGGCAGGTGGTGTTATTGTATTTAAAGTCTGGCAGTTCAATAAGCCAGCTAATGTTCCCATAGCTGGAGTCAGGGGTAAGCTCAGAATACTGAAAGTCACACTTTTTAATATGAAGTAATGTAAGAGCTCAGGGGTGCTTCAGAAGTGGTTGATCATGAAGGGCAGAGGTTGTTAATGCTATTTCTACTAATCTGGCTTTGTTTCACTCTTTTTGTCCCCTACCAGGACCAGGAAGAAAATAAAGGAGCCACCAGCTGGCCGGAGTTCTACATTGATCAGCTGAACTCCATGGCTGCTGTGAGTATTCCCCCAGAGCTCTGGTGCCTCTGAACCCGTGTGGGGCAGCAGCAGGACAGTGGGGACAGTCTGCCAGCAGTGTCATTGTTAGACCAACAGGTACAGCTGCAGGATGGAGATGTTCCCACAGCACCTGGGGCGTTCCGTGCACTCACAGATGGGCTTTGGGTGTTAGAGACCTCCAGTTCCAACCCCCTTCCACCAGAGCAGGTTGCTCCAAGCCCCATCCAAGCCTGGCCTTGAACACTTGCAGGGATGGGGCAGAGGGATGAGCAGAGGCTGTGAGCCAGGAGGGAGTGTGCTGCTTCCCTCTGGGAAAGGCAGGAACACCCAGTGCTGGCCATGGGCTGCCAGCCAGGCAGAGCCCTGAGCCTGAGCAGAGCTTGTGATCAAAGCCTGCCAGATGCCTGGAGGGTGGCTTTGATCTCCCTGGTGCTGCTGGTTAAATGGAGGGGTCAGCACAGCTCCTCATATCTGCTGGGACCCTTTCTCTCTGCTTTGGATTAGCCTCAGCTGGGGCTGGCAGGGCTCACCCTGACACCTCTGGGGGCCCAGCATTGTTGGGTGGTGCAGGGGAGCTGCTTTAGCTGTAGCTGTGCCTCATGCATGCCCAGGGAGCAGCCAGCCCTGGTGCAAGAGTCAAATCCCAGCCCCAGCAAAATCCAGTGTGGGAGATGCATCCTGTGCACACAGCCACTGTCCCCAGCTGAGATTCACACTGAGGATGGCACTGGGACACTTGGCAGTGACAGGGCTGGCTGTTCACCATCCCCATGGCCTGCTCTGGATGAGCTCCAAATGCCTAATGTCTTTTTTGGATGTCTTTTTTTATATTGTGGTGCCCAAAACTGCCCCCCAGGGCTCAAGGTGAGACTGCAGGGTGCAGAACAGAACAGGAACTGTGTGGGGGCTTGGAGACAGTGCCTTCATCCCTCTTTCCCCAGTCCAGGCTGTTTCCTGCAGACCATGGAGTGGTTTTCCTCACTGCTCCTTTTCCCAAGTTCTGTCAGTGCCATTCTGGGCTTCCAGGATGGGTTTAGCATCCCCATGGCTTGGCACAGTGGGTGTTGGGCACTGCCACTCCTCGGGCACACAGAGAGATTCCCCTCCTGATTTCTACCTTCCTGCTTTCCCAGAGAAAATCTCTGATCGCCTTGGAAAAAGAAGACGAGGAGGAGAGAAATAAAACAATCGAAAGTTTGAAGACTGCACTGCGGACAAAACCAATGAGGCAATTCCCTTCCCTTTCCTGGCTTTATTGCTGTGGTTGTGGCTTTGGGTTTGAGTTCTCTGGCAGAGCAGGGGGTTAAATAGGAATATAAATGGGAGCTGTACGGGGTGAGGGAGGCAAGGACTCTGGGGCACTAATTGCTTCCTTTTTTGTTTCACCAACTGCTTTTTTTGGTGTCACATTTTGTCATTTTGTTCCTTTATCTTGGTCCTTTTAGTGGCCAAGAGCCAGCAAGACCTTGTCTGTTCAGGCAAATCAGGCAACTTTCTTTTATTTTTCCAAATTTTCCTTTGTACTGAACATAAGGTAAAAATTCCTTAAAGATTGCATATTTTTCAAGAAAACAATTTTTATTGGTCAGATAGGCCCTTTGTTTCAACTTCAGCTCCTCTTGCACGTTATAAGGAATAAAGTCACATGGATCTTCAGGCTTTTATGAAACGAGAAAACATTTTTGATGGGGAGGATAAGTGAAGGCTGGAACTCTTTCTGAATGTCTGTAGCTTTTCCTAGTTTCGTTTTCTGCATGCGCACTTTTGTAACACTTGAGGCTGACATTTTCTGATGGGAATACATTCCCCTAGGAAATGTCTGACCTGTTTTGGTTATGGAAGAAACAAATTTACTATTGCTTGCAAATACCTTTCCCTCTTCCACTTGTGATGATGATGAGAAATTCCCAGGGTGCAGGGTGAGCACCTGATTTTTGTGATACCTTGTTGGTGCTGGCCCCTGCAGTGAGCAGGGCTGGTGACCAGCCATGAAACTTTACAAAACCCTTCAAAGTGGAGTTTGAGTGTTTTCCGAGGGTTGCAGCAGGCTCTGTAGAAAATTTTACCTGCTGCACCTACTTGTGCACCCAAGAGAAGTGAACACCAACTTTCCTGTTGGCTTTGGCTGGAAGAAGAGCAAGCTTTGAAGCAGAGAAAGCAGTTTTCCCCAAGCCTGCAATTACCCCTTTTGTTGCTGCCCATCAGCATGGCTTATTTCGAATTAAAACCATCCCAGTGCTGGGATGTTCTTGGCTGGTTTGCTTTCCAAGGCTGAGCCTCTTGCCAAACCAGAGGACACCAGCCTGGATGGCGCTGGGCATGGGGGCCCTAAAGTGCCTCAGCAGTGTGCAGTGTTTGTCTTCCTGGGGCACTGCCCTGTGTTTGCTGTCTGCTCTCTGTTCAGTGGTAAAAATCAGAAACCTCTTAAAATTGGGGAGCTGTTCTGAGGGAGGAGAAGGGTGTGGATGAGGAGGCAGGAGAGGTAACAAAGAGCAGAAAGGCTGACACTGAGGTGTCTGCAGCTGAGGAGGAGGTGACTTCAAGGCTTGGGATCTTCTTCCAACTCAAAACTGGTCTCAAGACCCAGGCCGGTATTTTTTACAGTGTGACTGCAAACTTCCAGCCTGAGATTTGTGTTGATGGCTGGGTGAGCTGGTTGTCTTTGAAATATCCTCACTCTGAAGAACCTTGTGCAGGTGGTGCCTGGCTGCCTATGCTAACAGGCACCAATTAAATTGATTTTTACAACCCCATCCCTGTGTCTGGGCCACAGGAACCCTTCAGGCTTTCAGGTATCCATGGAAAAATATAGAGGAAGATGCTAAGTTTACATCAACAAGTTAGTTCTGTTTGAGAGTAAGAGGGACTTTTAACATTTTGTTTTAAAATGAAAAGTGAAAATCCCTTTTTCTGGCAGGTTTGTGACCCGGTTCATTGACCTGGATGGCTTATCGTGCATCCTCAACTTTCTCAAAAGCATGGACTATGAGACAGCAGAGTCTCGAATACATACCTCGCTCATTGGATGTATAAAAGCACTAATGAACAACTCCCTGGGCCGGGCCCACGTCCTGGCCCACCTGGAGAGCATTAACGTAATCGCTCAGAGTCTGAGCACAGAGAACATTAAGACAAAGGTGGCAGTGCTGGAAATCATGGGCGCCGTGTGCCTGGTTCCTGGGGGCCACAAAAAGGTACTGGAGGCCATGCTGCACTACCAGAAATATGCCAGTGAGAGGACTCGTTTTCAGGTAGGTGAGGTCTCCACTCAGCCCTTGAAATTCAGCATTCCTGTCCCTTTCTCCTCTTGAATATCTAATTCAGCCTGCAAATGTTTTGTTATGGCTGTTGGCAAGTTGAGAAATCCAGCCGGGTCTGATGGGATCTGTAGCTGAGTGAAGAGGGAGGAAGGAGTTATTTAAGGTGACATATACCAAAAAAAAATGCTTGTTTGTGCAGGGTCACTGAGATCACAGCTGTGCAGGCTGTAGCACACCTGGATGGGCTGCTGGGCCCAAATGGGTGCTGGGTGGCCAGCAGCTGATGGTGCATCACAAGGAGTTGTTCCCGTTCCTGTGTTCCCTGGCTGTGTGGGCAGCAGTGGGGCTGTCACAGGGCATTTTGACTGACACCCCGTGTTTGGCAGACGCTGATCAACGACTTGGACAAGAGCACAGGCCGGTACCGGGATGAAGTGAGCCTCAAGACAGCCATCATGTCCTTCATCAACGCCGTCCTGAGCCAGGGGGCAGGCGTGGTGAGCTCTGGGACAGGGAGCCTTGGGGTGTGCTTGGGGTGCTTTTATTTCACTGAACTTCCTGAGGATGTGCACCTGGCTGTGCTGAGCCCACAACTGTGCCTTGCAGGAAAGCCTGGATTTCAGACTCCATCTGAGATACGAGTTCCTCATGCTCGGCATCCAGCCAGTCATTGATAAGCTAAGACAGCACGAAAATTCGACCCTGGACCGGTGAGTAGGGACCCCCAGCACACCTGTGATTTTTGTCTGGTGCCCTTGTTTCAGGTGCTGGCCTTTGGGGGAATCGCATGGCTCTGGAGTCACACCTCTTAGAGAAATTCCTTGCTGTCTCCAGAGAGGGAGAAAAAAATTCCAATGTGGTTTTGCTGCATTCTGATGTAGGGTTGTGCTGGGGAGGATGTGACGTGAATATCAGAGGTCCAGGGGATGCTGTCAGCCCTCATTCACCTCTTCTCATCCCAAAAGGCTCCTTGAACATGCTGTAGTGACTTGGAAGTCGAGGCTGAAGGTCCAGTTGGTATTTCAGGCCCTCACAGTGTCTGGTCCACTGACAGACCAGCTGTCTGTAACTTGTTAATTGTCACTTTTGTATCTGCTTTTAACAGGTTGTTCTGGGGTTTTTTCCCCCCTTTCTTTCCTCAGGCACTTAGATTTCTTTGAAATGCTTAGAAATGAAGATGAACTGGAGTTTGCCAAAAGGTTTGAGCTGGTGAGTACGAATGCTGCTGATGCAGACACTCAGTGTCACAGTTAGTTTTAAAAACACTCCGGGGTAAAGAGTGGTCTTCTGGATAAAACATGGAGGTTAGAAATCTTTCCTGTTGCCCTGCTCTTCTGCAACATCTGTCCTGGAGCCTGCTTTAGCCCATTTGTCCTCTGGCTGCCCAGCAGCTCTGTTTGCTGCTCACAGGACAGTGGAGCTGCTTTGTCTGTGAGTTTTGGGGTGGGGGTGACTCGTGGGGTCTGGAGCTCAGGGAGCAGGCAATGCTGTTGTGGGAGCAGCGGCCTGACCTTGCCTGGCTCCTGTCCCCAGGTCCACATTGACACCAAAAGTGCAACGCAGATGTTCGAGCTGACGAGGAAGAGGCTGACGCACAGCGAGGCGTACCCGCACTTTATGTCCATCCTGCACCACTGTCTCCAGATGCCTTGTGAGTCCCAGCACGGCCAGGAAACCCTGCTGGAGGCTGGGCAGCCCCTTTGCTCATGTCAGTCTCTTCCCTTCCTTCCCTGCAGATAAAAGAAGTGGCAACACTGTCCAGTACTGGCTGCTGCTCGACAGGATCGTGCAGCAGATCGTCATCCAGAGTGACAAAGGGCAGGACCCCGACGCCACCCCCCTGGAAAACTTCAACATTAAAAACGTTGTACGAATGTAAGTGCTCAAGTGTCACTGTATTGACTCATCATTGTCACATGGTGATGTTCCTGCGCCTCACTGGACACAAGCCAGCATCCCTGGAGCTGCTGCCCTCCCAGGACTCACTCACCCCACCTGAACAATGAGGCCCATCCTTTTTGTTAGACAGCAGTCACAAGCAGTATTTGAGATTTAGGAGTTTTTGTGTGTTCCCTGATAAATTTTACATAACCCTGCTGAGGGGAGACACAACAGATCTGTTAGGTGTACCAGTTTGGGAGCCTTAAATCCCACTTCCTCAGTCGTGTTCCTTGCTGGTGATGGTCTCCTATTGCCTCACATGATACATCTCTTTTCCTTTTAGGTTAGTCAATGAAAATGAAGTGAAGCAGTGGAAAGAGCAAGCAGAGAAAATGAGAAAAGGTGAGTGATGAAGAAATATGCAGTGTCAACACTAACCCTGGCTAAACAGTTAACATACACATGTGTTTGTATGTTTATTTATACATTTATTTATACATATATCTGCAGGCTTTATTGAAGGGCTGAGATAGTACATGCCACGGGGCTGACATGGGAAATGGGCAAAGCAAGTACAGTAATTTCACAATTATAAGCCGCACCCTTTTCATGGAAGAATCCAGCCTGCCCCAGTAGTGCGGCTAATCATCAGGTGCGGCTTATCTATGGACAAATCCCAGTGAAATGCCAAACCAGAAGTGAGAGCCAGCCGGGGAGGGCGCCTGGGGCTGCCTTTAAAGGCTTGGCTGGTCTATGAAAACTGTTTGCAACTTGAGCACCTGACACCAAACCCTGTGCTGGCGCGATTCTGTTACTAACTCGTTACTTTGTCGCACATGGATCCTCGCTTTAAAAAAAAAAAAAAAAAAAAGCGGCTTATATTCGGGTGCGGCTTATATATGGACAAATCCCATGGTCTACCCAGATGTGCGGCTTATAATCAGGTGCAGCTTATAATTGTGAAATTACTGTAATATTTTTTCATGGAGAGGCTCCAAATGGGGTAATAAGGCACAGCACAGGCTCCCTTTTGTCAGCTGCAGCTTCTCTGGCAGGGCAGTGTGGGGTTTAGCCCCCCACGGGCTGCTGTTGGCAAGAAGGAGTGTTTGTCACCCAAAAATGGTCTGATGGGGCTGTTGCAGAGCACACAGAGCTTCAGCAGAAGCTGGAGAAGAAGGAGCGGGAGTGTGACGCCAAGGCCCAGGAGAAAGAGGAGATGATGCAGACGCTGAACAAGATGAAGGAGAAGCTGGAGAAGGAGTCCAGTGAGCACAAGCAGGTCAAGCAGCAAGTGGCAGATCTCACAGCACAGCTCCACGAGATGAGCAGGGTGAGAGCTCAACCCTGCTCCCTGTTGTGGGCCCAGTCCCTAAACCCCTGAAAATGCTGTGGGGTGATTTCAGGAGGCTGAGCTGCATCAGCTCAGATGGGGGACTCAGAAGGAGGCTTGTTGGAATAGGCACTGAGGTGTGTGTCCCTAGTGAAGGGGTGATTCTGCCTCTCAGCTGAACTGAGCCTCAGTCAGGAGTGCTGAAGTCTTTGAATGCTTCCTTTGTTTCCTAAACTTTAACCAAATTAATTAAAAATCAGAATGGGGGTATTTCTTAAGTGGTGTCCTCCAGCTCTGTATGACCAGTCCCCATTGCTCTTTCTCTCCCAGAGGGCGATCTGTGCTGCCAGTCCTGGAGGACCTCCCATGCCACCAGGAGCACCTGGTGGCCCTTCACCTTCTCCAACTCCCGGCTCTCTTCTTCCCCCTCCACCACCCCCACCACTCCCAGGGGTTTGTCCCCCACCACCTCCCCCACCACCTCCTCCAGGTGGTCCCCCACCTCCCCCTGGCCCCCCACCCCTGGGTGGGATGATGCCTCCCCCTGGGCCACCTCTGGGCATGGCCTTCAAGAAGAAGAGCATCCCCCAGCCGACCAACGCCCTCAAGTCTTTCAACTGGTCCAAGCTTCCAGAGGTAAGCTGGGCAGTAATTTGAGCAGTGAGACTGGGGCTGCTGGGTGGTGATTTAAGGGCAATGGGCATGAGACCCCCAACCTGCAATGGTCCCACTGTCTTGCAGAACAAGCTGGCAGGCACCGTGTGGACCAACATAGATGACACGAAAGTGTTCAAAATCCTGGACCTTGAAGACCTGGAAAGGACATTCTCTGCCTACCAAAGACAGCAGGTAACAGCTGGCCTGGGGTGGGCACACCTGGGCAAGGTGCTGCCATTCTGGGATTATTTGTGGTCCCAAAACACATCTCCCATCATTATTTCATACCAAAGCCACGTTTGCCAGATTGACTTCATCTGCTTTGTCCTCTCATCCATGTGCCAGAGCCTTTATGTTGAGGTGGCCTTTCATGGCTCACTGTGCCTGATTCACACCTGCCCACCTCCACCCTGAAGATGGATCACCAAAAAAAAACCACAGACAAAAAAAATAAGAGACAGGGAATGTTATGAAAATAACCCCCAGATGTGGCCACAGTTGGGTAATATTTTTGGATTGCTCCATGTGTCTGTATTGGGTGGAAAATTTCTATCCCTCTCTGGCCAAGAAGAACTAAGTTTTGCCCACATCTACCATGGGTGGGACTCTTATTTTATTTTTGTAGTGAGCTAAGAGCAAAATGTGAGCTTTGAACAAATATCCCAAACCAAAATAATGTCATTGCAGGCAAAAATCTCCACTTTTTGATCTCCTGCTCAAGCTCTGCAGCCCCAGTTTGGAAGGCATCAAAGCACATGAAGAAAATTAGACACTTTACCCCAGGCAGGATGTAAATATAGGCAAAAGCAATGACTGTTTCAAGAAGGCAGGAGAAAAAGCAAGGAGAGAGGCTGAGAAAGGATGTTCACCTGCTTGAACACCTGGCTGTGTTCCTGGGAGGAGAGAGCACCTTGTCTCCTTCGTGCCAGGCTCAGAGGGATGGTGCCGGGAAGGACTGAACCAAACCCATAAGCTCATTAGGCAGTGTGAGAGTTTAATCTGTTCCAGAGGCTAATTGAGGGAAAGATCAGGGTGGATTAGAGCAGGGCAAATATCAAGAGTTACCCACCAGCAGTACCTGCTGCTTGCCCCAGTGTTTTGGGAATAGGTGACCACAGCAATGTCTCTTTCTCTCTGCATTTTTGGAGCTTGACTCATGCCTGCTGGAGGGCACGTCTGAGGACAAGGAATGGAAATGGAAGAGCAGCAAGAATAGAAACCTGAGTGTCAGCAGGACGGTTTGCCCTCGGGCTTGCCTGCCCCAGCCCATGAGTCACCTGGTGTGATTCGGATTATTGCCAGGCAGGAATTTAAAAATAATTTGGCTTGGCTGAGGTGAAGTAGCTGGTTAGGTTTGGAGCCAGGAGGAACAGGGAGATGGTGCAAGGAGAGCTGTGCCATGGGCTTACACCCCAGATGGGATGAGGACCAAAAGGGAGCCGAGTGTAGGAACCAGGGACTGGGGTGGGACTGGCAGAAGATGCTGTGTGAGCATCTGGAAGGCAGGAGGGAAAGAAAAGGCAAAATCCCACCTGTGAGATGCTGCTGGGGCTGGAGCTGCCCTTGAGGACATGATGCACAAGTTCCTTGTGGTTCATTTTGTGTGAGTGGAGCCATGGGACACATCTCCCTGGGCCTGAGGGATGTGGTTGTCTAGCTGGAAGTCCCCAGGGTGCTCCCAGCGTTATTCCCAGGATGGAGAGGGAGTGCATGGCTCTGCAGCACCAGCAGCAGTGCAGGGTTAGATGTGCTCCATGAGATCCGGAGTGGAGGTGTTCCAGGCTGGAGGGGGCTCTGAGCAGCCTGGTTGTGTGGAATGTTCCCTGCCCGTGTCAGGGAGGTTGGACCAGAGGATCTTTAGAGTCCCTTCATCCCAGGCCATTCTGTGTTTCTGTAACACATGCAAACCACGGGGTGCTGTGTACATGGTGGGGGGCTGGGGGAGTGAACAGCCTGTCCCTGAGGCACAATGAACTAATAATGGTTTCATAACTCACAGCATTTTCAAGCTCTAGCAAAACTTGGTTTCTGTCACGAAGAAGCAAGGGAGGAGCAGGGGTTTCTCCTCCCTGTTCCCTGTCTTGAGCCACTTGCTCAGTGATCGTGCCTCTCGCTTGTCCTGAGTCACAATATCCACAGGACATGGGGCATCAGGGGCTGCCTGTCTGTCCATGCCCCAGGGCTCTGAAAATGCATGCTCTGTGCCCCAGCAGGATTTGGGGACAGCAGGCAGAGGTGTGTGCAGTGCACAGAGCTCTCTGACCCCTCAGGGTGGCTGCTGTGGGGTTGCCTTTGCTGGGATTTGTCTGATTTTGTTGCCAGAGCTCCTGGGAATCCCTAAGTGCTGCACAGACCCAAGGCTTAACGATGTATTTAATTTTAAGCATCCTTTTAAATGTTTCTCCCACATCACAGGCTGGGATGTAAATACAGCTATTAAGTGAGCTCTGCAGCTTTTGGGAAGGGCCCTTTCCATGTGGGGAGGACAAGAACCCTCTGGGCTTCCTGGGGCTCGGTCTGGGAGCATCCCTGCCTCACAGTGCTTGAAGCTGTTAGGAGAGCCTGTGTCCTCCCAGCTGAGGCTGTGCAGATGTGCCTGTCCCCAGAGAACATCTCAGCCCTGCAGCTGTACAGAAAACTTGCAGAAGATGTACCAGCATTTACAGAAAAGCCAGCAGGGGTTTTTGGCTGTGGCATGAGAAGTGGCAGAAGCTGTGTAAGGGTGGTGGAGAAAAGCAAGTTCAGGACAATCAGGGCTTAAACTACACAGGGGTTTGTGCCTCTGTCAGGGATGTCTTGAGAGTCCTCCTGGGGTAGAGGCTGGGAGTGATGTTGATAAGTTGCAGTGACACAGGCAGGGCAGTCCTGGCAGGTCCTGCAGCGGTGAGTGATGTAAAAGAGTCAGGGCCAAGGGGAAAAAAATACGTGTTGTTGAACCGGGGGCTTAGCAGTGAGCTGGGAAAGAATTCATCTCCCAAAAAAGGATGAAGGAAGTAAAGCCTCCAGCTCCTCTGTGCAAAGGAGAGTGACCTGCACAGGGGCCAGGGCCAGCAGGGCTGGGAATTGTTTGTGAGGATGGTGATAGCACATTTAAAGCTGCTCCTCCTTACACCAGGCTGCAGCAGAGGCTGGATCAGCGTTCCTGTGAGGGGAAGGGGCAGGGATGAGGCTGGTTAGAGGCAGACAGGGAGGGTTTTTGTCATGAACCTTAATGCCTGAGGAGCCTTCCCTCTCCTAAAGCAGGGCACTGCAAAGAAAGCCACCACTCCTTCTGCCTCTCCAGCAGCCTGGGGCAAGTCTGAGCATCGTGGGGCAGGTCTGAGGGTTGAACTGGAAGGGAGAGCTCCTAATTAGGGACCAGTTAAATGAAGATTAATATACCCATTGCAGCTCGTGGGTGTGCTTTGCTTTGTGCCTGTCCCACAAAGGAGACATCTAGGAAGAGATTGATTAGTGAAACACTGATCCTTAGCCTGAACCAGAGACGTTTAGCCACAAGACTCTTGGTGAGCACAGCTCAGCCAAGGGGATGAGGAAGGAAAATTCCTCTGTGTGTGTTCGTGTGTGCAGGTGTGTGTGGTGCCAGCTTTACTGCACCTGCTTGCAGTCTGGAGTGGGGAGCCCAGCAGCACAGCCAGGTCTTGGGAGGGGCAGTACTGGTGGGCAGTGCCAGGCCCTGGAGAAGCAGGGAGGAGGAGGAGGAGGAGTATGAGAACTCGAGGGGAAGGAAGTGTGTTGCTGTAATGGTAAAGTTCTGCTGCAGCCAGATTTGCTCCAGGATGCGCCTCTCGTTATTTCCACTTAAAAGCCCTGTTTTTCCTGGCAGTCACATTGGCATTTCAGTCCCTCAGATGTGCAAGAACCAGCAATTTTCCTCCTGGCACGGCATGCTGAGCAGTGCTGTGCCTTTGGGCCTGCAGCAGGGCTTGGCCAGCATCCTCCCACCTCATCCCGTGTCCCCTCCTCACCTCTGTGCACATTTTACCTTGGCCTCATCCTTTCCTGGAGTCTCTTCTTCCATCAGCTCTCCCCTTCTGCACATCCTGGAACCCACATTTTCACCTGCATCCCCCCTGGTTCAGCACTGGCACGTCCAAGTGCTGCCAACCCCCCCCCGCCCCATGTTGCACGTTTCCTTTCTCTGTGCTCCAGTTCCCTCTGGTTTTGCTGAGATCACTGAACTGCATGTGTTTTTACTGCCTTTTTCCATGCTTCTGCTATGGCTGTAGGACTTCTTTGTGAATGGTAGCTCCAGACAGGTAAGTGAGCACCTGCAGGAGTGTGGTGTGGGGCTGGGGACAGGGACATGGGGACACGTGGCTGCTTCTGAGAGGGGTCAATGTGTGACACATGGGGTTGAATCAGAGAGGTGCAGAGTCAGAGAAGGAGCAGCTTGAAAGTTGATGCTGGGGAGGCTGGTAAGGCAGAACCCATCCTCTCTGCTGTCTGGCCTGAGGTCAGAGCTGCTGTCTGAGTCCAGGAGTTGGATTTTGAGATGCAGCTGAGCACAGAGAAGCTCCTACCCCTGAGAAGTTTTCATTTTCAAAAGATGGAAATAAACCCATGGGTTGAAGCTCTGCTTGGTCAGAGCAGGCAAGGCACATGAGAGGGGCAGCTGGTGCTGGGTGACTTGGGGCTCATTTTCATCACCTGGCTCTCTTCCCACTTCTCACATCTGTATGTTTTCTTCATTACAAGAAAATGAGTAAAAAAGTGGTGATTTCAGTGCTCACTCTCAGCCCTTGCAGTGGCCATGTGCCAGGTCTCCTGTGCTCATGGACATTTAGTGTGGATCTATAACGTTCAGGACCTTGCAGCTCCAGATTGTGTTCCTTCCAGAAGGATTCAATAGCCAGCTTTTAATTGATTAACCTTACTAAAATATGCAATATGGTAAATTAAAACCTGGGGCAATTCTGCAAAGCTGCTGTTGTGTTGATCTGCCCATTTGCCCACAACTACAATACTGTTACTCATCTGAAGGTAAGGTGTTTAAGCCACTTAGGAGATACAAATGTTTATGCCACACCAATTCCTGCTTTCAAATCCCTTCTTTTGGGAGGATTTCAGTGAAGAAGCTGCTGGTTGCTTTTGCAAGCCTGATGCATGAAGGGTGATCACAGATGTTTGGGAGCAGGGGTGAGGAACAAGAGCGATGCTGAGTGTGTGCAGCAGCCCATAATGAAATACTCCATGTCAGGGTTTAATGAAGTACCACAAGCATGTATGCTAAGAAAGCCCCCCTTTATTTATTCAGCAGCGCCCGTGTGTTTGCAGATTTTTAAATCTTCCCTGTCTGAGAAAATATTTACATTTCTAACCAGTGGCTTCAAAGCCAGCTCTGGTTTATGAAATGACTTACTGTGTTTGGTTACAGGCGAGGGGTTTTACCCGGGGTGACACTCCTGATTAATGGGGGCTGTGTATCACACTGCTGTGTGCTGGGAGTACTGAATGTCCTTGCTGCTCCATGGCTCTTCTCCAGGCTTTTCTTACTATTTTCTCATAGAAGGAAGATGCTATCGATGACACTTTGAGTTCCCGGCACAAAGTCAAGGAGCTTTCAGTCATCGACGGCCGGAGAGCTCAGAATTGCAACATCCTCCTCTCCAGGTATGGCTGATGCTTTGTTGTACTCAGGGGAGTGCTGGGATGCTTAATTCCCTGCCCTGGGCTGCCCTGAGTGTGCTCTTCATCCCTGGTGACAGGAGCCAGTGTAGCAGGAGAGCCAGTGACACCTGAACCCAGCTATAGCCTTACATCCTCATGGGGGGGTGACCCTGGGGGGGAGGCAATTAACTGGGCCATTAATTGGGTACATGGCGATTTGGTGTCCCTGGAGAGCCCCCACACAGGGCTGAGTACCCAGTGAGCTTTCACAGGAGGTGGAAGTGGGTTAATTTCACCTCTTATCTTTCCCAGCCTGGGTTTTGTTTGCTCTTTGCTGTGGTTGAAGAGGGTCTCTCTGGGCTGGATATCAGCACAGTGCAGGGAGCAGCAGTAATTCAGCCAGGTCCTTGCTGCCCACATGTGAATTTTGGGAAGGGGATGTCCCCCTCTTAAAGCTGCCCTGCTGCTCTGACAGCCTCCCTCACACCCCTCACCAGGCAGGCTCAGCACTGCTATCAACAATTTAATCTGATCTCCAAATGGCTGCCGAAATTATAAAAATTATTTTGGCAAGATGAACTACACCAGTAAAGACTGAATACTAACAAAAGGGAAACCAGGTTGTGGTGTTCTGAAAGGATGAGCCATTAGTGTAGCTACTTGGAAAATAACACCCAAAGAGCAGCAGAAAATGCCACTTGTTTCTGACTCAACCAGAAAAAAAAAAAAAAAAAACAAACCAAAAAAATCTACCATCAGTAAAATTCAAAAATATTCACTCTGCTGTCTGGAAGCACAGAAGTTTCTGTGCCACCCAGGACTGGCTGGCATGCAGCAGCATCACTGGTGGGTTGGGTTTGCAGCTGAATTTGATGTTTTCCCAGACTGTGGGCTCTGTCTGGTTCTCCCAAGTGGAGATGGTGCCTTGTCTGGGCAGCCCAGCTGATTTCCTTCCCTAGAAAGCTTGGAGAGGCTGATGTCTGCAAAAAAAAATCCCCTCTGGGTGGGTAACTCAGCCCCTGGTGCTTCTCCCAGAGGTGGTTGTCAGCCTGTGGGCAATGACAGCGATGAGTGCCGCAGATTTGGGGGTAAAACTGCCCTGGTTTTGGCTGGCTCTGCTCTGGGCTGCTCCTGGGGATTTTTGTGCTTCCTAGCAGTCCAAATAAAAAAGGATGATGATGAAAGCAGAGTTGAAAGCACCAGGCAAATGAGTATGTCTGTGGCAGGCAGCTATTAGCAAGTAAAACGATGGGATTTGGGGCACTGGCTGCTGCTCCCGGCACACGTAGGCTGAGCTCTGAGTGGGTTTAGGTGTGATTCAGTCAGAGGTTTAAGGGTATATTGGGAAGCTAAGCACACAAATAGCTCCTTCAGTGGGAAGGGGAGAGACCCAAGCACTCAACTTCAAAGGCATCTTGCACGTCTTACTGAAGGTCTCAATTTCACCTCACCAGCAAACCTTGCTCTTCCAAGAAAGCAATGGCTGGAAACGAATTGCCAGTAACTAATCCCACAAAAAGGGCAGGATGGAGGCTGCTGCCTGCCTGCCTTTCCCTAGGGCCAGTTCCTAGGGGAGAAGCAGGATCAGACTTGCCCTGCAAGGTGGTCCTCAGGCCTGTATATGGCTTTTCCCAGGCCCATCCTCTTGCAGGGGTGAGTGGCTTTGAAGTTGCAGTGACTTGCCTCATTTGCTGCTTTGGAGTTCATCCCATGGTACTCCCAGGACCACAGTTGAGCTTCTCTCCCCAAAATCTTTTTGGGTGATTTGATCAGCTACAGAAGTGATGTAGGGATAAAGCCCAAGCATCCTTTTAGTATTGTCAGGTCCAGCTCCTGCATCTCCTCGAAGCCCTTTTGCCTCTGCCCATCCCAAAGCTGTGCAGAGCAGCAGGTCCCTGGTCCCAGTGTTCAAAAGGACTGGTCTGGCAGCTGGGCTGCTGCTGTCCCACCTGGCATGGCCACCACAGGGCTGAGCAGACTCTGACATGCAAAAAGACTTGCAGGCTTGGCCCCTGATTTAGCCCAGACATTTGTGAGCTCACCAGGCATTGTCTGGCTCACAGCATGGAAAGATTACAGCCAGTGAGATACTTTATCTCTCTCTGTAGATTTATTTTTTTGCCTGTTTCCCTTGCTTTGGGAGAAATTACTGCGCAGTGAGATCACTGGATTTTCCTCCAGCTTGTAATGCAGCACAAGAATATTTTTAACGCTTGCTTTTTTCTCTTGTTCTCTTGGAGAGCGCTTTGCTGATCTCAGTGCCTTACCGTGGCTCCCTCTGTGAGCCCACCATGTCCCTGCTTTTGCCCCCTGTGTATGGCTGTGTATTTTTAGTCCTGCATTCTCCCAGATGCAAACCCACCCCTCGCTCCATCATTTTCCGCCTGTGCCGGCAGTGAATGGCTCGTTTGATTCCTCTCTCCCAGCGAGGCGACACGAGGCTTTTTTTATTATTATTATTTTTTTTTTCCCTCTCACATGAATGTGGCTTTTCAGGGAGGGCGCGTCCCTTTCCCGGCGGAATTTGTTTTTCCCCTTCACACTCTGCACGTCCTGCTCGGGCTGTGACAAAGCTGCCGGGCTGTCACCTCTCATCGCGGGACTGCTGCCTCTAAATCCCTGTGACAGCCAGGCCTGTGACCCCGCTCCTCCCAGACGGCTCGCCTTCGACAGCTGCTGCCAACAATGATAATTATTGTGGTTATAGATAAGCTTCTAGCTTTCACTGGCCCCTTTCCCATCAAATTGTCTGAGAAGTTGTTTTCTTCTGGCACCCCGCGCTTGCTCTCTGCTGATGCAGGGGCAGGCTCTTGTTCTTGGCACACTGGCTTGTGATGATTCCTGAGAAAAGTTTTGATTTTTTTTTTTTTTCCCCCCAACCTCTTTCTTTTTAAATGCATTTTTATTGTTGACTTTGCTTTTAATGAGTAAGGGCTTTAAAAAGCCACCCTTGTCTTCCCCCACCCTCCTGGAGATGGTCATGGTGCTTTTCTGGTGTTCACTATGGATGAGGAGTAGCTGCCTGCCCAGTCCCTTCTCCCAGGAACGTTTTTGCCTCCCAGGGACCCCCAAATGCCCAGATCTAGCCAGTGTCTGCTTTTCATCAGGGTGGAGACTGGTGTTGGTGGTCTGAGCATTCCTGTTTCTGCTTGGGTGTAAAAAGAGTTCTCCTGCAGTGTCCTATCCCACCTCAGATCATGTCCCATCCTGGCCACTGCCACTGTGAGGGACAGGTAGGGTGACCTCAGCATGTGGCTGCTTGTCACTGCAAGCAGCAAGGGGATATTTTCCAGGGATTCTGGATTTGTTCCTGGCCACTGCTCAGTGCAATCTTTGAGCTTCCTCCCCTGGCAGAGGTAGCTTTTAATTCACTCCTGAATTAACAGACCCTCTCTAGGGTGCTCCCTTGAGGAGGAGGTGAGAGAGGACTGAGTGCAGGATGACAAGCATGGGCTCAGAAGGAGTGAAGATTTACTCACCAGGTCTGTAAGGTGCACCTGTCTCAGTAAAGCTAATCCTTCACTTCCAGTCTTGAGCAAAATATTCCAAGCCACACCAAGCCCTTGCTGCCCTGGTCTTAGAGACCAGCACCCTTCCTGTACCAGCTTCAGCTTCCAAAATCCAGCTCCACAGTCTCAGTCTGCTCCCTGAAGAGAGGTGGGGATGAAAATACCCACCCCCCCCCCCACCCCTTGTTTAATTACTCAGAGTGATCAAATCAGCTCCCGATCTTCTTTCTGATCTGCTGATCAGGTTGACTTCCAAGGTCTCACATCCTGCTGTAGGGTGTGTTTCTGGTTTCAGCTCATTCCTTTGAGCCACATCCAGTGTTTCAGCATCCCTTGGCAGCACTGATCATCGATACTGGGGTTCCTCAAACAGGTCTTTTCAACTCTGTGGTTTTTCCCTGCGTGCAACTACAGAGAATTACATTTTTTAAACTGGTTCTGTTTCAATGGCTTTAACCATGACTGCATGCTGAGTTAGAGAGAGGATGTAGGTAAATGGAGTTGCAGGAGTTCCTGGGCTTCCCCTTTATTTAATTTAGATTATTTTATAGACCACAATGCAAAGAATAAGAAAAATACGTGTGGTTTTGCAATCAGAGTCCTTGCAGGGAGCGGTTCCTTGCAGTCAAATTAAACTGTAATTAATGGCTGCTCTAGCCCAGGAGGAGCTGAGGGAGTCTTTCCATCTCTGTGTTGCCTCAGCTCATTCTGGGCTGCTGGCAGAAAGATGCCTGCCAGGGAAGGCCAGCCTGGTGGTGCTCACTGTGACACAGTGGTCTGTGGTTTTGGAAATGTCCAATTTGAGGCTGCATCCTCAATTCCTGTTAGGTGAAGTAGAGGAAGAAAAAGGTGGAGGAGAGGCTGGTTTCCAGCTTCTAACACTTGCAAGAGCATTGAATCCCCACCCCTCCAAAGAAAACGAAACTGATGGGTTTCCAAGGAATGCTGAACATCCACTTGTCCAAATTTTGGATTTCTTTCTGATTTTTTCCCTAGAGGAAGACTCCAGCTGAAGATGGTCAGGAAAAGTGGGAGAGACAATGTTTAAATCCAAGAACAGCAGTGGAAATTGCCCAGATTTTCCGTAAGGGTTGAGGCAGTGGGTTCAGGGGCAGTGCAGAGCTGCACTCCTGAGCCTGGGCTGGGCTCTGTTGCCAGTGGGAATGAAACCTCAGTTGCCCTGTAGCCTTTGGGCTGTAACTGCAGGAACAGCATTGCTATGGGCAAGAGTTGTATCTGAAAGTTGGGTATTTAATGTACTGCTTGCAATCCGTGGTGTAAAACAGAGAAACAGGGAATGGCAGCTGCAGTGTGGGGAGAGGGAATTGCCTGGGAGGGTCTGACCCCCTGTTTGCAGCAGGGCCAGGGCTGCTCGGTGCTGTGCTGAGCTTTGGCAGAGCACATTCCTCACACATCCTCCTCCATAAAGTGCTGGATAGAGCTGCTTGTGATGCTGGGCTGGGAATAACTCTCCCTTCCCTCCACCTCCCAGGCTGAAACTCTCGAATGAGGAGATCAAACGAGCGATTTTGACGATGGACGAGCAGGAGGACCTCCCAAAAGACATGCTGGAACAGGTGAGCAACGTGTCTTGTGCTCCTTGGTGGTTGCCTCATGCTGAGACAACACCATGCAAAGTGGTTGGGACCAAAGTGCAGCTTTGAGTGTGCTGGGCCCCCGATTATTTACCAGACACATATTGAAAAAACCACCAGGTGGGCTGGAGCAGCAGGAAGACAGCTCGGTTGTGGCATCAGTGCTGGGAGCAGCATGGTCCCCATGTGCCATTCCTGTAACCAGGTCTGCCCTGGGACCCCAAGGTGGGGCCATTTCCCCTTTTTGTGGCTGCAGCTTGAAATTTGTGCTCAGTGGTTGTTTATTTTTGAAAGGTTAGGCGGAGTTTGTGCAGTCCTCAAGAGGGGAATCCCATTTCCATCCCCTCTGAATCCCTTTGGAAGCGTATTATTGACCTGTCCTTAAAGCTGAGCTGGTAATTGCACTTTGAGCAGAGATGTGGGAGGATTCATTGCACACAATTTCCATCTGCTAGTAAGTAGAGTTGCAGCAAAATGGGAGTCCCTGACTGACATCTCCTCTGGCAGAGCTGATGTTGAAACCTCCTTGGAGCAGACTTAATTCATTTGCTGTAAAAGCTGAGTGATGGCAGAGGCAGGAGACACTGACGTGATGGAGTGATGTGAGGAAGGTCACAGGGACAGCAATAACACTTATTGCACAGGTGCCTTGGGGTCACTGTCTGTACATGCTGAAAAGGTGTTAAGCTCAAGGAAATAAATCACTTTTTAACTCCTGAAAAAGCATGCACGGACCTCGTGCCCACTGCTGTGCTTTCTCCTGTTCAGCTGCTGAAGTTTGTTCCTGAGAAAGGTGACATTGACCTGCTGGAGGAGCACAAGCACGAGCTGGACCGCATGGCCAAGGCTGACCGGTTCCTCTTCGAAATGAGCAGGTTGGTGGCTCAGGGGACACATTTTGGTCAGTGGCTGCTCAGGCTGATGGGGAGGTGGCTGTTTCATGGGAAATAGGCCTTTCTTACTGGCTTTCACATCAAGAAATGAGTGGCCAAGCAGACAGGAGGGCAAGCAAGGTGTTCCAAATTACAAGGATAATTTATGATGCTCTGGTCCTGAAATCAGATTTGTGCTCTCATACAAGCAGCAGCTGGACAGAGCAGGGGAGAGGCGTGGGGACGTGGATTTTGTGGTGCTTCTGGGTTGATGGTTGGACTAGATGATCTAGAGGGTCTCTTTGAACCTTGATGATTCTGAGATTCTGTAATCTAACCTGGTCAAGTGGGAGGTGTCCATACAGGGCAGAGGGGTTGCAACTAAATGACCTTTCAGTCCCTTCCAGCCCAAACCATTCTGTGATTCATTGTGGCCCAGGTGGGAAGTGCTGTTAAAATGATAACACAGTGCTCCTTTCCCTTTCATCCTAATGAATATTCAAGCCTGATGTATGTACATTTTGCCCTGCTGTGTAGAGGAGTCCCCCTCCTCACCTGAGGACTGATTCATCCCCAGGGCTCCTGAGGCTGTGTGAGACTGAAAGGAAATGTCATTTCTTCCTGCTCCTGGCAGCAATCATTTAAAACTTAGGAGTCTTCAGGGATGAATAACCTTATCTATTGCATGCACATCCTCTAGAGGTGCCGGGTTAAAATCTTGAAGCTTCTTATTTAAATTGAGCTGAGCATTGAGCTCTTTGAATTTCTTAGCTGAACTTCAAGCCAGTCACTTGTTGGCAAGGTCAGCGAGTTTTACAATTGGAGACTGCACTGGGAGATCAAAAATAGAAATGCTCCCATGTTCCTTGGGAATTGCACCGATGAGCACTGTGGTTGGTGATGTGCTGTGTGCTTGCTGAGTGTCAAAGGCAGCAGGACGGAGCTTGGGGGCTCAGTGACACTCAGAATTAGCTTTTCTATCACAGGTCACCTTTCTTCTTCATAGACTCTCGCCCAAGTGTTGCTCCCATGCCTTCATCCTTTGGAAAGCACAATGTGCTGGTGTAAATGTATTTGATTTCCAGCACAGCTTTTTAATTTTTGCCTTGTGGTCTGTAAGCGAGTGTGATGTCTCTGTCACCTCTGATTAGTACAATGGTGTAGTTCATGGCTGTATGTGTGAGAATGTCTCCTGTGTGTCCCTGGTCCAAGTGACTCAACTCACACTGCCATGTGCATACAAGTGAGATCTTGGTTAGCATAAACACAACTGAAATGAGCAGAGCCATCACTTCCTTGCCCAGGAAAGGGGGGTTTCCAGCCCAGTCCATCATTCTGATGATCAGAAGGCCCAGTTTTATTAATTCTGGTTGTAGGTGAGCCTCTCTCCAGCTGCAGCTCATCACAAAGCCGTGGGGAGCCCAGACCTCATCAGCACCTTTGCTTAGGAGTGGTTGTGAAAGAACTGTTTGTTCATACCAAGAGGGTGTAAAACTCCACTTGTTGAACCTGCTGAGTTAAGGGGATAGGCTTAAGCATGTGCTTAAGAATCCATGGGGATCCACCCCAGGACAGCTGTAGCTTCAGTTGTCTTTTTTTCCCATCCCAGCACAGTTTCAGGGAGAAAAGGGGTCATTATTTTTTAATCACCCTGGCTCAAGTGTGCTTTGTAAGCACATCTGTGAGCAGTGGAGAGCTCTGCCTGGAGCAAGGAAAGCTCAGCCTGCACCTCCTCTTTGTTTTCCAGGATAAACCATTACCAGCAAAGGCTGCAGTCCCTCTACTTCAAGAAGAAGTTTGCAGAGAGAGTTGCAGAGGTCAAACCCAAGGTGGAAGGCAAGTGACCAGGCCTGCTAAGGGACTCTGTGCCAGGAAGGACATCCTCTGTGCCAGGATGAGTCTGGTCCACCTGGAGCTGGCAGTGGGGAATGGAAGGGAAGGGGTTGGTGATCACTCTTTGGAGGTACTGAAGGGGTTGCTGGTGGGCTGTTGTGGCAGGGGGTAATGTCCCACCCCTCTCTGCTTTCAGCCATCCGTGCTGGCTCCAAGGCAGTGCTGCAGAGCAGCAGCCTCCAGCAGCTCCTGGAGGTGGTCCTGGCCTTTGGGAACTACATGAACAAGGGCCAGAGGGGCAACGCCTTTGGGTTTAAGATCTCCAGCCTCAACAAGATTGCAGACACCAAGTCCAGCATTGACAAGTGAGCAGCCCTTGCCCTTATTCTTGGTAGCAGCCATGGGCCCCAGGGGTGTTGGGGGAATGCTGGGGTCATTGGCATTACCTCTGGGACATGGGTAAGTGGGAGCAGTCCCCTCCTCCTGCTGCCCCATTTGGCACATCCAGTGATGTTAGTGTGCATTTTTCTGAGCAGGACAGCTTTCAAGGGAAGCCAAGCTGCAGATCAGCACAGCAATTGATGGGGCCTTTCCTTCCTGGGCTGGCTAAACTGCAGCCAAGGCTGATTAGGAGGTCATCTTCCAAATGCTTTTTAACCCTTTGAAGATGCCAAGAGCCAGAGAAAGGGTTTCCAGGGGCTTTTCTCTGCAGGAACTCCCTCTGCCTCTCTCCCATGCTGATGAAGCCATGGCCTGGTTTGCTCTGCCCTGCTGAGCTCTGTTCACAGAGCAAGAGGAGCTGGGTCAGGTCTCAAACCTGCCTCATCCATCAGTGAAGACAGTGGAAGACAAGAGCAGTGATGCTCAAGTCAGCTCCCCTGGGTTCCTCCTGTGGATAACCCTTGCTTGCAGGGACCAGGCTGGTCTGCCCATGTGCCCAGACAGGCATCAAGCAGCATCCTTGCAGAAATCCTCAAATAGTTCATTAATAGGGCTGGGATTTAACCAGGGCTTTTGTCTGAACAATGGGCTCCCCAAGGTGCTGCCACCCTGACCTCTCTGCTCCTCTCTCCTAGGAACATCACCCTGCTGCACTATCTCATCACTGTGGTGGAAAAGAAATACCCCAAAGTCCTCCACCTGCATGAGGAGCTGCGAGACATCCCACAGGCAGCCAAAGTCAAGTAAGCAGGGGTTGGGGTGGCACTTAGGCAGCACTGGGAGCACCTCTCCCCTCATTTCAGCCTGCTTCTCCATGTCCCCTCACCCCAGCTCACCCTCCTGCCCAGATCCTGGCTGCTGGGCTGTATCCCATGCTGTGGCCACGCTGGCCCAGAGCAGCCCAGCACTCAGAAGCAAACATCACCTGGCAGCTTTAAATCACAGCCCTTGCAGCAAAAGCTCTAAACTTCTGAGCTTGGGGGAGGAGAGCTGCTTGGAGCAGCCGCTTCCTGTTGTTATCTCACCGCAAAAGCATTTAATTAATTTCTAATGGTGCATTAAGTAATCCGGGAGGAAGCGGTTGCGGTGTGGCTGCAGATAAAGGGCAGCTGTTTATCTTCATGTGCCAGGGAGGCTCTGCCTGCAGCACAGGCAGGACCAGGCAGCTGTGTGAGGGACTCACCTGCATCCAGCTCCTGCCTGCCCCTTGTTCTACCAACATGAAGTTTGTGGGGTTTGCAATCAGGTTTTTTTTTAACCCTGCCCAGTGACCTGTTGGGAACAGGCTGCCCCAGTTCAGCAAAGCCCTTAAACACAGCCTGAACCTTTAGGTTCAGGAGGAATCTGTTGCCCTGCAAAGCCCTCAAGTGCTGAAGTACCTCTGAAATCAATGAGGCTCTGTTTTGGATTTAAACTCCAGCAGGAGCTTATGGGCTTTGATGCTTCAGGGATGTGAGCAGCAAAGATCACACGTTTCTGCTGCCCTTTGTGTCAGCTGTGGACATGAAAAGGGGCTGAGACTGCACCTCTTCAGACAGGGTGCAGTTAGAACAGGTTACCCAGAGAAGTTGTGGATGTCCCCTCCCTGGAAGTGTTCCAGGCCAGGTTGGACGGGGCTTGGAGCAACCTGGGACAGTGGAAGGTGTCCTGTGGCAGCAGGGTTGGAACTGGATGGGCTTTGAGGTCCCTTTCAAGCCAAACCATTCCATGTGAAATACATATGGAGTTAACAGTGGCTCAAGGGTGTTCCAAGCTAAAAAGGTCTCTTGTAGCAGTGGTGGGTTCCCAGGGAAGATGTGTGCTGGGCAAAAAAAGGATCCTCATGTATAAAATGTAAAATTATCATCAGCCATTGGGGTTGAGCACAGTGACAGGACAAATCTTGGTGTGCAGGGAAGAGTGTTCTTCTGCCAGAAGGCGGTCTGGGCACTGGAACAGGCTCCCCCAGGACAGCAGTCACAGCACCAGCTTGACAGAGCTCCAGAAACATTTGGGCAATGCACTCAGGCACTGGATAGGATTCTTGGGACTGTCCTGTGCAGGGCCAGGAGCTGGACTTGGAGATCCTTGTCAGTCCCTTCAACTCAGGATATTCCACGGTTCTGTGGGTGTGTGGTGCTCAGTTTGTAGGGATGGCTGAGCAGGACATGCTCCCTGCCTGTGGGGACTCTGCCTTTCCCATGCTCCTGATCTGCAGCTGTTGCACAGACACACGTATGGGAAAGAAAACGCCTGCACAGAGGGTTTCTTTACCCCCCTAAACTTTATCATTTCGCTCTAAACTGGACACCATATGTAACACTTGGGTTTGGTCCAATCTAGAGCGAAACCAAGAATTGGAAAACCCTGAATTCCCCCCAGTCCTGCAGCTGTGAAGCAGAAATTGCCGCCTCTGTCAATCCCACCGCTAGTAATGAACTGCTGGAGCACAGGGCTCCCAAAACTGCACTTTCCCAGACTAAACCTGCCAGGAATGCTTGCCCCATGACCCAGCGTCAGCATTTCCAGGGACCCCAGCCCTCTGACAGACACCCCTGGAAAGGCATCAAGCCTGTGGTCACCGAGGCTTTGTGAGAAAGCTTCCCCTCAGACATAGTGGTAGGAACCCATAAGCACTTGAATTTGAAGCTCATCAGGGGCTTGAGCCTTGTGTAAACAAAGCCAGCGCCAGGCGTGGTGATTTATTTTTATTTCTCTATATTTGGGCTGTCTCCCTTTGTGAAGGCCTGGCTGCTCCTTGGAAGGATGCTCTGCCTGGTGTTCACCCAACCATGGCACCCTGAAAAACTGTCCTCTGTGCACTGGGACAATGATCCCATCTGCTGCTGGAGAGAAATCTGTGCCCAGCAAGGCCCTCTCCTGAGCCATCCTTTAGCTTGGAGAGGGCTGGAGGCTGCTGAGCTTGCTAAACCTGTGCAGTCCCCTTGACTAAAAATACAGAAAAGTGCTTTGCTTTGAAACAAGCAGCTGCAGCCACTTTGAGATAGTCCCAGCTTAGAGGCTGTCAGCCTGATTTGCTGCTTGGAACACACTGATCTGCAAAAAGGAGGCAGTGTGGGCATGGTTGGAGTCTTTTCAGTGGGAAAACCATGGTCAAGTTGGTTGGGGAGCTGTAGATTTTGCTGGGAAAAGGTGAAAATTAACATCCTGCTATTTCAAACAGCATGACAGAGCTGGAGAAAGAAATAAACACTCTGAGAAGCGGCCTGAGAGCAGTGGAGACTGTAAGTATTAATCAAACCAAATGTAATCCAGCCTGGCTCTGAGCAGCACTGCATCCCTCCTTGGGGAGGCAGGCCAGGGAGCTCCCAGTGAAGCTGCTTTTATCTCACATCCTGGAGATGTGTTTGCCTTTCCTTCCTGCCCTGTACGTGTGCCTGTCTTCTCAGAGCTGTTTTGGCACTGAAGTTACCGTGTGTGTTCAGGCACATGAATGGTTTATGTCTAACACATCAAGGGAGGCTGGGTAAGCCTAGTGGTGATGCCCAGGGAGGACCTGTGATGTGCAGAGGAGTCTTCCTCTTCCTTCCCACTGAGGGCTGGGGAGCACTGCAGCACAGCTGGAGTGGTGATGAAATGGTGGAGCTATCCCAAAGGATTCACTGTCTTGCTGAATTATCCTGCTTCCATAAGCTTTCCTGCAGGATTTGGCTTAAAAGCTTAGTTCAGGCAGTGTAATCCAGGGTTGAGTCCAGGGGAGCAGCAGTGGTGGTGCTGGCAGAACCTCTGGCACTGATTCAGGCTCACTCCCAGTGACAGAGGCCAGTGGTATTTTTGTCTCTCATCAACCAGAGCCTGACCAGATTTACATTTTTTTTTTTTTTTATTCCTCACAAAGGAGTTGGACTTCCAGAAGTCTCAGGTTCAGCAAGCAGGTGACAAGTTTGTGTCAGTGGTCAGCCAGTTCATCACATTGGCCAGCTTCAGCTTCTCAGATGTTGAAGATCTCCTGACAGAAGCAAAGGATCTGGTAAGGCCACCAATGTCCTTGAGATCTGAGCAGCTTTTCAGCCTCACCTCCTTCTCCCTGGCTGTACCCACTGTGCAGTTGGCATTGTCCTTCTGACCCATGCTTGGGCAGTATGATGGACCTCCCTGAGCCATGGCCCAGCTGTTGATGGTAACCTGGCAGAGATGCTCTCTGCAGTGAGTTGGGACTGGTGACAAATGCTCTGCAGGCTGTGTCATCTTGTGCCTGGAAGGAAGAGGCCTGGTCGTGGTCTCCAGTATCTGTGGAAGTCCACTCTGAAGCAATTTTTTGGAAGGGATGGGCTATGAGAAGTGCTGCAGCTCTTTGCTTTTTAAACACACGTCCAGATTCAAGTTGTGTTCCTGTTTTCTCTTAGGAAAGCAGAAACATTTATAAACTTTATATCACATGAGGGGAGCATTTTCAGCCTTCCCTCCCCCACCAGAATCTCTTGCAACATGGCAGAGAATTGTAATATCTCGATTAAATCAGCAAGATTAACCTCAATTATATTGACTTATGTAGTGGCACTTCTCAGATTCCTCCCTGCCTCTTGAAGTGTTAAGTCTCTTCAGTAAACAAAGAAATAAAAATGCACTAAATATCTTTTGAAGAGCCTGGGGCACCCCTGCAAATAAAACTAAATCATACAGGCAGGCTTTAAAAATGTTCCTCCTGGTCTACCCTGCAATATCAAAGCAACTAATAAATCTGTTGGTGCTTTGATTTTGTTTTTCTTTTCTTTTAAGCGTGCTTATCTCCAGAATGTGCCTTCACAATTTTAACAAACTTGCTCTGCACAAAGAGTCTCCCTCAGACTGGAAGTGAGAACAAAGAGTGTCAGTCCCAAGGACAGCTTGGGGGCTGCTTGGGGACCAGGACATGTTGGCAGATTGTGGATGTCCTGTCCTGACCTCTGCTATGGCCTCATTCGACTCCCTCACATTAATGGCGTGCAAACAGCACAAGAGGCTGGAAAACTCTCTATTTCCCTGCCCAGGGCTGTGCCTGAGCCTGGGCAGAAATCTCTTTCAGAAGTTTCACCAACACATTTGGTTTCAATAGCAGAGCATGTGGCAGTGATAAATAATACCCCAAAAATACTTCAAAGAAAAACTTAAAAGTGCAAGTTTCCCTTCCCCTGCCGTGTTTACTATTAGTTTTATGTCTTCAGTCCCACAATATTTTGCTTCCTTGTTTTTACTGCTGCTTAGTTAATAAAGTGGAGCTGGGGCAGGGGAGGCTCAGCAGAGCCAGAGGCAAGATGGGGAGAGGGGGCTTGATTGGGATCTACATCTTGCAGGGCAACAGGTTACACATCAAGTGATTTATTTCAGGTTTAAATCAAGGCTTGATGAGGCGAAGCCCTGCTGTGTGCTGTGGCTGCTGGAAATGTTTCACCCTGCTCCATTAGGTTGAAAGTTTCACCAGTGGATTTCTCCAAGACTGATGCACCCCTCTCTTCTCTCTTCCAGTTTTCCAAGGCTGTGAAGCACTTTGGGGAAGACACAGACAAAATGCAGCCTGATGAATTCTTTGGCATCTTTGACCAGTTCCTTCAAGCTGTGACTGAGGCCAAGCAGGAGAACGAGAACATGAGGAAGAGGAAGGAGGAGGAGGAGCGCCGAGCACGCATGGAGGCACAGGTGAGCACACACCAGCAAGTCTGGCAGCATCCCCAGGATACCTGGGAGTGGCCACCATGTCATGATGGCCCCAAGGTGGCCACGGTGGCACGGGGAGCACTGAAGACTAGGAAAGGAGCTTCTGTGATCTTAGACCCAATGGCTTTTCACTTTTGATTACAGTAATTTCGCAACTATAAGGCGCACCCTTTGGACTAAAATTTTGATAGAAACCCAGAAGTGCGCCTTATAATCCGTGCACCTTATATATGGACAAAGTTCAGTAATTAGCCAACCTGGGGTTGCAAGCCCATGGCAGCCCCGAGCCGAGCCTGAGTTTAAAGGCTGTGCTGATCTGTGAAAAATGTTTGCAAATTAAGCACCTGCCAGTAAACCCCTGCCCCTGATCGCGTTACTAATTCGTTACTTTGTTATGTGCGGATCCTAGCTGCAAAAAAAGTGCGTCTTATAGTCCAGTGCACCTTATAGTTCTGAAATAACTGTATTTGATTAATGACCTTGGGTGGTGAGGTCTTGCAGGTGAAACGTGCAGCAGAGCTGGTGCTGTGAGCAGCAGCCATGGGGCTGTGACCCTCAGCCCGTGGCTTGTATCATAGAATCCCAGAATCATAGAATGGTTTGGATTGGAAGTGACCTAGTTCTATTTCCAGCCCCCTCACTGTTGGCTTGGACACCTTCCACTATACAAGGTTGCTCCAAGCCGTGTCCAGCCTGGCTTTGGAGCATTTCCAGGGATGTGATCTTTCAATAACTGCCCAGCTCTCATGTGCTAAGCACTGGGGTGGGAAACCACCCTTGTTCCATGAGTTTGGGGATCACCACGCATGTGCTGGGCACCCCCACAACCACCTGTGTGAGACTGAGATGCCTTCTTTCCCTCCACCATCGTGACCTGCAGCTGAAGGAGCAGCGGGAGCGGGAGCGCAAGGCCAGGAAGGCGAAGGAGACGGGCGAGGAGAGCGGCGAGTTCGATGACCTGGTGTCAGCCCTGCGCTCGGGAGAAGTCTTCGACAAGGACCTGACCAAGCTGAAGCGCAACCGCAAGCGCATCACCAACCAGCTGGCGGAGAGCGGCCGCGAGAGGCCTGTCACCAAGCTCAACTTCTGAGCTACAGACTGACAGCAGAACCCAGCTAAAGACACGTGGGTCAGTTCCTGAAGTGGCTGTGGTTTTGGGTTTTTGTTTTTTTTTTTTTAGTTTCCAATGACACTGCCTTGCGATTGGAAGCGGAACAGTGGCATGCTCTTTGTCCCCGCGGGCGAGTGTGTGTGTGTGTGTATATACTGTGTATATAGTCGGGTCGGGGGGTGTGGAGGGGGGTGCATGGGCAGCTCATGTTGGTGAGTGCCAGCACCGCCTCATCCCCACTCCAAAAAGTAGTTCTCCCCATGCACAAGCACAATGCCGCATCCGTGGAGCAAGAGAGGACCCAGCCCCAAGCCGCCGGTTGTCCCCATGGTCCCAGAGCCAGGGGAAGCTGCCTCCTGCTGCTCTCCTGCTCAGAACTCCCCCGGGGCCGTTTGCAGGGGACGCCTTGCACACAAAGAAGAAGAAGAAAAAAAAAAAAGTTGACTGAACTTTTAATGCGTTGTTTGTTTGTTTGTTTTCTCTCATTGTTGTGATGGTTCTGAGAAACTCACAGATCTGTGCGTTCACGCTGGCTCCCGAGCTCGGCGCCGCGGGTGCTCCCGGCGATGCTCTTCCCGTCATCCTTGGGAAACGCTCGTTTTCCTCCTGCTGCCACCTTGCTAAAGGACAAACTTTACCCCAAAGTGCTTCTTGCTGTAACGCCACACTGATGTATTTATACTTTTGCAACGTTTTCTGGCCCAAGACGGTGGGAAAGGTTCGGTTCTCGGAGGAGACGAAGAGCATAAACTTTTGCGTTGTAATTTTTTGTTCTTGCTTTCTGTTCAATGGGACAAACTGTATCCTCTGTCAAGGTGGGTCAGGACCAAAGGTCCCTGAAATACAAAGGGGTTGGGGTAAAACCCGCCAGCTTTCACCCGCCTTCTGTTCCTTTTTCTTTCTTGGACACACAGAAGCAGCGATGCCAAGAAACACTCGTCTCTTATCCAGGTTCCTTTTTTTTTGACTGGTTTGCTGTTCATTGTCATTGCAAATTTGTAAGCAGAACTACCTGTCAAATGTCAGTCCAAAAAAAAAAAAAAAGACAAAAAAAACCAATAATAAAAGTAATTCAGAGCTCTCAGGGAGTAATAATTTAAGGGTTTAGAAAATTAAGAATTGGAGAATAAAAAATAACCACCATTAACATATTAACATTTCTATTCTTAAATTATGCTGAGTATATAGAGGACTGTTACTTTTTACTTTTATTTATTTGTGGTATGTTTTTTAAGAAAGCAAAACAAAACCTTTTTATACCACCAATACCTTTGTGATCTTTTTTTTTTGTTTGTTTGTTCTTTTTCCTGTGGAGAGATGAGTTTGTCCCTGTTGCACTAGATATTAACACTATTTGAAACAAGGTTGGTTGTTCTTTTTTTTTTTTTGTCAGATAATCGGTATTACTGGTGGGGTATGGGATGTCAGTTAACTATATGTACTGTATAGCAAAAGTGCTGTTTAAACTAATTTGTATAAAAAAAAATGGTTCTAAGCACCTGGAGGCCACGGGGTCTGTGTGCTGAGTGAAAGCTGTGAAATCTCTCTCAAAGCAGAGTTGTCAAGAGCTGTGGTTTTACCATTTGTTCTTTTCTTCATTGCAACGTTCAACGCACTGTAGATTTAAAAAAAAAAAAAGAAAAAAGAAAAAAAAAAAGTCTTTCTGAGTAGCATTTAAAGCAGTAATAAATAAAGCAGGTAAGTGCAAAAATAAAGTCCAGCACCTCATATCCAAGCAGCTGCAAAACCTGCAGATTATGTTCAAAGGTGGAGTTAAGCACTTTGCTTTAAGAAGGAGGGGGAAATAAAGACAAAAGGTAATGATAATACTATTCCTTAACTAAAGTGCCTCTATTTATATTTTTTATTTATGGCTGAAAAAAATGGGGCTGATACAATTGAGGGAATGGACTATGGGGGGATTTGAAATATATAAAATAAGAAGGAAGAAAAAAAAAGGTTTTAAAAAAAAAAAAGTTTGGCTTCTGATGGTTTAAGGAATGGTTGGTCACACGTGTTTTATTGGACAGGTGGTGGGGGTCAGAAAGGGCGATCTCCTCCCAGGGTCCCTGGGTGCCAGCACCCTCTCCTGCCTCTGCAACCCCAGTGCCACATCAGGACCTTTCCTGACAGATTTCCTCTTGCCCTTCCCAACCTCTTGGGTTGTTGTTTTTTTTTTTTTTTAATTGTTTTACAACAGCCTGATTATCAGGCTGACTTTGCCATTTCTTTGTTTTCTTTCAAAAAAAAAAATAGAAAAAAGAAAAAATATTATATCTCTATAAATAAATACAAAGGCTGTGTGCAGGTAATTCCATGTGCCATTGTCAAAAACTACTTTTAGATTGGTGCTGGTGTAAGTAGTCACTCTTTTCTCTTGGGTGTGTATTTTAAAGATGATTTTTTTTTTAATAATGCCAAAAACAAAACAACAAAAAAAATCCATAATAATTTGTAAACGAAAGTTTATGTCTTGGACCTTATTAGCTTTGTAGTGACTAAGGTAGTCTGTTAGGTGCAAGGATGTTAGTAGTTCTAGCTAGTGGAAAATGCTGTGTATTGTTATGAGACTGTACATTTTCTAAGATGGCAATATGCAATAAAGCAACACGATTTCGGTGAGTGTACATGGCAGAGGCGTGAGTTATTTTTTAAGGGAAAAAATGGGATAATTAGGAATTGAGGCAGTTTTGGAAAATGAGGCTCTGTGAGGGTTGCTTTTTTTCAGGTGTGTTTGCAGGCATTTTTGGGGTCAGGTGATAACTCCTTTATCCTGTCCCTGAGTGCTGGGTTTTAGGAGGTTGGGTTTTTTCCACCCTCCAGGATTACAGCATCCACATTGTCACCCACATGTGGGTTCTGAAATGCCTCCCAGTTGGTGAACCTGTTCATTTCTCCTCGTTTTGTTGTTGCTAATTCCTGTTCCCACCTTGGTGGGAATTTTTCCAAAAGCCCACTGGGGCTTTTCCAGGCTCCTGCATTGAGGCAGCAGCCAGTTTTACATCACAGGATTGGATCCTGTCCTTTTTTCCAGGAGAAGTGCTGTTTGAGGCTGGCCACTGTGCCTCTAGCAAGCCTATCTAGTGATGTTTCTATGGCAGTATCCCAAACCCTCCTGGCTTATTCCTGCTCACCTTTTCCTTTCCTACACACCTTTCCATCCAGGCTGTGTGTTACTTTTTTTCCCATACTCTTGAATGATTTTTGCAGCACACAAGGACACCCCTAGGCCTCACTGCCTGTGCCCCTGGGAGCATCTGCATTGTGCCTGACCCATGGGCTTCCCATTTTGGATTTGGATTTGGATTGGAGCTGGCAGGGAGCACAGATTCCATCACCACCCCTGGCAGTCGTGGGCTGGTGATGCCATGGGAAAGCAGCTCAGGGCTGTGTGGTGACAGGACCCAAGGAAAACAGGAATGGCTTCAGCTCCTCTTCCCATCATAAATCCCCAGCATAGGGCTGGTGTGGCTCGTCCATAAATAGATGTGAACAAGCTGGCAAAACCCCACAAACTGATGGGGACCTGAAATTCTAGTTTATGGCAGATTGCAGGTTTTCTGGGCCACACTATTGAGTGACACAAGATGGTCCCCAGGATGGGGGCAGGGTGGCTGTGGGAGACAGGACTGATGTCAGGACACAGCTTTTCATTCAACCAAGATACTTGATGGGAAAAAATATCCTAGTACTTCCAAGCTTTCTGGACTTCAAACCCTTCCCGGTGACTGGATTAGCAGTATCTATTGTTTAAGAATACAAATTTCAGACACAACGTTTGTCATCCCAGAGGAAAGGGGACCAGGATGGGCACTGTGCTGGACTAGATCCCTGTGCTATGTGAGCCCATGTCCACTGATGTCCTGGCTGTCTGGGTTTTCACCTGAAAAAAGGCTCCTGTGCTCCAGATCCTGTCAGTTCCAAGATGGTCCAAACCTGCCCAGACCTGCTGGTGCCAGGGAAGCTGCCGGGCATGGTGCTCCTGCAGGAATTGTCCCATGGGGCCACCCAGATTGGTGGCCCCAAACCTGCTGAGCCAGCCCTGACTGTGCTCTGCTCCAGCCCAGCAGCTTTCCCTGTTGCCACAGGCTGGGGTGGCTGGGAGCAGTGTCACCTCCTGCACTCAGCCTGTTCCCCTTGGAAAAGATGAGTCAAGGGCTTGTGGCAATGGCCTGATGCAGGCACGGCTGCATTGCAGCATTGCATGCAAAGCTCAGCTCGCAAGTAGGGCAGGCAGGGCTAGATGGGGACACACACCCAACTCCCCTCCCTCTGGCAGCCACTCCATGCCACTGGCAGGAGCTTGTGGGCTTCTGGACTATTGATTTAATCCAAATGGACCTGTCAGACTTTGATATCCCTGCTGGAGGCCCTTGGGAAAGGTAAGCAAAGCAGAGATGTTGCCAGTTCTGCTCCCAGGTCTGTGAGACCTGTCTCCACTGCCCCTGTGTCACACCTCAAGCAGATGCTCTGGGGTAAAACTGCACTTTGCCATCATCACTATCACCCAGCCTGATCAAATCTGCTGGATTGCCACAGAAACAGGGACGAGGCTGATGAGGAGCAACTGGGAGAGCTGGAGGGGGGCTCAGCCTGGAGAAAAGGAGGCTCAGGTGGGACCTTCTCACTCTCTACAACTCCCTGACAGGATGGTGGAGCCAGGTGGGGGTTGATCTCCCAGGTAACAAACAGGATAAGAGAAAACAGTCTCAAGTTACACTAGGGCAGGTTTAGATTGGATATTTGAGAAAAGTTCTTTGTCCAAAGAGTTACCAAATATTAGAACAAGCTGCTCAGGACAGTGGTGGAGTCACCATCCCTGGAGGTATCGAAAAGCCATGTAGACATGGTTAATGGTGAGATTGTGCTGGGACAATGGTTGCATTCAATGACCTTTTCCAATCCAAATGACTCTGTGATTCCAAACAATTCTAAGATTCTGTGATTCCCAACTCTCATAAAAGCTGGTTATTTCACCAGCCAGTGCTTTGGGTGAACACACTCTTCCAGTTTTGCTTCTGGGGGAAACTGGAGAGGCCAAGAGGACACAAAGGATGCAGGAGGGAGGGGATAAGCCCTATCTCCACTCCATCTTCTGCAGCAAATCCTGCAGACATCTCTCCTGTGAGCTCTCCCTGGCATTGCTCAGGGTCCTCCAACAGATGCATGTGAAAAGGAGAGCTCTTTGTTTGAATCAGGAGTGCTCTAACTGGAAACCTCTGAGCATTGTTTCATTTTTTAGCCTTAAACCAGGCTTGTTAAAACTGTGCAGGTAAGCCAGGGAGAAATCCTGGGCCCCACTGAATCTTCATCAAAGGCTGAGGGAACTGCCATCTGCTGGCACTTCCCAACTTCAGCATTTTAGAGCTGTCAAGTACAAAATCAATTCAGCTTCTTTTCCTCTGCAATCTCTCTTGTGGTCTGAAAAGTTCTCATGCTAAATTTTCTATGTAAGCTTCTCTCAGCATGGTTGTGAAGGGCTAATTTTAATTCTCTCCATTGTAATTTGAGTCAAATAGCCAAAGGTCGCAGCCTGTGCCTTCTCTGTGACTTCTGGCAATGCCCAACCTTCAGGGCAGTGCATTGTGTGTGACATGCAGGCACCAAAAATGCACATGGTGTGTAAGATAAACTAACTCAAAACAGTTTCATGGGTCATCTGAACTTACTTCCATGGCTTTTGAAATAACTACAGAATGCCCCACTGCACTAGAGTGTCCCCAGGGCTTGCCCCAGTGCCAGGGTTTGTGCTGGGAGCCTGTTTCTACCCAGCTTTCCTGACACTTTGCGTGAACTCTGTTGTCACAGCGCAAAGAACTTGAAATTAAGCTGCATTTTCCCAGTTCTCAGAGCAATTCTGTGAAGGTAAGTCTTTGAAACTACCACTTTTCCATTACTTTCTTTACGGGCCCATATTTGTTCATGTACTCTCAGCTCAGAGTTTCTGCAGGAAGGGCAGGACACTTTGGTTTTGGGCAACAGCAAGCAGAGCTGCTCTAAACCAGGATTATCCTGGGCACCACCACAGCAATCTGCAGGACACAGCTTTGTTGCTGCTGCCTAAGCCACACCTTTGGCCTGCCAGGACACTGCTGTAAGCTGGGCTGGGACAGTGCCCCTGATTTAACCTGGGCTTTGGGTGCTGAGGGGCACCAGCAGCTTTTCCATCTGCTTGAATTCGTGCCTGTGTACTTTGACAGGGCTTTACTTTGCCAGGCTCTATGCAGAGCATCCCCGGGCTCAAGGAAAAGTAAGGAAGTCACAGCTTTGTGCTTTGCCCAGCTCCTGATCGTTGCCTAAAAAATCCTTTTGGCTATGAAATCAGTGAGAAGCACTCAGGCAAGAACTAGTTTCTATGGCAAATATTTCCAATTTAATAGCAGGAGGCGATCACCATTTGAGTTACATTTTCTGTAAAGACTCCACAACTCAGATGCTGTATTCAGAACTTGACATGACCTCAGGGATGCTGTATTACCAAATGTTCTGTAAAATGCACCAGACTGAGCACAGAAGCCACAGGCACAGATCAGGCACAAGTGCTGCAGCACATTAGATTCCACTGGAAAAAAATAAGTGACCTGGTTACTCAGAGCATTTTTTATCTCTGATGCTGAGATTAGTTCAGAGTATGTTGCTAAATCAGGTAAGCAAATTACATTTATGGGGTTGTGAGGGAATTGCTATGAGGGTGAGATGAATTTCAGAGAAATTTATTTTGCTGTTTTTTTCCACATCTACCCTGAGGGTAGATAAGCCTGGGGGTGGGGTGTGTTAATTTATAGGGCCCATCTAGAGGGGTTTTGAAGCACCAGCAGCCTCCCAGCTGCTCTCTCATGGAGTGGGGTGGGCTGTGCTATCCTGGTGTTTTCCATAATCTCACACAGGAGCCAGCCTGGTGTCCATGTGCAACCCCAACATGGGGACAATTTTCACCTGCTCTGAGTATGAATCCCTTAGTGAATCCCTCTGCCCAAGCCCCCAAGCATTACCCAAACTGTTTGAGCCTCTGCATCAGAGCTGATGGCAAAAGCAGGAGGAGCTATCCCTGCTGCCTTCGCCAGACTTGCTCAGGCCCCTGTGAGAAACAAGGATGTTTCTCCAGATGTGGAAGGCTGATCAGCACTATTTCCACTCCCAATCTCCATCCCAGGAACTGAGGAATATCACTTTCCTAAGTGATTTCTCCAAAGTCATTGTGGCTGCATCTTTCTACTTTTCTTTAAGGTGGCAAGGAGGTGTACCCAAGTCTGAAGGGAAAGCAAATGTGTGGAGCACTGCAGGTTGCAAACACCTTAAACTCTTCAGTGCACACAATAAAAGGCCCCTGAGGAAAGGCACAATCCTCTGGTTTAAACAAAACTTTTAACAAAACTTTGTTACCTTTATGATTATCTTTCGATATTCCCTTAGTTTCTGAACTGACTATGTGAGAGATAAGATTAAAAATAAAAGTGAGAATAATGGATGTATAAAATTAACGATCCCAAGTACTTGGAAATTGCTCCCCAGTTGGTTTTGTGGGCTTCTGGCAGTGCTTGCCTTTGTGAAACTAGCTGAACCTGGAGGTGCCAGCAGCTCAAGAAATAACACAAATAACAAGCAGTTCCTCTCAAAGTGAATTTACTTCTTCTGCTGAATCACAGCTAGATCCCGCTCATCTCTTATGATCACCCAGGAGCCTGTGGGCACATTGGTGTGCTCTGCCACCCAGTACAAACAGCTCCCCTTGTTAAATTTCCTTCTGTCACAGCCTCCTGGGGTCTTCTTGGCTGAGATCACCCATAACTCCCCAGACAGATTAGTGCTGTGCCCTGGGGTTTCTGCTGCTTTCACTTTGATTTCCCCAGTGACTCATCCATTTCATGCCACTGACAGGGATTCACTGTCTGTCTCTCTCCACATCACTTTTTCCCCTGCTTCTTGCAGAGGTGATTTCCTAGGGGACAAAAAACCTAGAAATGCTGTGCTGTTGCCCAAGCCCTCTGGCTGTGGTGAGTGTAGATGCTTCAGGACTCAGGTAGTGGCCTGCCAGCAGCATGGCATTGAAAATCCATCACTCTGCAAACTGGGAACAGCAGAAGGGCTGGCCATGCTTTAGGAGGAGGGCTGGCCTTGTCCTCCCACGTTCAGCCCCAGTGAAGCCACTGCTCACAGCAAGCCCAAGGCTTGCAGCAGCAAAGCAGCACTGTGCAGTGGGGCATGAGGCCCCCAAGACTGGATCTTACTGTGGGGTATTCCTCCTGGAGGACTTGGGACCTTTTCCTTCCAGCTCTTTCTTTGTGGCTCTGTAATGCTTTGCAAGCAGACCAAGATGTACACCCATTTATTATTAATAATTGGAGTCATCATGTGAAAATACAAAAGCATCCAGGGGCAGATGAAGAGCAGAGGCAGCTGTTTCAGAACAAAGCACCTTGCCAGCACTAGGACTGATCTCACCAGACCCTCCAGGCTGCAGGTTTGCAGCTCTGGCCTGCATGCACAAAAAGCCATTTTTCTGATGTGCTTTCCAAATGATTCATTTTAGCACATACAACAAACTTTCCAAAGGGCAGCATTTGTTGAACCTGAAGGTTTTGGTGAGGTGCTCTTTGGGCATCAGTCACAATCCCTACCTTGAGTGCTCTTATTTGGGAAGCAGCGGTTCTGAGGGGGTGGATGATCCCATTAACAGAAGGAAGATTTTCTCAGGATCACTATCGGCACAGCTGTGCTGGCTGCTCAGGTCTCTGCTGGCATCTGCTGGATACAGGAATCAACACCAGTGCTGAAAGAGAAGCAGCAACAGGGTATTTAGTACTCCTGAGCTCTCCCAGTTCTGGTGATTGATGGCAGCTATTACAGCCCATCTGGCTGTCACTTATAAATACTGCTAATTGGACTGCTAATTGTTCACACTTCGTAAGGTATGCACACAGCATTTGCTTTGAACGGTGGTTTCATCCACAGATTAGGAAGGGAGTGGAAAATAACTACTTGAATGAATCTGATGATTAAATCAGCAGGAAAACTACCATTGCATGCAGTTAGAGCAGTATGTTCTAAAATGCTTGTCATTCATCAAGACTTAATGTTTTCCTTCTAAGATAGAATGCATTAGTTCAGTCAGTGGCATGTTATCATTGCCAAATAGGAAGGCACTCTTAAACTGAGGGTTTAAATATGCTGGAAAGTCAACAAGACACTTTTAGCTCAAAGATTCATTTTTAATTTGCCTTCGACTGAAGTTGTCTCCAGTACCCAGGGCAGAACTGGCCTTCAAATCAATTTAACTCCTCTCTCCCTTATGCTGAATATTTTACACAGAATAATCCACATGATTTTTGGGTGCTAAAATATGTCAAAATATGCTTGAGCAAATAAAATTTGTGCAATTTGCTTTGTCCAGGCTTGTCTCAAGGGAGGAAAAAGGAAAGGCTGGAGGGTTGGAGCCTCACAGCCAGTCTTGTAGTGTCTAAAACTTCAGTGTCTTCCTGCCTTCTGAGCTTTTCAACCCAAAGAAAGGGGATCTCTAAGTGGGGTGACACCAGCATGGGCATGTGGGAGATGTGGGTGTGATGTCCCATAGTAGCCTGGCTGCAAAGTTTTCTCACCCAAGAATAAGCAGCTGAAACCATGGACAGTTTTCAGAGCCAGAGTAAAACAGCAGCTTCATCCACTGTTTTCTTTGTCCCTGATGAGCACATGGAGCCATTGTGAGGTGCAGACATTCCCACCCACTCTGTGGTGCTGGGTGAGAGGCAGCAACCTCCAGCAGAGCTGGGACACAGCAGCATCTCAAACACTGTTCCAGCCAGCAGCCTTCGGTGTGGTTTGTACCGTTTGTGGTTTAGTTAAGACCATTCAGTTGTGTTTTTTAAAACATACTTTTAAAAATGTGGCTCTAGAGACCTGTGTACCTGCCCAAGAGTATGTGATATGAGGAGTGGCTGAGGGAGTGTTTAGCCAGGAGAAAAGGTTTGGAAGAGACCTCTCTACAACTACCTGAAGGGAGGGTGTAGTCAGGTAGGGTTCTCTCTTCTCCCAGGTAACCAGATGAAAATGCCTCAAGTCGCATCAAAATAAAGTTACAATTGGATATTAGGGAAAATTTCTTCACAGAAAACGTTGCCAAACACTGGAACAGGCTGCCAGGGAAGTGGTAAAGTCACAGTCCCTGGAGGCATTGAAAAGACATGTAGATGTGGCACTTATGACATGGGTTAGCGGTAGATTTGGCAGTGCTGGAATTCGATGACCCAAGAGGCCTTTTTCAACTGAAATGATTCTATGATTCTGTGATTCTGAGAAACTCAAGCCAGGCACAGCTTTAAAACATAAGCTGACTCTCTACTGGAGCTGCAGCAGGTCCATGTCAAAAAGGATCAGGTCAAGAATCTCCCTTTGCTACAGCCCAAGTTAGCATTTCACAGAAATGTGCCAATTTGTGATGCCTCCATGACCACAGCCAGCTGCCCTCATTCGACTCCCCACATGCAAGACTAACATGCACCAGCCTGAGCTTGTTAAAAATGTGTTGAAACCTATGTTCTGTCAGCTTCACTGCCACTTTCCTAGAAAGCTGTGTTACTTCCACTCCTAGTGCAGCCCCCAGTCCTTCCCTTGTCACAACTGACTGCCACAGAGATGCTTCCCTGGCCTGTGGTACACTGGTCAGGACAACAAATCAGTAGAAAAGGAAACCAGTATGAAAAAGAGGGCATCAGTGGTTGTTCAGAGCCTGAGTGACTGGGCTGGTGGGGACAGAAGAGACAGGGAAGGTGGCCAGAGCCAGGCACTGAGGGGAGCAGGACCACCCTTTTTAGGGGCTTTCAGCTCTGCATGATCAATTATCCCAAATTCCAATCTCCCTGGTACCACCTGCAGCACCCAGGTTAGATTTAAATCCAACCTCATGACTCACAACCACCCTTTCCATTTACACTTAGCCACACACTCCTGAGGAAGGGCAGGTGTGCCAAAAATTCCTTGTTTCAATTCAATTTCAAAAATTGTTGCCCTTCCAACAAGCCACCTGTGTTCACTTACTGTCAATCAGCTCCTGTGAAGAGCTGGGGCTCTCTGCACAGCTTCTTTCTGAAACAGCAAGAAAACACTGCTCAACCTGCAAAATCCAGTAGCTGCAGGGCAAATTACCAGTGCTGAGTAGTCAAGGGTCAGATCTTTTCCTCATGGGCTTCAGAAGCATCAGAGAAGAAAGCTACAGTAATGCTTACAGCATGGAAACCAGCTGCATTAAAATTTCTCAATTAGGTCCCTCTACTGTCATTCATCTGGCAATTTTTTACAGGAACTCCCTTTCCCAAGGCTGGCCTGAGAATGATGCCAGGCTGAGACACTTCCATTTCCTGCATAAAAGACCATTTATTTCTTGTCTCACAAAATAATGATACTGTGTTCACCTGCATCACAAACAGCTGAAAAATCCAAAACACTGCAGTTTTAAAGCCTGTACAAGGAAAAATACTGTCTCACACTTAACCTGGGCAAAGACAAACAAAGGCCAAGTCTCAACTTCCAATTCAAAATACTAATTTAAGGCTTTGGGCCATTGACCAAAAAGATTACACTGATAAATTCATCTGAATTTACACTGTGCAATCGCACTTCCATGGTGTTATTTTCTTTCTTTTTTTTTTTTTTTTCAACAGCAAACAGCTGGTTTTGAAGTATTGTATTCCAATGGATTGCTGCCATCAATACAATATCTTTTCTGTGCACATACACATTTTCACATGCTGCAGAGCACACAGGGAGCACGTGGTATTGCTTTACCTCTCCTTTCAGACACTTTTCTCACACAGCTCCTCTAATTATGGAAAAACCCTTGGAGATGTGAGACACTTCGATGAGCTCAAAAAGAAAACACACATCTTGTGCACATCACAGTTTATGCCCACACACTTTTCAGTCTGTCTCAGGAACTCATGTTTCTCGTGTTCATTGTATTTTAAGTTGACTGTACCCGCAAAAAAAGAGAAAAGGCTTCTGAAATTCCAACACCTGAGGTATTACCTTCCTTACTTTCCCTCCCAGTATCATACATCTTCCTTCCACAATTACTTTTCTTATTATGCTTCAGAGTTTAGATTAAAAAAATAATATAAACAGATCACTTTTTCAGCCTGTCCTACAGTCCGTGACTTTATGACTGTCAGCACTTCCACATATAACGGGGTAAAAGCAACATTTTCCTGCCATGAAGCGGTTTTCACAGTGTGGTGTTTTCAGAGTGGCTTCCAGCTGCCAGTGCTCAGCTTTCAATCGCATTTTTGGCACTTAGCAAACAGCTCACAGAGTCATTCAGTCAGTTTGGGATGCTTTGGTGTGTCAGCCTCGGAGCTTCACAGTGGCACATTCTGCAGGTCTGGAGCCAACACTGTCCTGTTTGTTCTTGAAGTTGAGCTCCATGTCACTGATAAATCAGGCTGCTGAAAAGGAAGAGGGATTTCCCTCGCAGATCAGGTCAGCAAACCAGAGCTCACACAGTGGAAGGGAAACACAGTCCCATGACAGTTTCCTCGTAATCCAGCTGCAAATGGCTCCAAGCACCAGGACTTTCTTCAGGGAGGAAGCCCCGGTCCCATCCCTTCAGAGGCTGGTGTCGATGGTGCCTGCTTTGGCCTTCAGGGTGGCCTCCGAGATGGTGTCCGGCTGCCCATCCCGACAGAAGAGCACAGCGGGAGTCTTGCAGGCCCACATGGCGAGCTCTCCGCCGCTGGCCGGGCTGGAGGAGGACAGGGCGCTGCCCGGGGCGCCGCTGTGCCGGTTGATGTAGCGCTCCCGGACGCGCTCGGCCCGGTTCCGCGGCTCCGGCTGGCGGCCCGGCACCGACAGGTAGGCCACCATGTTGTTCCTAGTCCTGTAGCCGCCCTCCCGGCTGCGCCGCAGCAGCACCGAGATGTTGGGGTTGCGGGCGGCGTAGATGAGCGGGTTGATGGCGCCGTTGGCCCAGGCCATCCCGCTGGCCACGGCGTCCATGGTGGGCGAGAAGGGCAGGCGGCCGGCGGCCGCGGCCAGCCCCAGGATGCAGTAGGGCCCCCAGCAGCAGATGATGGAGACGATCATGATGAGCACCGTGGTGGCCGTGCGCATCTCCCCGTAGGCCCGCAGCAGGTGCCCGTAGGTGGTAAGCGGCCTGACGCGGCTCTCGGCCAGCCGCACCGCCCGGCAGATGTTGAAGTGGCAGAAGCACATGACAGCGAAGGGCAGCAGGTAGCACAGCACGATGAGGGCAGCGCCGTAGGGCGGCCCGAGCCGCGAGGAGCCCCAGGGCAGCACGTAGACACAGCGGTAGGCACCGGGACGGCCTTCGCGATGCCCCTCGCCCGCCAGCCCGTACCAGGGCCCGGCCAGCGCCAGGGCCGCCAGCCAGACCGCGGCCAGCAGCTGCGCGGCGCGGCGCCGGCCCATCTTGTGCCGGGGCTGCCGCACGATGGCACAGTAGCGGTCGAAGGAGAGCAGGGCCATGGTGAGCGTGGCGGCGATGCCCAGCCCGGCGTGCAGGGCGGCGCTGGCCAGGCACAGGCGCTGCCCGAAGAGCCAAGCGCCGGGCGGGCGGCTGAGCAGGCTGAGGAAGGCCAGAGGCAGGCACAGCAGGGCGCCCAGCAGCTCCGACAGCGACAGCGACAGCACGAAGGCGTTGGTGACCGTGCGGAGCTGCCGGTGCCGGGCGATCACCAGCACCACCGCCCCGTTGCCCAGCGCCGAGAGGGCGAAGATGAGCAGCAGCGCGGCCGCTTGCGAGGCCAGCGCCGCCGCCGACCAGCCCGCCCCCGTCCCCGCCGCCGCCGCCCCGCCGCTCTCGTTGCCGCCGCCGCGGGAGAGGTTGCCCGGCACGGCCGCCGCCGGCTCCATGCGCAGCCTCGTGCCCCGGCCCCGCCGCGGCTGCACAGGCCCCGCCGCTCCCGGCCCCCCCGGCCGCTGACGTCGCTCGGCCGCCGTTGCCCGGGGAACCGGCCCGGCCCGGCCCGGCTGGACCCGGGGACGGCGGAGCGGAGCCGCTACGGACGAGCAGTGGGGCTGGAGGATCCCACCCCACAGCGGCATCATCCCCACCCCGCAGCCGGCGGTGGGTCCGCGCAGATGCGCTCCCCTGGCAGCTCCTCTCCCCGCACAGCCCCACAGCCCAGCATGAAGGATCAGCTACACCCAGACACTCAGGTGGCCGTCGGGACCACCACCCCACCTCACCAGATTGGGGCTGGAGTGATCAGCAGCTGCAGCATTAAGGGATCAGGCCAGGGACCCCCACATGGGCAGCAGGAGCCTTTCCCCCCTCTCTTATCCATGCTATAGCTGCCTGTCCCTACCTGAACATTTTCTTAGGGATGTGGGGTAGAGAATAGGTAATGAAGGATGCATCCCAATTAATGCCTGAAGAACCTCCAAACATCCTGTGCTGGGCTTTGTGACTTGCTGTCCCAGCTCTTTCCCAGGAGACAGGCCGAGGGGCTGATCAGAAGGGAGATGTCCAAAAGATGAGAACACATGGAAGAGTGTGTGCTCCTGCAAGCACAGAGGATGTGTGTGTCACTTCTTGCTCTACTGGACCAGAGGCTGTATGGGACTTACAAGGGGGTTACAGGAAAGCTGGGAGCAAGAGCCCCAGACGCCATCCTAAAAAACCTCTATTGACAGGACAGCAGTTGCATAAATCAGGGGATTTTTGTTTCCTCCTGCTACAAAGTTATTTTCACGATGACAGAAGAAATTCCTCACAGGCTTTTCTGTGCTAGCCTTATCTATGTTCACCTCTCTGACTTTCTCCCTTCTGCTGCAAGAGCTTCTGTGAGATGATCATTGTCATTTTCATGTTCATTTTAACAAGAACCAGTTCCTCCTATGAGTGTCTTCATTTAACAAGCACCATTTCGTCCAGAGACACAGTGGAAGTGACAGACCACCACTGGTCTGAAGCTCTGTTCCTGCCACTGCAAATGGTTGGATTTTCCCTGAGGGGACTCCAGCAAAGCAAGCATTGACTGCACTCTGCTGCACAAGCTGCCCCTGGACTGGGACAAAATCAGTAAATAATTAGCAGTCAAAGGTCGTAATGGCTCAGACCTTCAAACACAGCTGCTCCTGTTGAAAGTTTACCACACGGTTTTTGCAGCCAGTGGTCCAAGATAAGCAAGGGAGGAAGGCTTAGGGAAGCAGCACAGCATGGACAAACAGCAGGAACATAGGAAATTCTGATCAAATACCTGCATCCAGCCCCAGGATGCAGGAGAGCCCTGGTGGGGTGAAATGAGTGTGGAAGGGGTTGTCTGGACAGGCTGAGCAGGGAAGCTGTGGCATGAGACAGAGCAGCACAGCTGGCTGAGCGGGAGACAAGAAGAGCTAGCAATTCAAGCCCAGAACCAGCAGAATCCTGCAAATGAGCTCTGGGAGTGAAAACAAGGAAAATGGCAGAGTTTTCAGCTGGCATTTAATAGAAATCTAACTTTGAAATTCATAACTTGCAGATATAGAGAAGGCACATAAATTTGAAGGCAGCTCTCCAAGATCAGCTCGGTTTTCTGTGAATGACTGGGAAGAAAAAGAAGAAAAATACTGCAGTTTCTCAGAGCAGCTTGTATATGCTAATCACAGAGCTCCCAATATGCTAATCACAAGAGGGCAACAAGCCTGTTATCCTGAAATGTGACAAATGCTGTCACACCCCCCAAGGCTATTCCTGTTGCAACGTGAGGAGAAGCAAAACAGAAATTCACGGGCAGGAGAAGCACAGCACCATCAGTGAGACTTTGTCTCACCCATGGCTCGGGTCACTTGAAGAAGAAGCCCTGTTTCAGTGGGTCCTCCTCTTCAACAGTGAAGGTGGCTGTACCAGTGTAAAAGGCTTCTCCTGAGACTTCCACAATGACGGCGTTGTAGCTCCCAAACTTGGTTTCCTGCAGGGGGATTAGGATGAGGATAGGGGCAACAGAAGGCTCTGCACTCTCCCAACCCCAGAGAATACCTGGCATTTATGCAGACCTCTTCCTAAATGCTCTGCCCTGCCTTGGTACATCCCAAAGTGTGCAGCAGCCATGCAACACAAGGTCCTAAAAATCCTTGAAGTGCCAGGTTTGTGAGAGACCCACAGGCACCTCCCTTCTTGCTACACCTTCCCCAGGCACAGAAAGGCGTTTCTGCTTCCCCACTGCCCCATTTGCAGCAGCCCTTGAGAGAGGGGGAAAGCCCAGCACGAGCCACTTGCCTTCACTGCCTTCCCAGTGAACAAGGAGCCCATGGTGCTGCTCCGGAAGGTTCTGGTCTGGCCCAGCTGGATGAGTCCCTTATGGTACTGCAGGGCAATGCGAGCAGTCACCCCCGAACCTGTCGGACTTCGGTCAACCTAGAGCAAAAGAGATTAACCTAGAGCAGCTCAAAATTTGGGGATTTAACACAAAATGAGATTGCTCCCCTCAGTTCTCTCTGCCACTTTTACACTGCACTCTGGGGGAACCCCTCCAACCCAGGGTTTTGTAGAGGATACAGATACATCACAACTGAGAAGGAGAAAAGAAGCAGGTTTGGGGTACTTCTAGACTGTGATTGGCTTTGGCACAATTAGGGATGAATGATGTAATAAACACTGAGGCTATTTAGGAGCACTCAAAATCTTCCCAGCATCATCTCAAAAGGGCTGAGACCACCTGCCCCATTATCACATCTCAAGGTTAGATTGGTTCTCTTCATGCTTAGGGGGCTCCTGGCCAGCTTGGTTTTAAAAATCTCTAAAACCAGTGTTGGCCAGGTTCTGAGGTGACCTGTCCCAGTGCTCCACACTCCTCACTGCTGGAAGTCCAGCCAAAACTTCCCCCCCCATTTATGTGATTCCTTACGCACTGCAGACAAGAACAGAATTTTAACACCTCATTTCTTTCCACTGGTTCATCCCCAGCAGATGTTCCCTGGATTAGGACTTTAGGGACATGTACTATGCTGGGATCCTGTCTCAGCCCCTGAACTCCAGAAAATTACAATCAACAGGTTTAGGGTATGAACCTTTTTAAAATGCCATCGTTTAAGGTGCGCAGAAGTATGTCTGCTATTAGGAGCAAAACCAGAACGTGTGCATCAACACTCAGCTCTCCAGAGACACAACAGCAGCACAAGCAATCACTGTCCAAACCAAGAATCAGAACAGTCTCTCTTCTTTGCAGTGGATCGAAAGGTCAAAGGTAAAATTGTGGTGCCTCTTGTGCCTGAGAAGAGCCTGTTTCTGTACCTGTTCATCTGCAAACACACAGATGTTGGTGGTGGGCTCCTCGCTAAAGGCATCTTTCCCATCCGTCAGTATGGTGCCATAGAGGAAAGCCAGGTCTTCGCTCTCGGGGTGATGAAGCTTGAACTGGGAACAGCACAGAGAGGGTCACAAACACACACAACAGCAGAATGTGTGCAGTGCAGCTTGTGTGAGAGACCAGAGGAAGGGGCAAGGACACTTCGCAGGTAACAGAGAGAAGCAGGAAGGCTCCTTCTGCTGTCCTTGTAAGGACTCCGAAATTCAACAAGCGGCCAAGAGAATGGGATTCTCCCACCATCCTGAGCATCTCAGTCTGGTGCAGCCACCTCAAAGGGAACATGCTGGGATGCCACAGTGCTCATCCATACCTGTTTCTTCACCGCTTCTGTCACTGCACTCGCTGCACTGACAAGGTCTCTGGTCTTTGAAGAGCACACATCAAGGCCCAGTTGCTCGGCGCTGAGGAAGGCATAGAAAGTGCCACCAAAGCCGATGTCAACCACCACCTTCCCACAGCCAGGGACATTAATGGCCAAGTCTGAGCAGAGAAAGGGGGGAAAGTGAGGAGGCAAAACTGTGCCGAGCCTTGGGCTTACACAGAGTGAAGAAACCCAGCCACATGCGAGGGCAGTGGACAGGGGTGATAACTTGAGTACTCCCATGGCACCTTAGAGCATCCCCAATGACCTGTGAAGAACACTGGAACTAGGGACATAACTACCAGATACCCGTCAGCCAGGCCACCACCAAACCCCCACAAGCCCACAGGTCCCCACCGGTGGCGGCAGCGAAGGCGGGAACGCTGTGGAAGCGCACGGGGTTGCCGCTGCGGCGGCCGTCCCAGGGCACGAAGGCGGTGACGGGCCCGCAGGGGCAGCGCAGGAGGACGGCGGTCTCGGGGCGGGTGGGCGCTGGCACCAGCCCGTAGTCGAGGGCGAAGCGGCCGAGGCCCATGACGGCGTGGCCGCACATGGCGCTGTAGCCGGCGCAGTGCAGGAACAGGGCCGCCAGGTGCGCGCCCTCCGCGGCCGCCGCGCCGCGCACCACCACGGCCCCGTACATGCCGGCGTGGCCGCGCGGCTCGTGCATCAGCGCCCGCCGCACGTGGTCCTGCCTGGCCGCCACCTCCCGCCGCAGCGACAGCAGCGACAGCCCCGCCGCCGCCGCCTGCTCCGCCGCCTCCAGCCGCGGGATGATGCGCAGCGGCTCGCCGCCCGTGTGCATCTCCACCGTCTGCAGCACCATGCCCGAGCGCCAGTGCGGCGGCAGCGCCCGTCCCGCTCCGTCACCGCCACTGTCGCCACTGTCACCACTGCCCTGCTCCGCCATCGCGCCCGCTCCACCGGGAGGCCACGCCCACAAACGTGAGACCACGCTCCATTGGGCATTCACGGCCTGTGACCACGCCCACACCCCGCCCAGCAAATTGAAGTCCCGCCCCACAGCCACACCCATAGCAGTGACCACGCCCCCACTCCCGGCCCCGCCCCCTGCGTGTTCCCGTTCCCGCATTCCCGGGAGGAGCCGACCCGCGCCGGAAGCGGAAGTGCCGCGGCGGAAGGAGCGGGGCGGCGGTTGCTGGGTTACCGCGATGTTCCGCGCCGGTAGCACGGGCCGGCATGGGGCACCGGGACGGGGCTGGGAATGGGCAGGAAGAGGGGTGTGGATGGGGTTGAGGGTGTTGTCAGCGGCTGGAGAGGGCCCGGACTGGCGTTCGGTGCCTCTCCCGGTAACGCGGCCCGCGCTCTCTCCGCAGCTGTGGAGATCCAGCCCGCCTGCCTCGGGCTGTACTGCGGCAGGACCGTGCTGTCGGTGAATGGCTCCGTGGAGACGTACGGGGACTGCGGGGTGAGTGCGGGGCTCGTCGCGGTGCGGGATGGCTCAGGCGGGTCCCGGCAGGAGCAGCAGCGCGGCCCCAGCGCAGCCCCTGCGGGAAGAGCTCCCGGAGCGAAACGGGAGCTGCGCCGCGACACGCTCCCCGGGGAGCTGCTGGAGGCTCGGGGCTGGAAAAGCTGGAGCAGAACGCGATGGTGTGGAGAGCTGCGCTGAAATAAGTCACTGTGCGCGCCGATTTCGTTGGAGTGCTAAAGGAGAGCGAGATGCAGGAACGGTGGGATGAAAGGGAAGCGAGAAAGGGGAACAGTGGTTGTGAGCAGCCTGGTGAGGGTGCTGTGATGAAAGGCAGTGTTGTGACAGCGGGAGAGGAAAATGGAGGCTTGCATGAAGGCTTTTAATCATGCTTCACCCTTGTTTATATTAAAAAAGCCCGGGAGAGCAAGTGTAAATTGAGAAATTATTTGGGTTATTGTTTTGCCTCTTTAAAAATCTGCTCTGTTTCTTTATCTGTTGATGACAATCTTCAGGTTGTTTTTCCATTAACTGCAGTGATTTGCTGTTGATAGTGGGATTCTAAACGCAGCCTCTGCTTTCTGTAGGTGTGTCCTAGAGGCCAAAGAACCGATGACAACAAAATCTGCCGGGAATGTACGGGATCTCCAGACCGCTATGACTGGCTGTACCTCGGCTTCATGGCCATGTTGCCCCTGGTTTTACACTGGTTCTTTATTGAGTGGTATTCTGGAAAGAAGAGGTTTGTGTACCCTTACTCTAGATGAGTTGTTTAAAATTGGAAATCTTTTATTCATGAGTAATCAATCTGAGATTCTGAACTGTCCAGTAGTTCTTAGAATCCTAGACTGGTTTTATTGAGGGGGAACCTTAAAGATCATCCAGTTCCAATTCTCTCTCATGGATGGGGACACCTTCCAGTAGACCAGGTTGCTCAGAGCCCCATCCACTCTTCATGTTGGTTGATATGGTAGCATGTAGGTTTTGAGCAGCTTTAGGAAGATTTATTTACACAGTGTCCTGCAGGACCCCCTTTGCAGTCACTGCCCTCAGGGCAATGTCTGTACCTCTTTAATGTGGTGGTGCACAGTCCATCTGGCAGTTTGGGCTGGATTTGGTTTCCCAGCAGAAAGAAGCAGCACATTGTATCATCCCCTCTCTCCTGGCTCAGTGTCAGCAGGGCTGCACAAGTGCAATGAGAGGATGGGTTTGAGTTTTCTCTTTAGGAACATGTATTCTGGGTTTGGGTCTTGATAGCAGAGCTGCTGTGGCCTTTGCATCAGAGAAGTTCTATAAAAAAGATGTTTAAACCCACAGCTGCATGTGGCCATTAGGTGTTAGACTGGAATTTTTTAAGAAGTGATGGCTCTGGGTGTGGTGAACTGTCCCTGTCCATGGCAGGGAGTTGGAACTGGATAGTCTTTAAACTCCCTGGCAACCTGAATCATTCTGTAATTCTATGAGCCCTGAAAAGACAGGGGACTGGGAATGTTTAATATATGAATATTTACCTTCTTGCAACTTTAGAAATGCTGCTCATATCATGTGTGGCAATGTCACCCCTTCTGAGATGTGTGGTGCGTTATGCTCACTGCTCTTTTCTTTCACACCCTGAATCACCTGAGATTATCAAAGAGTTTCCACACTCAGCGGGTTTTAACTCTGCTGGGTTAAGGGAAGGCTGTACCCTGCCCAGCCCCCAGCTGTTGGGATTTTCCAGGAGCTGGCAGCAGTGACAGTGACAGTGTGTGTGTTGTCCCGCAGCTCCAGCGCGCTGCTGCAGCACCTGACGGCGCTGCTGGAGTGCAGCGTGGCGGCCGTGGTGACGCTGCTGCTCAGCGACCCCGTGGGCTCCCTGCACATCCGCTCCTGCAGGGTGAAGAAGCTCTCAGACTGGTACACCATGCTGTACAACCCCAGCCCTGACTACATCACCACGGTGCACTGCACCCACGAGGCCGTGTACCCCCTGTGAGTGTGAAGGGTTCCTGCTCCTGCTGCCCCTGCCCTTTCTGCAGCTGGGTTTCTGTCCCTGCCTCCTTGAAGCTGCCAGAAGTGTTCAGGTAGAGCTGGGATCAGCGACAATCAGTCCCCTGAATCTTTCATGCATTGGGCTGTTTTACATGGATTTAGCAACACTTAATGACTTTCTGAGTAATCAAACAACAAGGCATAGTCCAGGTTATCACACAATCAGTTTAGTTGGAAAAAACTTCTGGGACTGTTGAGTCCAACCTATGGCCCAACACCACCATGGCACTGATTGTAAACATCTTTAGAGATGGTGACCCCATCACCTCCCTGGTCAGCCTATTCCAGTGTTTGACCACCCCCTCTGTGAAGAAATTCCTCTTGATGTCCAACCTGAACCTACCCATGTGCAGCTTGAGACTATGTCCTTTCATCCTGTCACTGTGTAACTTAAAACTTTTTTTGTTTTCCTTTCCTTGGAAAGAAAACATCTTGACTGTTTCCCCTAAGCAAAAACGAGCCCATCATTCTGTGTTTACACCTTTTGCCTGTGAAGTCTAGAGTTCACTGACTAACCCCAAATTCCTTGGTTGTGACCCAAACCTCCACGAGAAAACTGCACATTTTAAGGAACTTTTATTTTTTCTTCTTTAGGTACACCATTGTGTTTATCTATTATGCCTTCTGTCTCGTGTTGATGATGCTGCTCCGGCCTCTCCTGGTTAAGAAGATTGCCTGTGGTTTGGGAAGGTCTGACAGATTTAAAAGCATTTATGCAGCACTCTACTTCTTCCCCATCCTCACGGTGCTGCAGGCCGTGGGAGGAGGCCTCCTGTGTGAGTTCTCTCCTAAAAACACTCCTGAACACACCTATAAGTGCACTCTAAGAAAGGCTTCAGGGAGAGAAGGAAGGGACACTTCTTGCCTTATGAATAAGGATACTGTTTAGGGTTATTTTGAGGGGTTTCACTTGAAAAGATTGCTCTGTCCTCAACAGGCTCCTGACCAACACTGCTTTGCCTCAGCCAGTGCTGCTAGAGACTGTCCCTTTCCCAGAAAAGGAATGGAGGGGGTGTGAGAGGAAAGTACTTCAGAGGGAGCTAGTTCCACTTTTTGCTAAGGCAGAGTTTGTCTGATTTGGGAGATAGATTTCAATGTAAATTTGGGGAGATTGGCTATTTTTGGTTTTGCTTCCAGCATTCCTGTCACATTTGGAGAGGTGCCACAAAATCCCCACTCAGCCTGACTACTTTTCTCATTATGTGCCTTTTTCAGTTCCTGGTGTAAATGTTGAGTTACTCCACTGAGATAGCAGAAAACCTCAGAGGGAACAGCTGAAGGGTTGTGCTTGGCTGACCCTCACTGCTGTGCATGTGTGGTGTCATGCTAAGAGGCAGCTAGAGTAGCTCAGTTTGCTTCACACCTGTGGAAAAACTCTCTCTGCTTAAGGATAAACTGATATTTTTTGCCTGCTAATGTGTTGCATATTTGCATTTAGATTATGCCTTCCCCTACATCATCCTGGTGCTCTCTTTGGTTACACTGGCTGTGTACATGTCTGCTTCTGAAGTGGAGGTGGGTAAACACATGTCCTGTGTCAAAACTCAGAGTAAAAAAGTTGAGTGAGCAGAGACCACTTTGTCTCTTGCCTTTTCTCAGGGGTATATTTTACATTTAAGCCTCTTCCTTTATCCCTTCTCCTTTTGGATGGAGGAACCTCATGCAAAATGAGCCTTTTATCTGCACTGAAAAAGTGGGTGCGTGTTGGAAGGGCTCAGACCCAGGAGGCTTCACTTGGTTCTTGTGCTCTACCTGTCACACCTCTTAAATTTCAGGTGCTGGGTGACAGGCTGAATGCTAACAGGACATTGTGTTTATTTTGCAAGTTTTTCAAGGATCTGCTCGTGAGGAAGAAAAGGCTCGTTGTCCTCTTCAGCCACTGGCTACTTCATGCCTATGGAATCATCTCCATTTCCAAACTGGATAAGCTTGAGCAGGACCTGCCTTTGCTTGCCTTGGTACCTGCCCCTGCCCTCTTCTACCTGATGACAGCGAAGTACACAGAGCCCTCACGCATCCTGTCCGAAGGTGGGAATGGACATTAAAAGGAGCCTGTGCCAACAACCCTGTCCCACTGAACTGGATGAAGCAATTTTAGTGCTTGTCACGCTTTGGAAACTTGTGTTTTCAAAAAGAAATTGTTTATGTGCCAGTCTTCTGGTGAAACACCTCTGGGTGAGACTGTATAATATTATAAAGCTGCACTTTGTATTCCTCCTGAGTATCTGGTATAGATCAAAAGCAATGTCTTTTTATCTATTTATCACTGTGACTCTGTGTAAAAAGCTTGTGACACATCCTAGTACAATGGTTTGTTTGTGTATTGTTCATTTCCTATCACAGTATTTGAATAAAACAATGGAGTCTGGTTTTCAATAGACTTTAATAAAAAAAATAGAGCTTGAATATACCATACTCTGGCTTCTATCCCCCACCAGTGGAAAGTCTTCTTCCTTCCATCAAGAGATAAAACATGTGCATGATTCCTCATGATGTTTGAGTCTGACTGCTAGAGAAGAAATGCAGTGTAAAATTCTTTATAAGGTAGAGTTTATGCTCTTGTGTGCTTCATATATGGAGGCCTTCCTGGAGAGCATTAAATAGATCCGATTAAAGATTTTCTTTTCTTGATAGCTGAGTTAGTATGGGTCACCAAAACTTGATGCTGTAGAGGGTCTAGAGGAAGATACAGAGCAGTGCTTAAGAGCCAAAATATTTCTGTGTCTGTGACAATGCTTTTTTCATTTTATCACCTGCCAGTACTGCTGAGGACAGAGTCTGCCAGCAGCTCAGAGGCTTTGAAAGGTGTCACCTCAGCCAGGCTGCCTTGAGCTGTCACTCTCCACAGAAAGTTTGTTTTTGTTACATCTGATATGCCCTTCCTCATAGCTTTTTGTGATTTTTTAATTTTAATGTGAAATTCCACTTGACAGGTTCACTGCACCTAACAATTGTGTGCAAGCAAACTCACTCCTGCATGCAGAAGTGAGGTTTTATTTAGGGATTATGGAAGTAATTGATTTTCTTGAATCAAATACTGTCTGTACAGCTGTGTACAATGTCTAATTTGCAGACACAGTGATCTAGAGGATGAGGATCTAGTGATGACAAGAGGGACAGTGAAATGGACCAAAACTTGCTGAAATTACTCCACATAAAATCCTGAAATCACAGAATAAAGGAAAAAAAAGGAGTGTAGAGAAGATGCAAAGGAAATTAAATGCTGAGAAAAATAAAGGGAAAATTCCAACACCAAGTGAAAACACTCCAAGTGAATGGGATGACAAGGAGAGCAGGAAAATGGACCAAAACTTGTCCAAATAATGCTCATTGAAATCACAAGAATTCATTTCCTTTCCTGAAAGGAAATTCTTCCTTTCCAACACCTGATGATACCTGCTAAGAATTAATATATTGTGGGATTTAGAAGGAAAAATAGAAGTGTGGAAAAACCAAAAAAAGTTCAGTATATTGTAGAGTGCTCACCCATTCAGGATTTTTTGACAACCAGAGTATCCAGTCCGTACTGTAGCCTGCTATAAAAACCACTGATCTTTTCTCTCATTGTTGAATTTTTGTTGTTGGAGCTGGTACTGTGTTCAGTATTTCTTTCCCATTCATTTCCCAGAAATTAGTGTAGTGACACAGAGTACAATTTTTTTTTTCTTAAAATACAAAAGAAACTTATTTTGCTTTTTTTGTTTTTCCACAGCTTGACTCACCATCAGATCCGTAGCTCTGCAGGAACTTTTTCAAGTATTCAATCCTTGCATAAAAAATACCCCAAAGTTTGCTTTCCTGACATGATAACTGGTGAAAAAAGCTTAGTTGATAGTTTATTTGAATTTCAGTTAAAAATTAAAGCCACACCCAACTGGAAAAATATTACAGGGCTGATGAGCTGAATGAGAACAGCAGGAATATTCTGAGTTACAGATTTAAGATAAGCTTGAGCATCAGATCAACAAGAAGAATAATATCAAGAAAAATTGTTATTATAGCCAGGATTTTATACACTGCTGGAAACACTGATTTAATAATTGGTCTCATATGACTTCAAGGATGGTAGGGCCTTATTTGCAAAATGCAATTTTGTTTTTTACATGGTAAGTGAAATAGATTTCTGCAAGCCAGTACACCAGAAAATTTAAGTTCATCTTTTAAAAAAAGATTTTTGACCATCCCTTCAGAAGATTTACAACAGAGTTAAGAGTTAAAATGGTGTAGATTGCTGTGCCAAAAAATTAATTATAAGGACTGAAAGATATCCTTAAAAATGTTAAAAAGAAAAAAAGTAACTTTTTCTTTGTTTTGAAATAGTTATTAACTTGTTACCATGAAGCACTGTCAGGTCATTCAGGCTTTTGCCTATTGCTGGCTGGAATTCACTGCAAAAATATCTTCTTTTATTATTGCTCTGTGAAAAAAATAATTACAACTGAATATTACCACAGCTTTCTAAATATTTTCCAAAGAGTCTCACTGTTTCTAGAGAGATCAGGAGGAATAAAGTGAGTTTTAGCTTATGGAAATACAAAGTTCAATGTATTCCTCTGACATTAAAAAGACAGTTTTTCTTTCAACAACATAATCCATTTCACCCCATTGAACAAATTTTAGGAGTTTCCAGAATCAGCACAAGCCACTCATGTCTATGGCACCAAATAAAATGGGTGAGAACAGCCAGAGCAGCACAGGTCGTGCTCAAGCAGGGAAACTCTTCCTCCTTTGCTCCCACAAAATTTTTGGATCAGCTCTACCCAGCTGAATTTCATCTTGAGGGACACTTTTGTTTCCAAACAGTTATGATCAGATAGAGCTGACAGCCAAGGGCCTGAAAGATGCAGAATAATTCCAAGCACCAATTCCACATTTCACATTTCCTTTGCCACCCCTCACCTGCATCCCAGTCCCCTTCATGTGCCAGGAAAGCACTTCCTAAAATCCCTGAGTGCACCAGACAGACAATATTGATTATGCCTCATGCCTTACATACTCCTTTTGTTTCCTTCCAAATTTCATCTCTCTTTTCTGCAAAGCATAGAAATGGTTTTTAGACAGTGTAAAACATGAGACTTATGCTGTTATGAATAAAAGCAGGGTCTATCAGTTGCTTAATAGGTTTCCCTTTTTTTTAAATATTCTTTTTCTTTTTTTTTTTTTCTTTCTGTATACTTCTCTTTTGTTTCTCTTTAGGTTTCTCCCAAGGTTAGCCTGCTTATCGTTTAATTCTTTTTCTTTTTACACCAGAAGGAAGAATACTGAAAGTAATCTCAAAAGGTCATCTTAGTCCATCTCTGCTGTGCAGCAGAATCAATTAGACCTAAGTACCCCTGACAGATGTTTGATTTGTCCTGAAAAACCCTGGTGGCAGAAATATTCTGTCTCTACAAAACTCAGACAACTGGTTCCAGTTTGATTTTGCTTTCTAAGGCCACCTTCTTATGTTAAATCTGTTCTGTTCCCAGCTACTTGTCTAAAAAAGTGGGCAAGGAGAAAAGCTTACTGTCCTGCTAGGAATTTTTATTTGACAGTTCCTACCATGTCTTCCTTTGGAATTACCTGTTTTAAATTGAGAAGTTGCACATTTCTTCAACCATTTTTTCATCATCTTTACTGAATTCCTCTTCAATCTCAAAATAATCTGCATCCTCCTTTAAGCTCCAGGTCTGTCCTGTATCAAAGCTACAGGTGAGAACACACGTATGGTCTGACTTGTCATTGCTGCAAATCTTTGTTCACTCATGTTGAACTTTTCATCTTTAATTCTGTTTATCACTGCTTAAATATCTCCCTCATGATGGATTTGCACAAACAACTGTTTTGACCTGAATGCAAAAACATGGATTTCTAAAAATTATTATGAACCTTTTTTCCCTGAAGCAATGTTCTGGCTTGCTAAAGTAATTCTTAATTCTAGTTCTGCCCTGCAGAGGGTGCTCCCACTCTTATCATGTTTGTCATCAGCACTGACAAACATTTCTCTATTTCTCTATTCTATCACCTGAGTCCTTCAGGAAAAAACAGATTAATTCCAGTATGAGGCCATACCTCCTGCAAACTAACAGGAATAATATTCTATTCAGTCAGTAAAGAATGGTAACAATTCTCCAGGGTGATTTTTCCAGCTTTTTTTTCTCAGTCTGAAAAAGGGGCAGCTGAAGGGGCATAAAGATGTGTAAAAATCACACCCACCTTTGCTGGAGGAGTTGAGGAGATGAGCTACAATTTCTCATTACACAAGAACTCAGGATGCCAATAAACTTTTGAGACAGCAGGTTTAAAACAAGGCAATTCTTGTCCTCATTAAATAAATTATATAAGTTATTAGGGAGGATAAATGTATATGTGAGCTAAAAGAATCAATCAGTGATAGGAGAATTGCACTGGAGATCCAGCATAGCACAAAATTCCATCAAAAGTTATTAAAATGCAGATATCATGCTCATCCAGAGAAGTTCCTGACACTCCATTTGTCATGGAGATTATACAGAAGGGTCATTCTATATTTGACTGTTCTTGCATCACTTCTCCAAGGAGGACTATTGATCACTGCAGAAGACAGGATCCTGGTAGGACCAGCCCTGATTCTTACCCAGCATGGCTATTTTGGGAAATGAAGCTGATTTGAGCTTCACTCACCTACTCCTAAAGAGCACTTAAATATAATCACAAGCAGCTCTGGCCAAAAAAAGGTCTAATTTGATGTATGTGCATCTCTCAGCATAGCAGAATCTCATCTTGGTTAAGGCCAAAGAAACACAAGGCACAAATTAAATGACTTTTCAGTGGAAAAATCCATCCCTTCTGTTTTGCTGCAGTTGGTAAAAGCACAGAAAGGGGGGACGGGAACAATCTAAGCAGGCTGGGAGACTTGGAGAACAGAGAGACAAGATGATACCCAGGAAATAAAGCCAAACAAAGGAATGAAAGTGGGCCCAGGATGTGAAGCAGCACAGGACTCTGAACTCACGTCTGTGCAGGATTTCAATGTCAAGTGCTGCACTGCCTGTTTTTGTTCCCTCTGAGACTCTGAAGTTGGGTAAACCTGTCATATCCACTCTTGTGATCAAAGACAAGAAACATCAGATAAACTCAAAGTATAGATGTTTGGATATTCTCATGAGCTTTTTTTTTATTTTTTTTTTTTTTATGAAGGACTGTAGCAGAAAAATCAGTATGAAAAAATATAAAATATGGAGAACAGAGGAAATGGCTCCCTTGGTAGAAGCAGCTGTGTGAGGAAGGCAGAGAAAGGTGAGCTGAGTTTCATTCCTGTGAACTACTTTGATATTTCCCATCACTGTAAATGCTACAAACAGACAAAAAATGAGTTTGATCTGACATGGTTCCTACAAAGGAATTTATTCCCCTCACACACATACCTCCATAACACAGCATGCAGACTCAGGCATTTTGCAGATGAAAATAGTGAAGGGCAAGTGCACTGAAAGCCCTGAAAGAAAAACTGAGGAAAAAAGGAAGCAACTTCAGTTGTTTCATCAAAATAGAATGAAATAAAGCAAAACAGGGAAAGTTTAAAAAGGAGAGAGTGTTACCAGTGTGTCACCAAGTGAAAATAAAGAGTTACAATTGCTCTTTATACCTGGTTCTGTTCAGGACACAAAAGCAAGGGCAGTCCTGATAAGAGTCTCATCAGCACTGGTATTAGATGAGGGGGGAAGATCTTTTAGAATGGATCATATTAAGGAAAAGTCAAAGTGGGAAAGTATCAAGGTATATTTGGCAACTCTTTTGTATGTTCTGCTTAGCTCAGTTGCCAGAAAGAGCACGAGAACAAACCCAGCACAGGGGTTTACTCTGCAGTGACAGATTTTGGGGGAGGCTTAAGGAATTACACGACCATGGCTCTCCTTTGTGATGTGGGAGCACAACCTTTCCAGCAGCAGAATGAGATCAACCCTCAAGGCCAGCTGTAAATCCACCTCTCTAAGGTCAGCCATGCAGAGGATATTTCCTGCACTCCTGGCATCTGATTTATCCTGTCTCAGATCAGGCTGCTGACCAAGAGTCACAATTTCCCTGGGGACAGAGCATCTGCTACAGACCAAAGGAGCTCTTGGAATCTTTGAAAGCTGCACAGTTCATGTGCAGCATTTCAGTGCCCTGCTTTCTTTGGGAAAGAAGCTCTCCGTTGTTCCAAGGAACAGTGACAGTCAGTAGCCTTGGGGGATATCTTGACCACCATCACTCACTCCAATAGATGTACTGCAATAATTCAGGGAGAACTTCCACCTAAAATAGGTGACAATGAGGGATGGGATGGCAGGCATGCAATGTCAGTGGAGGCAGGCAGGAGTCCTGGCTAATGGAGGCAAGTGCAGGAAAATGGAAGAGACACAGGAAATAGGAATGTGGGTGATTGGGGTCATGGCTGTGAATGAAGAGCAGGTGGAGTGGCCATGGGATGGGGACAGTGGGGCAGAGCTGGCATGGCCAGACCCAGCAAGGCAAGGTTTCAATGCCCAGCCTCTTGTTTGATGTGTACACTCTGGAGGAGAGGTTATGGACTCATCTGCCTGTTGGGCAGATGTGTGTAGAGCCCCCACCAGATTCAGATTTAACACACACACAGTGAAAGTCAATGATAGCACCACAAAAGCACAGAGCAAATCAGCCAGGATGACTCTGAAAGCTGCACCCTCAGCTTTGCAGACCAGGAACCCAACCTCATCCTTGCTGACAAATCTCCCCAAATCCTCCACACCCATCTGTCTGCCCCTTACTGCAATTTCAGTCCCTCCCAAATCAGCATCCTAACCTCAGCACCCTCTCTTCCCTCACATCCCAGCACACAAAACCTCTCCTTCAAGACCTCTCAATGCCTTTCAAGTCTTTCAACATTAGCCCGTGGCCTCAGTAGTAAAAACTATGAGCCAGGGTAAGAATATCTCTCTAACCTTTCCAGGTTCCTTATTGAAATTCTTCTTTTCCTGGACAATTTTTGATTGTAAAAGCAGTAACTCAGAATCAAGCTGAATACTAATGAATAAAAACAAAACAAAACAAAACCAAAACAAAACGAAACAAAACAAAACAAAACAAAGTAAAAAAAAAAGAAAAAAAAAGTCATGCATTCTATTTTTCAGGTCTCTCATGTGAATATAAGGCATGTCTAACCGCTTTTGAGCTCTATTCCATTCCATCTTTATTAATTAATTCCCTCTGATGAGAACTAAACTGGCAAAGAAGGCAAGGACATACACAATCAACAGGATTTCTACTACAAGGTCTTAAATTACAAGTCAAGGCAGGCTTGTGGGGAGAGGCAATGTTTTCCATAGAAAAAGTACACAGGGAGAAAACAGAAGCTTTCAGGTAGGAAAGTCCAACCTCCTGGTCTGCATGACTGTCTTAGTTTGGAGGACGGGTGTCTACTAAGAAAGGCAGGAGCCTCTCTTTGAAATGGAGAACATAAACTCCCTCCCTCTAAATTATTATAATTTTTAAATTAAGGGGCTTTCAGGCAAAGATGTGGGAATTAGAAATAACAGGTTTTTACTAGGGAAATTAAAATATAAATACAGTACTATAAAGAACAAACCCCAAACACTGACAGAGTCAGAATACAACCTGACACCCTGTAAGTCAGGATGTTAGTAGCAGTCCTGTTAAATGGTGGCTGTAGTCCTCTTGCAGTGACAGATGTGCTTCAGTTGGAGCAGTGCTCCTGGAGAAGGGTGCAGTTTCCCTCTGAAGGTCCAGTGATGATGTGGAGAAGTCCAGTTTTCCTCTGGAGTCTAGGGAGAAAAGGGTTACTCCATGTTTCGGAATCTCTGTTTTTATCTGGGTAAGAAAGGCTTGGATCTTTCCCCTGGCTGGAGCATCTCCCAATGGGATGAAGTAATTTTATCAGTCATACAGTGGGACTCAATGGCCATTAGCAGAAGATACCTCTCTGGAAATGCCCCACCTGGTTTAAATGGATGGTCCATTAACAGGAGATATCCCCACAGAGATAAGGATCACTGCCCCACCTGGTTTCAACAGATGGTGATAGAACAGATAGTTTTGATCACATCCTGTATTTGTAACTCAAGACAAGGAATAAAGTCTGAGCACAGATTTATACTTCTCTCTTGGGTGAATTGTGCATTTGTGTGTTTTTCAGGATGCACTCAGAACAAGGGATAATTGCTTCCTTTTTTTCATTTCCTGTAAAACATGAGTTGTGCAAGAAGCATAAGCCTACTTAAAGAAGTTTTTGAGGAAAGAAATATGATACAGAAGAGGAGAAGATAAACCAAAGGGAAAAAAGAGGAATAAGAAACCTCAGTACCCTAGCAGTCTTATAGCAAACAAACACAGAACCAGAAATCCATCTTGACCAGGCTTGGGGAGCATGTGGCAAAAAATGTGAAGGAAAAAATACATTGATGAGATATTTTCTTTAACTCAACTCAACTGAGCAGCTGTAAAAATGCAGCACAAAGGAAAAAACAAACAAGCAAAAGGAAAAAAAAAAAAGAGAAACAGAGAGATAATCCTCCTGTTCCACTCAGGCTGTGAAAGTCCTGCAGCTCTCTGGTCATCATAATTCCCTGGACCCTCAAAACAACTTGGTCAACTTCCCCAGCAAAAATATTTCTGCTGAAGTTAATGCTGAGAAGAGTAAAGATAAGACATTTATAACTGCCTACAAGATCAAGGGCCACGGCTGGATGCTGCCTGCAGCTCATTTTTTACAGTAATTACATTGTTAATTAATGGCAACGTTCATTTCATGAGGACATTAATGAAAGAGTTCTGCCACCAAGAAAAATCGTAGAGTTCTGAGCAATGGTTTTACACAAGATTCCAGGAACTCTTATTTTCTTCTCTGCAGGGATTCTCAGCTCACATTGTACAGGGAAGGGGGTTCAGAAGCAGGGTTTGTTTCTCCAGGAAGAGTTTCAGCTTTTCCCCCTTTACTTTTGTCCTACAACCCTTCAAAAGGAAGATCAGGAGAGAAGAAACTAATATATTAATAATAATAATTATAAAATTATTATTGTACTGCTAATTTTAGTATCTGCACATTGAGCTCCATGGATAAGTCCACAGAATATTTGGATAATTTTGCTTGTCCATGCCTTTTGCAGTTCAGTTGACATTCAGAATGAGAAATTTCTGTGCCACAGATTCTCTTTTCTGAGAATGTCAAAATGTCTGTCTCTTTAAATTCATTTTTCCATTTGGGTTTTTTCAGTTTTGCTATGAGAATTAAATATAGCCCATAAAAATAAAACAGAATATGTCAAAACAAATGAAATTTCCAAAACAGCAGATAATTAATCCCTTTACTGCCAGTGGTGGGTTTTTTAAAGTTTTCATAATATCAGCATGAGGATTTAATATTTTCTAGCCCCTCTGAGATCTCACAGTTAGAAATTTCAACAGTCTGCAAAGAAGGAACACTGAAGGAGCTGTGGTTAAGGCTGTGTTTTCTGCATTTGATTGCATTTAATCACAGAAAGAGTTAAAAAAAATAAACAATGCAGCTTGGTAATGACAAGAAACTTTAAAATGTCAACCTGTGAAATCTACTATTTGAGGGATCCTCATCGCAGGATTAACTCAGGCTAAAATTTTGGAAGATTTCGTAATGTCTGAATAGTCTTCTTTTCTAAATTTCTTCCTACTTCACATCATAGTTTGCATCCACTAAATATCTGTTGATTTTAATTTCTCCTTTTCAGTTGGTCCCAAGCTTCACCAGAGGCATGGGAGGGATTGGGATCCAAATCAGCCTCTCACTGACTCTTTTTAACATTCCTTATAAAAATGATAAATTGACCAGAAAAGTAGCAAACTGTTCCATTAATCTGCTAAAAACAGATTTTTTTGTGTCTTTGAAAGTGACTTTACAAACAAGTAATTGACAGTTAATAAGGTCAGACATGAAAAAAGCTCAATTTCTTCTTCAAAGGTGGGGACAGCATTTCTCTAGAAATGCCCCTCACTTTGACCAATTATGAAATTGAATTTTGACCTTTGCACAATGAACCCAAAGAATGAACCATTGAATTCAGACTTATCAAATGCTATAAGGCCAAAATTTTATTCTGGTTTTCAAATTCAATCTCTTTCTTGGAAGATTTTCTTGGAAGATGAGTATCAAGATTTTGTTTTTTCTTGTAATTTCTTCCTTCCATTTTAAAAATCATGCAATTAACTGAGCAATGTGCTGTGCAGTATTTAACACTCTAAATTAAAACATCTGAAGCCTTCCAAAATTACACGAGCACAAAAGTTAGACTGGAAGAAAATAATTTTCTGCAAAAACCACAGCTATGTATCAGACAACAAAATCCTGTAAGAAGAAGAAACTATGACTAATTAATATATCATGGAAATTAGGACATGGTGAAATGTCATGGTTTTTTATTCCAGTGTAAGAACCTGATTATACCAGATTTAGTAAAAAATGTAAATAATTTTTAATCTGGCAATCTGTCTCTATTTTATCATTCAGAAAGTGCATCAAATACACACAACAGAAAGTAGGACAGAACACAAAATCCAGCAGAACCTTATCGCACAGCTTGCTGGGGAATGCAGGTACCTTCATTTTAAGCAGTTTGCCTGGAGGGAGTGAATTCCAAGTGTGTTTGTTTGTCTCACAGAAGCATCAATATAGATGTGACATTCTGAGAGGTTCTGATACAGAAAAAAATCACATTCTGTGTATGTGAATGCATGTGTTTATATATACCACACAAACAAGTCAAAACTGCCCATGTGTACCCAAGGGAGTCACTTTTCTGCCTGTGCCACTGTGGGAACACGTCAGCTCCATATGAGAAGGCAAAATTCAACATCTGGAATAATTTCTAAGGTAATTTCATTTTTGGCATTATATAACTATCTGCAGGACTGGGAGTTGGTTTCAAAGCCTTTTCATTTTCATCACACTCACAGAGGCACAGAATTTGTTCTGTAGGTTGGAGTTGGAAGGGACTTTCAAGATGATCTCATTCCAGCTTTCCCTGCCCATGGCA
>VRYO01002775.1:177269-191340 GCA_009812075.1 Sialia sialis
AGAAACTACTGCCTGAAACCATGAAGAAGAGGGAAGAAGAAGACAGAAAGAAACAACACCCAAAACCTCCATCTTGTCCCCTATCTATTATATATTATGAAAACCTCAAATTCAAAACCCTTCACCATGTGAAATCACACACTTTTATTTAGCTACACACCAGTGATTTTAACTCCATCACTCAAATTTGGAGCCTTCTCCAAGGCCTCAGGTCACAAGCAGTGTTCTCCAGGGGGTCAGTGACAGAAAGCACAAAAAGCTCAAAAACCCAGGTTTCTGGGATCCAACAACACCACATTTCCCCAGCTCCTATAGTGTATAAATGGCACTTTCTGCTCCCCCACTAAAGCCCCTCCAGGTGAGCCCAGCCTTGATCAGCTGGGCCATCTTCCCTCTCAGATTGGGTTTTTTCTGTGCCAGCTAAACCTCTGCAGGCAGCAAAGTGCAGGCAAGCATCATCCCATCATCCTGAAATGCCTTTCTCTCTCTCTCTTAATTCACACCAGAGAACACTTCTAATAGTACAACTATGAAAGATTAATTCCACGGCTACCAACTAGTTTATTCCCATATGTTTGAGACTAAATATTAAATTTCCCTTACCAATTTCTTAATAGCAGCAATTGTACACTCAAGACACTGCACAATTTCCCTGCTGAATGCATAGTCTTCATTTTCCAAGTGTTTTCCTAAATGAAAAACACAATGAAATGAGAATGTATGGTTTCTAAGTGTCAAGTATTGCTCCATTGTTCTGCAAGAATTACTCTGAAATAGAAGGTTTTGTTGTGTTTCTTTTTTTTTTTAATTATTTGCTAAAGCTGTTTTCCCTTGTTCTAAAGTAGGTCAGCATCTTTCACACTCCTCCTCCCGGTGCACAGAAGAGGCAGATGCACAAGCAGTGTTTGAAGTCCACAGGATCTGGTAAAAATTTCAGTGAAAAAATGTTTCCAACTTCAATTCTGCTGAGTTAATCTTCTGAAACAGTCATTCAGAGAAGTTTATAGAGGTTATTAAACAGAATGAAGAGCTGTGGATCAAAATAATTTCCCCTTAAGCAGGGTGTAGCTAATCTTTAGAAATTTTGCAGGCAGTCATGCCTTCATTACATCTTTTTCCAACCAAAAATACTAATCTGGATTCGTCAAAGCCTGAAGTGAGATTTATATTAGCCCAGAAGCTACTCTTTGTGTTGTAAATTTTAATTTAGCTTGAGCTGGAATAATAACTGCAGGGATTTGAATTAATCCAAAATATCATTGTACCTGTTACAGTGGCGTGAAATATTTTTTTATATCCTGATTTTGTAACAGAGCCCAAAGCCTCCTGGGAGAGGGAGTAAGAAAATTTGTAATCCATGAATAAGTGAATTTGCAGTGAAGATGAAGCACTTGGCCAGCTGAGAGCTGTGGTTTTAATTCAATCAACTAACTTGTTGGAAAAGGAGGAGCTGCCATGGCAGAAGACAGCACTTAAGTTAGAGGGAAACCCCTGGTGCTGTCCCTCCAGGAGCTTGTACACAGCTCTGCAGCCTCTTCCAGGGACTGAAAGGCACTCAAAGGTCTCTTCCACTTGCTTTCTCAAAGCATCTATTTCCTAGATTAAGCATCTCATCCAGAAAAAAAAAGAAAAAAGAAAAAGAAAAATAGAAAAAAAAAAAAAAGAAAAAGAAAAAGAAAAAGAAAAAGAAAAAGAAAAAGGAAAAGAAAAAGAAAAAGAAAAAAGATATTTACAAAAGATATTTAGATATTTTCAATTTCCTTCTATGCCTGTTTCTAAACCAAACACAAATGCTAGCCGTGCACTCACATTAGTGAAATAAAGCTTTCTCAAATACAGGAGTTTTATTAAGGAAAAAGATTCCATTTTTTCCTACATGCTCCTCCAAAATCCAGCCTGCCTTTTATCCTCCCTGCCTCTACACTGCTGAAGTTTTTATTCTAATCAAACCTTCAAGCCTTTTAGAAGTGGCTTAAAAATAAGGGTGATCTGCAAAAAACTGTCAGCTGACCCTTTTCCATCCCTCCTGGACTCACTCATTGCCACAGGCACAAACTTCAGGCTCCAGAACTGCACCGGCTCATCTTCCCTGCACAGCAGAGCACTGCTTGCACACCACATTCCCAAAAAACATGGAATTATTTAGGTTGGAAAAGACCTTTAAGATCATCAAGTCCAGCAGTTCCCCCAGCACTGCCAAGGCCACCACTGAGTGTGTCCCTAGTGCCACATCCATGAGTATTTTACATCCCTGCAGGGGTTTTGGCTCCATCACTTCCCTGTTGGGCATCACTGTCATGGACACAGCAGAGCTGCTGCTTTGTCCCTCTTGAAATCCCTCCTCAATCCCCCTGGCTCCTTTGGGCACAGGGTGAACAGCAGCCTGACAGTGGCCAGAGTGCTGAGACCATGGACAGCCAGTGCTGAAGTGTTTCCAGACCATCCCATGGACCAGCTCATGTCACCCCAAGCCATTTGTCTGATCAGTGAATGCCTTTTTCTGACCTCCTGGTTAAAACCTCTTCAAGAAACATTACAAATGTGCAGCATTTGAAAGCAAACTGCCCTGAAACCCACTCCAAAGGCAACAGGGCAGCTCAGCCCCCATCCCATACAGTCCTTATTCTGACAGCTGAGGCCTCCAGAAATGAATATTTTGTGCTGTACAGCTATAATGATCAGCTGTGCCAGATCCTCACTATTTATAAGAAACCAGTTTTGTTAGACAGAAATAACTTTCCATTGCAGTTGAACAGAGTTGACAATGATGGAAAGTTTTGGACATTCTGAAATTGGATAATTTGGAATGATAACAGGGGCAAGTGTGGAATCGATCCCTAGGGATTGCTCAGCCATTTCTGCCCCTACATCTCAAAGAGGGGCATTTTAGAGACAGATAAAACTTGTTTGAAATGTGTCTCCTGGTACTTAGATTATTTGGTGCTTTTTTCCTCTGGGCAACTTTATTACTCATAGTGCAATTTCCTTGCACTTGAAGTGATCCTTCTCCTGCACGATGATTAATCTTGCCTTCTGAAAAGAATTTATTCTGTTTTTAGCCATTACTTCATCTCTTTCAGGAAGGCCTTCTCACCGAGGTGCTGATTGCTGAATTGTTCCAGTTTTGCATCCCTGTAATCCATCCAGGTACCCTGACAGCAGCGTGTATTTCTTACAGCACTCATCATGATAAATGGCATTCAATAGGTCACATTTATCTTCCAGGAAAGCCCAGCCATAACCAGGTTCTTGTCTGATACGGCACAGGGGAAAAAAATTAACATTCAAGACGGTTCAAGTGCTTCTAACCTCTCAGCACCTGAAAAGAATGAATTTGTGCTCTAAGCATGTTTTAAATTTCCTTCTGCCTTCAGATCCCAGGCCACATGATCACTTCAGAGGCCGAGGGGACAAGGAGCATCTGTCTCTCACCACCTGCCAATGAACCACCCTGCAAGGTGCAGCCACGTCCTTAATGCACCACCAGACTTGTCAGTGAAGGAGGATTTTCCCAACACTGCCCTACAACATCAACACTGCTGACAGCGAGGTTTGTGTGACAGGTAGAGACTACAGCTCTCTTTTCTTTCTTTTTTTTTTTTTTTTTTTTTTGAGCAGGGTTTCCAGAAATAAGATGTAGTAGAAAGGCTGAAAGAGGAAAAACCCTAGACATCTTCATGTACATGCTTGCCAAAAAGTCTTGGGAGTCCCACAGAGGAACCAGATGGCCCCATATGTGAGAGTAAGACCAAAAAGACAAGAAGGAAATGCATTAATAACCATGGCAGCCACCTCATCTAGAAACACATGGCCTTCACATGCCCCTTCCCCACCAAAATACTTCTGTGACACTTTCATTTGGATTTTATGTCTTTTACATTACCTCAAAAAACAGGAAAAGACAGCCCATGGCCACTGCAGCCATTGGAATAACTGTGTTTTCTTAGGCAGATCTTTAAACAAAAAAACAATTAAAAAGAGTAATTTAAAATAAGACCCATTTTCCCTATTAATCCTTGGCTCCAAATATCCCCACATGAGAAAACATGTGCAATACAAGGAGATTGCCATTTCACAAAAGACAGTGCGTGCAAAATTTCCAGCACTTAAAAGAAATAATTTCTGGCCATGGAGACTATGCTGGCATCCCAAACTTTCAAAGCATGAAAGTATAAAAAATATTAGTAATAAACTTTACACTCTTTATTTTCTCTTCCAAGCCTGCACTTTGCAGCTGAGTTGCATTTTGGGGCTTTCCCATGGATGTGTTTAAATGCAGCCATCTGTACTTTACACTTATCACAGAGGAATCTAAGTACAAATATCCTCAAGTCAAAACTGAAGATAGTGATTGTATGAGGGAATATCAGGTAGCAGAGCTGATCATTTCTGATCATTTCTGAAAAACAGGCACAGAGAAACAAAGAACCAGCAGGACAGCCTCACCTCTTTTCAATTATCTAAAAGAAGTCTAATAAAAAGGCAGCTTGATGAGAGATGGCCCCTTTCTCTCCATCATATTTACAGCTGCTGCCACCCTGCCAGGCTGTTCCTGGAGACTTTCCCCATTCCAAATCAGCATCGATTTATGGCTCAGCAAGGGACCATCAGCAAAGATGGGGCCATCCTTCACCTCCAGCACTCTGAGAAATTGCTTTGGAAATTGAGCTGTGCCAAGAATAGCCAGGTGTTAAATGATATGTGTGTTGGGAACCTGCACTGGACCTGATCACCTTCCCATCCCTCCTCCTGATGTTTGAAAGGGATGGGGGAAATCAGTGCACCCCACCTTGTGGACTGGAGCAATGCTTTTCTGTGGTTTGAATGTGCAAAGTGTCTCCAATCCACCCCCAAAATAAATGGACCCATGTCTTTATTGCCCTGCAGGCAAAATATCATTATCTAGATGAACACAGTTACCTCTGGAATAGCAGAACACCTATTTTACCTGGCTTTATGGGGGAAAAAATGTCATCTGTTCATTGCATGACAGCCAATTAAACTTTGTTAGGAAGAAGAGGAGGCCCTCTTTTTCTGAATATCTTTTCAAGTCTTAAACAGGATTCAGGCCTGTCTAGGTTTGAAAGACAGGTGTCTGCTAAGAAAGGCAGGATCCTCTCTTTGAAATGGAAAATGTAAACCCCCTCTCTCCAAATTATTCTAATTTTGAAATTAAGGGGCTCTCAGGCAAAGATATGGGAATAGGAATAACAGCTCTTTACTAAGAAAATTAAAATAGAAATACCGTGCTACAAAGAAACAAACCTCAAACCCTGACAAAGTCAGAGTACAACCTGACACCCTGTCAGTCAGTCAGTCAGGGTGTTGGTAGCAATCCCATTAAATGGTGGCTGCATCCTCCTGCAGTGACTGATGTGGTTCAGTTGAAGCAGTGCTCCTGTAGAAGGGTGCAGTTTTCCTCTAAAGGTCCAGCAGTGACATAGAAGGCTCTGATTTTCCTCCGGGATCCAGTGAAAAAAGGGTTACCTTGGTGTTCCAAATCTCAATTTTTATCTAGGTAGCAATGCTTGACTCCTCCCCCTGGCTGGAGAATCTCCCAGTGGGATGAAGTAATTTTAACAGTCATGCAGTGGGACTCAATGGCCATTAACAGGAGATAACTCCTGGAGGAAGGATGGGTTGTGAAAAGATCAAGAACACCGCCCCACCTGGTTTCAATGGATAGCCCATTAGCAGAGGATATCTCCCATGGAGATAAGGATCACTGCCCCACCTGGTTTCAACAGATGGTGATAGGATAGATAATTTTGGTTACACCCTGCACTGCAACCCAAGACAAAGCCTCAGTGAACTTGGTAGCTGCACTTTTGTACCTGACAGAAATTCACGCAGCTCTGGGCCAAGTAAACAAATGGATTTAGAATCATAAAATTGCTGAGGCTGGAAAAGACCTCCAAGATCATCAAGTTCAACGATTAACCCAGCACTGTAATACCAAAGTATGCCGTTCTCCTGGTGAGTTTAGCTCCTCAACTAGAAATTATTCTTGAGGAAGAATTATAGGTTGGTTCCTTTTCAAGCAATAAAACATTTCTAGGTAGAATATTTACCTATTCTTCACTCTTTTTTTTTTTTGGATATATTATGGTCCCACAGGTGTGGTGGCTCAGCTTTGTACAAATGCATCAGTGGAATTACACATTTTAATGCGAAAATAATAGTAACATTCTTTTTTTCTTTATGAACTGTATATCTTCTCTTTTTTTTCCCTGTAAAAACAGCCTCAAAATCAGAACTTCTGATATGAAATAGTAACTTATTCTTTTTCCCAGCCAGGGCTTCATTTCAAACAGCTCTGCAGAGTGCACAGGAATTTCAGTCCTTTAACACTTAAAAGAAGATGTCTGGTGACTCCTACACAAAAGGTCCTCTACAGAGCTCTTTCCTCTCCCAGAGAAATGCCTTTTCCATTGCCATCATGCTGCCTCTGCATGTCCAATAAAACCTTATCTGCAGGTCTTGCTTTCAAACTCCTATCAAAGATGAGGGTGTTAAATCCGGCACAGACACATAAAGTGCAAAAGCAAAGGATAAGTTATGAACTAGGATGGTTTTACTGCTGCCGCAGGACATTTAAGCTAAGAAATACTCTGATTTCCAGCCCCAGACTTCTAAGGATTTATTGCTGCCCTGCATCTGAAATAAATCCAGCCACTGCAATGATGATCAGATGGGGACAGAAAAATCCCTGCCTAGCCCTGAAGGTGAGAGTAGCTGGGAAATGCAGCACCAGCCTACCAGAGCCCAGGGTGCCGGGCCTGAGTTAGCAGAGGTGATTTTGTGTAGGAGGATCTGCTCCCTCCTTCCTTCACTACAACTCCCAGTCTGAGCAAACGCATGTTCACTCTGAATGGAAATTTCCATCTCTCATACATCACCTGCATCCTGACAAGTTTATTAAAGACTAAGAAGGGAATTCGAGTAGATTTTTTTCCACTTCTATTTACTTACACCAAACAGAAAATCCCCGTGGGTTTGTTTGCACTCATTTCTATTAACCTATCTATCATAACCTGAATCTAATCTGGTTACCCTTTTCCCCACCTGCAAAATCACAGTAATTTCAGGAATATAAGCCGCACCTTTTTCATTGAAGAATCCAGCCTACCCTAGTAGTGCGGCTTATATTCAGGTGCGGCTCATCTATGGACAAATCCCGGCAAAATGCCGACCCGGAAGTGAGAGCTAGCCAAGCGGAGAGCTGCCACTGAGCTGCGGCCGGGCAGGTGGGGGAGTGGGCTTTGCCGAGCGGGGTGGGCGTGCCGGTGTCAGAGCCGCCAAGAAGCCAGGCAGACTGGCGGCGGGGTCGCCGGGGAGTGGGACAAGCTGGCCAGCAGCGGGGTCGCCGCCGCTGCCAAGAAGAGCGGGACGGCGGGGGAGCAGTGCCAGCTGGGGAGCACCGCCTCGCCATGCCGCCGATCAGGGCCCCCGTGCTGCGGCGGGGGCACAGCAAGCGGCGGCCAGCAGGACCGTGGCAAGCCGTGGTGAGCAGAGCCGCGGGTGAGCCATGGCGAGCGGGGCCGCAGGCGTGCCAGCAGCAGAGCCGCCGTGGAGCTGGGCGAGCTCGCAGCGAGGTTGCTGCTGCTGTCAGGAGAGGCGTGGCGGCGGGGGAGCAGTGCCGGCCGGGGAGCGCCGCCCCGCTGTGCCACCGATCAGGGCCCCCGCGCTGCTCTGAGCCCACGCCGCCCGCCCTGAGCCTGTGCTGCTTCAAGCTGGTGCTGCTCCGAGCCCGCGCCGCCCACCGTGAGCCCGCGCTGTTCCGAGCCCGCGCCGCCCGCCCTGAGCCCGCGCTGCTCTGAGCCGGCCCTGCTCCAAGCCCGCACTGCCCACCCCGAGCCGGTGCTGCTCTGAGCCCCCTCTGGCCGCCTTGCCGCGCGGCATGGGGAGCCAGCACCGCTCAAAAGCAACATGGGGAGCCTCAGCAGCCAGTGCTGGGGGCGGGAGTGCCAGGACCTATGGCATGGGGGCGGCACCTGAGGTGGCATTTAAAGGTTTCACCAGTCTGTGAAAACTGTTTGCAAATTGAGCAACTTGACAGCAAACCCCGCGATCGCGGGATTCTGTTACTAACTTGTTACTTTGTTACATGGGTCCTCGCTTTTTTTTTTAAAAAAGTGCAGCTTATATTCTGGTGCGGCTTATATATGGACAAATCCTGTGGTCTGCCCAGCTACCCGGATGTGTGGCTTATATTCAGGTGCAGTTTATAATCGTGAAATTACTGTAAGTCACAGCAAGCCAGATTCACAGAGGAAGGCATGGGCCAGTCTGCCTTTATAGCATCTTTATAACTCCCAGTAAAAAAGAGGAGTCAGGAAGCACTGTCTGCATTTGGAAGAATTGACAAGTCTCTACAATTTTGTCATTGGCCTAACGGGTGCCTGGGTGTCTGCCTCTCTGAGCACCTCAGCTGAGCCTGGAACATCCTTCTTGGGATCACTGACATGGCCACTTAATTACAAATGACAAGAACAATCTTTTCTTCTCAAGGAGAATGGGCCAAATTTTGAGTTCATGTGATCTCTGACTTCAGCAGATCTGCTTGTTCATACCCACATCCATGTGATATTCTCTTCCTGATAAATAAACACAGGCACACTCTGATGGCTAAATGCAGTGGTGCAGTAACTGCTGGGGGGGAAAAACGTGTGTGGTTCCCTTCAATCCTCTCTTGTAAACTCACTTTTTTTTGTAAATTCACCTTTCACAAAGGAGAGCCACATGGAATTGCAACCTGCACATGTTATCAACAAGACAATCTGCATTTTACATAACCTATTTCCCACCTTGAATGACTCAGAGATCCACAGTGCTTATTCCTGACTCCTATTTGGGAGTGTTAATTTCCCTGAGCAATAGTAAATTTGAAGGTACAGAACAAAACCACGGAATGCAATTTTTCCCCACCTTTTCATCATTTAGCCCCTTAATTAAGCACCAGCTTAGACAGATTTTAGCCTTCCTGTGTTTATGCACAATGTACGTATAAAAAGCAATTCCATTCCCCCTTCCTAGCCTCTGGTTTGCTAAAAGTAACAAAGCTGAACTCTTCTGGTCTCCAGCCCTGTAATGGCCCCACATTCCCTTGTATAACCCTAGCAGCATTTCTCTGCCCCATTGACCATTTTCACAGAGTGTTTAACCAGAATTTTTCCTCAGTACTTGTTTCTAACCAGCAGCCTTCTAGCCAAGAAGACAATTTTCTGTTATCAATCCAGGACAGAACTCTGCAATGCAAAATACAATCTGATTTTTACTGCTCATGGGTTTTAAGATCACCCCTCTCCTTTCCTACAGCATCCCCTTCTGATGGGGACTTCACCACTTCATATCTTTAGCAAAGCTCAGTAGCTTTTTTATTTTCATTTCATGTTACCAATTCTCATCTGCTCCTGGAGATCTCCTTAAAAATCTTGAATTAATCATGGTTTTACCTGCTTCACTCATAATTTCTCTCATGGGACCACACCCATGACATCTTGACTGCAGGTACTCCAAGGGCTTATCTGGCTGATTTTTTTCTTTTCAAATTTTAGTTATGAACCTCAGTTCATCCACAGCACAGACAGCCCCATTTCTCCCCAGAAGGTCGACTTACTCAAGTCTCTTGTGACTGGGGAGCTGTGGGAGTACCACTGGCCAAATGGCAGTAGGAAAAATGTTTTCTTTTAATTTGCACTATTGGTGTAGTTTGTGAGTAATAGACGTGTGACTGCTGCGGGCAAAGTGGGCGGGAGAAAACACTTGAGATGAACAGAGATGCTTGATTATATGATGATGTCAGAATTAAAATTTAAGCTGATTTCCTGAAAGTCTGGTGTTCAAAACAGGCAGTAGTACTATCAGAATTTTACACTCCTTCAGTTGTTTTTTTTTTTTAAGCTGGCACGTGAAAACTCAGAGTATAGTTTTTGAGAGTTTTTCTGCAGTTTATATTTCTATCTTTCATCTGGAAAAAGTTGTAAATCGTACAGTTTTTGAGAGGAGGGAGGTGTGAAGAAGGTTTCCAGGGCTTCAAGATTTCCAGCTAGAAGGAATACAAGAGATGCTTCCCCAGGTGGGTTCTTCTAAGAAGGTTACAGCTCACCTCTTCCTAAGCGAGCACCTCAACTTTGTTGAATGCTGAGAAGTCAAGTTGATGTTCTGCTCATCTGTTCAGTAATTATGTTTAATCTGTGCCAAAAAAGATACTTTTTCACTCAGTGTAACTATTGTGTGGATGCTGGTTTCTCCAAGCAAGCACCTGTGGAATTAGGAGAAATTATATTAGACCGCATGTCTAACTTGGCAAATGAAGAATATTTTGTGTAAAGACATCCGCTATTGAAGGCACTCCACTGCCTGGATGTTACATATATTTTGTTGTTGTTTTTGACACATCTATAAAATGCTGTGAGGATTTTTGATGATAGATAGATGGAAGGGAGTCCACAAAGATGCTTTGAGGGCCAGAGCACCTCTGCTGTGAGGAAAGGCTGAGAGAGCTGGGGCTGTTCAGAGAGGAGAAGGCTCCACAGAGACCTTAGAGCCCCTTCCAGAACCCAAGGGGGCTGCAAGAGAGATGGAAAGGGACTTTGGGCAAGGACCTGGAGTGACAGGACAAGAGGGAATGGCTTCACCTGCCAGAAAGGGTTAACTGGGATATTGAGAAAGAATTCTTGACTCTGAGGGTGCTGAGGCCCTGGCACAGGTTCCCAGAGAAGCTGTGGCTGCCCCATCCCTGAAAGTGTCCAAGGCCAGGTTGGATGGGGCTTGAAACAACCTGGGACAGTGGAAGGTGTCCCTGTCCATGGAAGGATGTTGAAATTAATAAGCTTTAAGATTCCTTCCAAGCCAAACCATTCCAGGATTCTGTAATCCTGTGATTTTTAGACTGGTCTGGGGTACTTTATATCACTGCATCTAAATTAGAGGCTGTGCAAAAGAAGGAAAAACATAATAAAATTCTCTTTACAGCTCCCTCATAAAGGGAACTGTGTGCAGAGGGACCATAGCGTGAATGACAATTAGCTTTGCTGGACTGAATTATCTTTTCTGCTAAAACAAAAGGACTCATGAGGAGGCATAAATTGCAACCCTGAGGCTGAACCTCTTTAATATTCGATGAATGAGGGAAATGAGTCTGCCTTGAGGGCAGCCAGGAGGGAAAAGGAATGAAAGGATGCCAGCATAGATGTCCATGGTCTTTTGGTTTTCTTAGACAGACTCCCGCAGCTCTTCCCATCCTCTCATCCTGACCCTGGTGCCTGCAGCATCTCCCAGGGCTTTGTCTGGGGCAGGAGGAGTGAAAGGGAGCAGGAGAATGGGGCAATGCAGAGATGAGCATGTTCCAGCTGAACAGAACAGTAACTGCACAGGTAACTTCACTCTGCCTTGCACACACCTGGTGGTGTCCCCATATTATAAATCTGGCATACTCATAGATCCAGAACAATTTCTAGGGGAGCTGTAGAAATGGTAGCCACTTGGATGAGAGGAGAGCTTGGAGCTCACAGTGATCTGGCCCTTCCCTTGTGAGCAGACACCAAGGACAAGGAAATGAGCAGTCCAGATCAATGAGAAAAGCAGCTCAAGACCATTTACCTGCTTAGACTCCACTCTCATTTCCCTGTGGAGAAGGGTCTCCCACTCTCAGTATCTTTCCCACGTCATGTCAGAGATCAGGGCTCTGCCACTCTCTCTGTACAGGTGCTGAGCACCAAGGAAGCCTGGCAGAAATGAGCAGAGCTCACTCCTGCTTCAGGCACTGCAGCTTTTGACTCCTGTCAGTGGACATATCTCACCCTGACCCAAATACCACATGTCCTGCAGTGCTGCATGCACCAGCCAGGCTCACCAGGTCCCTCGTGCCGGCAGCCTCACTCCACTCATTCCTAAAATCCCAGGAAACTCACACACATGCTCCCTGATGGAGCATCTTCTCATCCTGTGCCTAAGAAATGAATATATTAAGAGGAGTCGGGAAGAAATGCATCACACTTGGTCTTCTCAAACTGCACTGGGCAAACACACAGGCTTGCCACATATTTCCCTGGGCCCATATGGAGAAGGAAAGGCTGGTAAGCTCACAGCTGACTGATTTGTAACCCACCAGGACAGGGATGGGAGCCAGCTGCCATCTGAATGCAAGCAGGGAGAGAGAAAACACTATGGGGAGCGGGCAGATTCTCTTTCAATGGATTAGCTGCTCACAGAATATGATAACATTCTTATCTCCTCCCACTTGCAGGGCTTTCCTGTCACTGACATGCTTTATGATCCTAATCTCACTAGATAAATATTAAAGCGCAGAAGGAGCATGAAAGAGATCAGTAACAGAGCAAATATAATAGAGTGGAATGCTGCTGAAGCACCAAGAACCGGGGAATCAAAACCAGTGACCTTAGAGAATATCCACATTTCACATGAAATACCAATACAGTAATCATTTCAAGGTACAGGAACAGACATTTAAATGATATAAAGCTCTGACAGATTTTTTTAAGTAACCATTGAGCCTCTGCTTAACAGGCAGCAGTTTAGGAGCAGGGTTATAAAGTTTTTGCAAGGTACAAGTGAAACCGTGGAGAAGATATTTTAAAGTCATAGAGGATGAGAAAAGGCTCATGTAGATGTTCTGACAAAGTTGTGTCACCTGCCAGCATGGCAATCCTGATTTCATATCCCCAAGTCAGAGTTAAATTACTTTCAGTTCAAATTAGCACAGTCATTTGGGCTGGCTTTCAAAGCTCAGCTCAGCAGGTGGAGTTGTTACCTTCCTTGAAAAGCAGCACCATGTTGAGCAGATCAAAAGTTGCATTTACATTTCCCAGCCATGGAAGGGCCTGGTCTGTACCTGTCCCTGCATCTAAACCAGCCTGTGACACTCACCCTGGAGACCTCTCAGCTTCCTCTCCAGAAAGGGAGCATCAGCATCACAAACAGCCAGAGATGAGGAGGGAGCCCAGGCCAGGTATTTGGCACACACCAGCCTCCAGCCACCTGAACAACCTCCCTTGGTGAGCTGGGTCCTCAAAACACTCATCTCTGGCTTCTCTCATCAAAGCAGCCTTTGAAGCAGGTGAAAACTGACCCTGAATCACTGGTGATTTGATGTCCAGGTTCCTCACCCAAGAGACACTTTAAAGAAAAATGAATGCTTTAACACCTTCCCCTGCATTTTACCCAGGCAGAGTGAGCTTCTTCCCAGATTCCACCTGCCCAGAAATGCCCACAAGTTTGCTGCTTTTACTGGTTAAGCTTTCCCACTGCTGCTTTTTACTTTGCAAATGACGATCAGGAGCAAAAGGGCTTCACAGCCTGTGTATCTCAGAGCACAGCTCATGAATGTGTTATTCTGCTATCCTCAGCCATCTACTGAAATATTTTAACACACTAAAATATTTTAACAGGTAGAGCTCAGTGTTGGTTATTCTCTCCCACGCTTGTTTGAAAACCAAACAAATGGGGCTCCAACCCCTCCATAAGATGCTGCTCCATGAGTGAGACTTACCAGGAACACCAAGGGTGCCACAAACCTTCACTCCCACATGCACGGGGACTCTGCCATTGCAAGGACCAGCAATTAACAGAGATTGGCTTTCTCCAACCTTCCCTCCTCAAAGGTATCACAGAAAGAGCAGCTGTGTAAGGGGATGGTGGCCATGAGCAGCATCAGCAATTCAAACCCTGCCCCAAACCTTCTGCTTCTCCCACATCCCAGCGTGGTCTCCTCCACCCACCAGGTCCAGCCACCCCAGCTGCTCAGCAGCACTTCAGGCTGTAACTCCAAATACATGGAAAGCTGGAGCAGCTCTGAGGAAGTTGGGAAGTTTGCTTGGTGTGAAAAACACATTTTATTGTCTTGGTAAAATTTAAAAGGTTTAATAAAAAGACAATAGGAGACATGCATAAAGGGTTAAAACAGCTGGGTGCTTGGCAAGTTGCCAAGAGCACAGGGCTGCTTTGGGAGCGTTTTTTAAAATACAGTAATTTCACAATTACAAGCCACACCTGATTATAAGGCGCACATCTGGGTAGCCAGGCAGACCACGGGATTTGTCCATATATA
>VRYO01002775.1:191646-213063 GCA_009812075.1 Sialia sialis
TGGCTTATAATCGTGAAATTACTGTACATTTTATAAGACATTAATTTGTTGCCTATTTGTAGTTTTTTATGTATAGTGAAACTTTTTTTGGGGAACTTTTTAATATGGTTACTTTTTGGGGTTGTTTTTTGTGTGTTTTTTGCGTGTTTTTTGGTTTGTGGTTTAAATTTTTTTTATTATTTTTAATTTGGGTGGTGGTTTTGGTTTTTTGTAGCTGGTGAGTGTTGATAATTGTTATGTTAGTTGTAGGGTTTTTATTATATGTTTACAGGTTGTTATTTTAACTAAGTGGGTAGTTTAAGCATATTTTTTTAAAAAAACCCTTGTGTTTAACTTTTGGTATTAGAAGAAAAGAAAAAAAGCTTATATTTATACAGAAAAGTTATTTTAACATTATATATATAGCATTTATCTTAGTATTTGCAAAAAGCCAACAATATGTGAGAAAAGGCTGTGGGTTTGAGAGGTGTGTGTGCAGGGGTACCGTCAACATGCCTGAGGACTGGGGTTTGGGAGATGATGATGCTGGAGGAGACAAAAATGGGAATCTTGGTCTCTATTGATTTAAGCTCTTGAGAATAGTTGTACTCTTCCAGAAGGTTTATTTTGCTTTATTTCCAAATATGCCGGAGAGGTAGTTTTTAAATTTTGCTTAAGGTTCAGTATTGCAAAAGGTCAGTCTTGGATATTACTGCACTGGGGGTGTGAGGGAAAAAACACATTTATGGGACCAGGGGATGAGACATTAAATGGGCTCATTTTCAAAATTAACATGTTGAGCCCACACACTCATCTTGGAAGTAATGAGAATTCTGGCGGTCAATCTTTATCCTCAAGGATGCTTTGTATGTTCTGCTCTCCCTTCCTCAGAGACACAGGGAGCTCCAAGGCAGTTCAAGCTGGGGGTTCATCTTGAATTTTAACTTCTGGCTGCAAAATGCACATGCTAAAGCAAACATACCCTGGTCAAAACCAAGATATGTTTTTTTTAAGACATTCAGTTTCTCATTGAGGCAAAATGTTCCTGTCTAGTTGCAGGTGACATTTAAAACCCAAGCTAGTATCTTTAACATTTAGACATAAATGAAAATAAGGTTTTTGAGACTTGTCACAATAATTAGCTAGCTCACAGCCGTACCAATGTTTCTATTAACTCCTCATGTGCATTTGGGTTTTGCTTTTAGATACAAACAGAGCTGCAGCCTGGCCTTGGACAGGTGTCAATGTGGCCATGTAGAACTGAGACAAAGGTGAATTAAGGCATGAGTTTAAGGAAAGACTTCAAATTTAAAAAGTTGGGATAAGTGTTTAAAAATCTAGTTATTTGTATAAAAAGAAACACTTCATAAAACCTTTCTTACTGAAAAAGAGAAAAACAGCAGTTTGGCTGAAGATATTTTGATATTCACATTTTTATACTAAAAAATAATAATTCCACAGGTGTGTTCCACAAATGAGTACATCAAGCACTTAACCAAGTGTTTGTTTTGAAGCAGTTTGGGTAATGATCAACAGCTGTTTCTCTCCTCTGCTGGTTCTCAAACACCAAATTCCAATTTTTAAAAACCTTTACCTTTGAACCAGAGTAAATGCTTGTTTCATCTCCCCGTCTCTGAATTTGGTATTGATTCTGTTTAAAGCAGATTTCAGGGAATAGCTTTGGGTAAGAGAGCCATTGGTGGTAAGGAAACTGAAAATCTCTTTGTGCTGTGCTGACACCTCCACACTGTGCTGCTCGTGGTTTGCACAGTGAGAAAATGAAGGAGAGACACTTGCTCATGTACCTGATATTTGCTACACCACCACCAAAGAGAAACAACCTGTGCAGTGATCTTCCTTTCATTCCAAGAAAGATCATCAAGATGTAAAAATATTTGATTAGCTCAAGTTGTAAAAGTATTAGATTAGCTACTCTTAGTTAGGCACTACTCATTGGACTACACCATGGTGTAAGGGCAAAGTGTGTGCAGATGTCCAAAGGACACAGAAAGAGGGAAAATGCTCCTTTTTGCAAAGTTTGTGTCCAGTTCCCAAATGTCAAGGTAATCCCGGTGGTGAAAAGAAAGAGAACTTTTTACATTTAGTAACATTTATTTCTGCATTCGGTATCAAGTACATAAGTGCAAATATCCAGAGTCCATAATTAAGTCCATTAGGAACTACAGAGAATGTAATACAAATCGTAATAAATTGAACATGCTGGAACTTTCCAGTTACCATACATGTAGATCAGCCTGTCAATCCTTTACGACAAAAGTACTGGGTTTTGTGTTCTTTTTCTCTTTTTTTTTTTTTTTGAGTTATACAAAACTGATTACCATAAGTACCGATTACTGTTTATTTTATTTGTGCTGGAAAACACTAAAACATCAGTCTACAGTTCTATATAGTTAATAAAGATGAATCCAACCAGCAACCCAGTGACGTAGAAGCAATTTTAACTATTGCATCAAGTGCGCTAAGCAGGAAAGCCCCTAGCCACATGTAACATTAAAAGTTATAGAAGCAATGCCAATAGAAGAAGGAAAAACACTAAAAAAAAAATTAAATAAAGAGGTCAATATTATTTAGGCTCTCACCATCATGCACTTTATAAGCAACACAAAAAACCACATCTAGTACACTTTTCTCTTTACTATACTTTAGTGCTTGACACAAGTGATTGCAAATATTCTAAGTGCAGAAGCAGCAGGGGAAAAGCACTGCTTCTCAGTTTTATGTTTCTAAGATTATGGTGTTGAGAAAAAAAAAGAGAATGATAAATTTGCAGTAAAGTGTAAGAACAGAGCTGTTTTCACTCCAGATTTCCCCATTATGCACTATTGTAATCAATGAATTCTTGATGTCTGCTTTACTCTGCCTTTCTCTTAGCACCTGGAATTTTAGCTTGAATCCTAAAAAACAAAGAAAAAAAAGAGAAAAATTATTATAATGGTGAGGCAGTTATTCCATTCCAGTGGTTCCCCACCTGGACTCTTATCCAGGGATAAACTCTAGTCCATCCTCAGTGTGTTGTCTCAACAGGGGAATTAAAGTGCCATGAGAAACAGAAGTGATGCTCATCTAGGTATTCTTACAGGTTTTTGGTGGTTAATGTAATGTTGGGATATGTTCAGTGATATTCTCCCCCTGACATTATTTCTCCATGAAATATTGTCTATAGAAAGCCAGGAATGGAGTCTAAGAATAGAGTTTTCAGGACAACATTTCAAAATTTCACCCCTTTCCGTGGGGATTTGAAACACTAAACATCACAGTGCTTCCAGGTATTTGTGTGACAGGGTGGAGTCCTAATTCCCACTGTGGTCATTAATCCTATCAACTCCCTGAATGCTAATTCCTTCCTGTTTGTCCTGGCCAGGTACCAGTGTGGACACCAATCCACAACTGAGCTGCTCTGTCCCCAGTTCCCCCAAACAGCAGGGGAGGGGGCAGAAGGATGGAGTGCCTTAGTCTGCATTTCTCCAGGGATCTGCCCTCCCTCAACCTCTCACATCCCAGGATCTGGGGAGGACACCACTGACAGGACAGTGTCCCCAAGACCACCCAGCCACCCCTGAGGACACCCCAGCCGCACACACACTGAACTCACTTTGCCACCACCGTGTTTATGTGGGTCCGCACCAGCCCCAAGTATTGATCAATCTGTGCCTGCAGAGAGCAAGAGGAGACCAAGCCAATGAGGCAACGACCAGGGAGAGCCACCCAGCCACCCCAAATCACTGTGCAGCCACCCTAAAAGCACCGTGCAGACAGACCTACCTGGTACTTGTCATATACAACAGGGAGAGTAAACATAGACACCACAGCTGAGGAGGAAAAGAGCACAGTGTTATGTTCCTGCAGATCAGATTCCTCCCGAGGAGAGACCTACTTTGGTGACAAACACATTATCGTGCCACTTGGTCAGCTGATCCATCAGGGAGCCTTGTATTAAAAATGCACTTTGCTCAAACCTCCCAAATATGGAATTCCCCATTGCTCTGGGACTGGGAGCTGTAAAACCATCAACTGCAAAGTAGCTCTAGCAGGAGGGGCAGCATAATAGAGCAATGAATATTTACTGGGAAGGGAAATAAATTTGGTGTTTTAACTGAGGGGAAGGCATGCCGGGGATATGCTGTTTCGTCTATGTTGAAATCTGCAGGGAGTTCAAGCTAAAAATAGATTTTTAGAAGAAATGTTGTTTTTTACCCATTATCAGAAGAGTCAGACCATTGAAGAGGGCTCCCACGTAAGTCAGCAGCCACATTAGTACTGCAAACTAAATTAAAGATGGATCATTACATCACCTCCAGTGCCAGCATAAGAAGAAAGTAGTTTGCTTAACTAGCTAACATAACAGCATATTAGCATTTTTTAAAGTGGAACTGAGTGGTTAAAGCACATTAGGAACTAGGTAGTTTTTCAAGGTATATAAACCCCATTCTCCCTTTTGCTTCTCACCACCTTAGCTCAGCTTTCATGTCTATTTAGGACTTAAATTGCATCCTGGACTCTGCATTGAGAATGGCATGGGCAGATTTCTGCATCAAATTTTTATGATGGCAGGGGTCATCCCACACAGGTTAAAAAGTGAAGTGATAATCCCAGGGACTGATAACACTTGGGGCTGAGATGGGTACATTTTCCTTTAATTCTTTTAGGAGCCTAGCCTATGTTTGTTCTCTTAATGATCTTCCCTTTGCTCTAAAGGACACCTGCCTGAGTGTAAGGCTAAAAATCAATAGTTATTTCAGCAGGGAATGAAAGAAGATCATCTTCCGTAGCAGGAAATGCCACCAGAGGAAATCCAGATTAATAAAGGGAACATTATTTTGTAGCAAAGCAATAGAAAGCGTAATGCTGGGACACTTCTAGAAATGAGGTGGAGCTAAGCTGGCTCTGCAAATTTATACATCCTTTATTAGCTATCAGTAAATTCCCATGGCAAACCTCTAAAGTGCTGGAAACAGTTTTTAATTCAAAAAGCAGAGCAACTTTCATATTTGGAGCTACACAAAACTAGGTTTCATGACGACCCTGTCAACATGGGAAGCAGCTCTTTGAAATGTAGATTGATCCTCTAGAGAGGGGTTAAAAATATTTAAAGCAATCCTACTTTTAAAGAATCCACGAGGTCCTGAACGAGAAAGAGTCTCCTCAGCTCTTTGACTGTGCTGTTGACGTATAGCTGCAGACAATCTGTGTATTTCTGGATCTGGTCCTGTGAAAGATTCATCTCCATCTCCAAGTAGGCTCTGCCAGAAACACAGGTCCTGTTACAAACCCGGCGACTTTCCCCTGCTGTTCATGCTCACACCCATCCAAGCCCATCCTTCCTCCTTTCCAGACCTCCTTTCTTTGTGCTGGTGTTCCTCTCCCAGCAGCACAGGGCCACCAGCACACCCTCCTCACCCTGCATGACCCATCTCTCTGGGTGATGCTGAGCTGGGGCTGTTCACCTCCAGCCTCGCCCTCTTCCCACACAGAGCCTGGGCTGGATGGGATTTCTCTCTTTTCCTCACCCAACGGGGGACACAAATCTGACCTGGGAGTTTTCCCCCCAAGTGTCTGTGCTGTTCCTTGAGCTACACCCCCATCCTGAGTTGCAGCTCAGAACTGACCCGAGAGAAGCAGAACGAGCAGCACTCCAACAAGATTCATTTTGTGGGTGCGTGTTTGCAAACCACAACCTGGTTTACCAACTGGTTGGCAGAGCAGAGGAGAAAGGGTCACTGCTCTTGAGGACCAAAGTCCCCAGACCCTGTGGAGAGTGGGAGTGCATTGGCACCATCACTTAGATATTGGGTTGCTGGAGAAAAGACAGATAGTTTCCTTCTATGCCCAATAGATTGTGCTCAGAAACAATGCTCTTTTCTCTTGCAGGAATGCTGTATGATGACCAGCTGTAAAGAAACTCATTTTCTCTGCTTAAAACTTCCTATATCTTTTTTGAGGAAAAAACCCCCCATGTCTTAGAAGAAGAAGACAATTTTTGTGATGTGTTTTCTTTCTCTCTGCAGGATCTAAGCTGATAGCACCTTACAATTTTTGAGACACTGTCAAAACACAACTATTTCCCGCTTTATGAGCAAGAAGAGAATTTAACCCAGCACCAAAATGAGCATCACTACGAAGCCACTCACTTGAAGGGGTGGCCCTCGTCCGTCTTCTGCACAGCCTGTAGGACTGATTTGTAGATTCTGAAGCTGATGGTGGCTGAGAGGCCGGCCAGGGCCAGGTAAGCCACAACGCTGACGACGCTGAACTGGGTCAGGGAGAAGAGCAGCAGCAGGAGGCTGCCAAACACGATCCCTGTCTGCTTGATGTCACGCCAGTACAACAGGTCGATAGCTGGGGGGAGAAAAGCAAATTGTTAAAGGCAGGAACTGGAAAGGCATCAGGAAGGGGCTTACAGCCGGTCTGTGAGCCAGACAGGGTTAACTGATAAGGTTCACTTCTGGAAGGAATTTTACCAAGGCTGTTGGTATGGAGACAAGAAGAGAAGAAGGAGAAGAAGATAAGCAAGAAGAAATCTCCAGCTGGGAAAAATATTTTTAGAAAAGTTTTGTGAAAAACTGTGGTGGAGACAGTTTTGCACCAATGAACATTACATTGATCTATTGTAACCAATGAATAAAATGTAAACTTTATAGAGTGTATAAAAGACAGCTAGTAATAAATGGATTTTAGCCTTCTGAGATGCAGTGTGTCTATTTGTACGTCACATCTGTCCCAGCAGCGATGGGTGGTGGCTGCTGTGGGCGCCCTTGGAGGACAGCAAGGGGAGCAGTGATGTCTCTGCTCCCAGCAGCACCGACACGAGCTCCCCAGCAGGAGCAGCCGAGGCACTTGAGCGGCGCGTGGAGGAAATCACAACCGATGACCTACTTGAAATCCTTGTTTTCCTTCTGCCTGTGCCTGGGTTAGATAAGATGGATGAATATCTCCAACTGCAGCACAGTGGGTGGGTCTCCTGCAGCAGCAAGGCAAGTGCAAGCTGGGGTTTAATCAGTCTGAATTTTTTTTTTTTTTTTTTTTGCCCCCCATGGGTTCAAATACCAATGCATTTGCATTTGCGTTTCCAGTTTTGGTTATTGATAAATGAGTGAGAAACTTTGTGGCTAGCTACAATAAACCACTTTCCCATTCAAAGTTTTAGCAATTTAATTTTGTCATTTCATAAATTTGAGAAAGGAAAATTCCCGGTTTTACTCCTGCTTAGTAGTTCCATGAGTAGGAAACACTATTTTAGATAAGGCCTTTGAATGCCGAATAAATCTATTCAATCCAACCATCTCAGAAATACTGGAGGGAAAAAAAAAAAGCTTTCTGCTTGTTACATAACTTCCCCTTCCATGGGAGGTGCTGGTTAGAACAAAACAAGTGCATCAGACCATTTTCAACCAGTGCATTTTTACATTTGTAAAGCAGTTAACTTTTGCACTGTTTTCCACTCACTTTGTATATTTTATTTCAACCTCTCCAGAAAAATTTTTAGCATCAGAGCCAGCCACTAAAATTGCAAAATTTTATGAAAGGATTGTGGAATATCCAGTCCACAGAGGTGAATTTAACCTGTTTACACCCACAACCTGTTTCTGAGAGGACATGGGATGAAGATCCAGCCAGAGAATATGCTCATGACAACCTAAACAAAACAGCTTTAATTTCACACAAGTCCTCAAGAACAGCTTGAACACACCACCAGCCAAACAGATTTGAGAGATGCCACTTGTCAAATCATTCAGAACAAAGAATAAAATCAGGAAAACTGCAATCTGTCAAGGAAAAAAAAAAAAGTCACCAATACTAAAAGAGACAAAATTAATCCAGCCTCTTAGTCCTTATCATCTAATCTCCAAAAATTGTGAGTCATCACGGCGTGTTTGCCTTGAGTCAATGAGTTACATTACTCACTACTATTACACATATTAGCCTTGCTTTACAGCGATGGGCTTGAATGCAAAAATTGCTGTTGTATTACTGAGTTCTCCTCTTTTCATGCATCATTCACATCCAGTTTTATTCTCCATCAATACACACTACATAATAAACACTCAGCCCCAGACCTGTGATGATGAGCACACATGACTGGATCCTCTGGGCTGCATGGAAGCCGTGGGACAAGGGACCTTGGAGCCTGCTTTGGGATCCTGGCTGCTGACTCCACAAAACAGGGTCCAGTCTTTTACAGATATATGCCCACGCCTGCTTCCTGCAGAAACCCTGGGGTGGGGAGTATGGAATGCTCCAAAATGCAGTTCCAGCATCATCGGAGCACCTGGATGAGGAGGTTAGCAGCAGACACAGCTGGATTTCAGGGCACAGCTGGAGCTCCACAGATTGCTCACAGTAATGAGGTGCTGGAGCATGCAACTCCATCCTCACAAACCATCCTCACAAAATGGCATCCAGATCACAAGCGTGCAGGTCTGGCCGTTTTTCATATTCTATTTCAGTAAAGGTACTTCAAAACCCTGCAGCACAACAGCGGGGTGCTGTCACCAGTGAGCATTTGGACAGCAGGTATTGTGTTTTCTGTGAGGGTGGGGAGGACCTGGCACAGGGTGCCCACAGAAGTTGTGGCTGCTCCATCCCTGGAAGTGTTCCAGACCAGGCTGGATGGGGCTTGGACCAAGTGGAAGGTGTCCCTGCCCATGGCAGGAGGGGTGGGATGAGATGATTTTTAAGGTTCCTTCCAACCCAACCCATTCTAAGACTCTGTGATTATCCACCACCTCATATTTTTTGTGCTCAAAAATGTCAGAGGAGAGTACTGGAAATCTATGAAAATCTGACTGTGAGATGCTTAAGTTTTCCAGCACACAAAACTTCAACATTCAATTAAATAAGCACAGGTGAGCTGATGTATGTTGTACATCATCTGCTGATGGCAGAAAAAGGAGACATGCCAGGAGAAAACATTCCCTGGGACACAGGCAGGTAAAGAGGCAAACAAATGAGAACTGAGCCAAAAAATACAAACTGAACTCCAGTAGAGTTCTCTGAGTAAATCCCAATTAATTATAAGATCCAAAATGACCAGCTAAGCCTTTTTCTTCCAATGACCTTCCAACTCATACTCCTGCAGACTGGCAGTGGGCTGCATTCTCATGCAGAGAGATGCCAAACTGCATTTTCTCATTCCCTTCAAAAGGGAAGATGCTGAGTTACTCAAGTATGTGTATGTGTATATCCTGAAAGTCACCTGCTCCTGCCATGGCATGGCTGGGATATTCACTCAGCTGTATCAGGTAAGGAAAGGATCAGAGATGGACAGAGGCCAAGTGACACAGTTCTGGGAACAAGTGCAGGGAGGAGATGAAAAAGCATCTGGCCTCTTTCTCCAGCCAAAACAGACCTGGGAGAGAGGAATCCTGTGTCTTTTAGACCTGAAGCAAATATTCCCATGTGCATGGGAAAAAAAGTGCCAACCACTAGCAGGAAATTCTCAGCACAGAAAAGGGAGATAGGAGTTCAGTGATTTTTACATGGCTCTCCCAGGGCCCAGGGCCAGCCTGGGAACACATTCCCCTCACCCACAGCCTGCCAGGTCTGTCAGGATTCTCAAGGGCAGGAAGCACATCTGCCTTCTCCTCATCTCCCTCGAAGGGACAGGGAGCTGCAGCACTGCTGCTCTGTCCAGCTGCTTGGGTGGGATTTGATTCCCCTGTAGCCATTCCACCTCCTCTCCCTGAAGGAGAAGGGGCTGAGCCAAACCTTTTTGCAAAAAGTGATGCAGGAGGGAGAGAACCTCACAGCTCCTTGGGCAGGGAAGGGGAAAAAGGAGGCTCCAGAGCTAGAAATCAGTGGAGACTTGGGAAGATTTCAGCTGACAGGTCTCAGGGATTTGAGCTGTATCAGTTCCCCTGGAATTTAGATGCTGCTAAAAACAAACACATGAGCTACACCTGTCAGAGCCATGTTTTCTCTTTTAGTTGCAGCTTCTGTCACTTCAAAGGCTTTTTACAGGAATGGAAGAGAAGAGGAAGAGAAGAGGAAGAGAACTATTTCAGTTGGGAGGCACCTACAACCATCACCTACTCTAACAGTCTGACCAATTCAGGGCTGACCTAAAGCTAAAATATGTTTTTGAGAGCATTTTCCAAATGCCTCTGAAACACTGTCAGGTTTGGGACATTGACCCTCTCCCTAGAAGCCAGAGTTTTGACCACCCTCTTGGCAAAGAAGTGCCTCCTTGCTGAGACAGTAGCCAAACACATTTTTCTCCTACATTCCCCTACCTAAATCTCCCTTAAAAGCAGGGAGAGGCACTCTGGGTGCAGAATGCCCCAGCTGGGACCCTTTGCCTGGCCTCCTCAGAGTGCCATTTTCTCCTCTAACCATTTACACCAGAGCCAAAGTACCTGTCACATCATTGTCTGGTGCTGTAAATAGAGACCAAGGGGCAAACAAATAAGAAATTTCCTTACTGACCATCAGGTGAACTCAGACTTGTATCAACCCTCCTTACACCCTTCCTTTTATATTCCAAACAGGAATTAAAATTAAAGATAAGGTTGTCCACCACATTTATATGTCTGCTTTGAGTTTTATATCTCACCCTGTATTCATGTACAACTGGTTAGGATACCAAAAACTTCTCTCGAGCACTCTCTGACCCCATGGGTTTAATGTCACTAAGTACAGCCAGTGCCTGAGCCTCTGCTGAAGGGCAGCTGCCTTTACCCTTTCCTTGGCACACTCAAGAGACACCCAGCCAGGCTCAGAGCAGCCTCCCCAGCACATGGGGATGCAGTAGGAATGAGGATGTCAGGTCAGGAGCTGAGCTGGAGCTGCAGCTTTCACACACACACACTCCTGGGCAGAGCCACTCGCCAGCACACGCTGGCCCCGCGCTCAGCCAGGCTGGGACAGCTGCCAGCCCAGCTCTAAGGTGGGTACAGCATTCCCCAGACACACTAAAGGACAGAGGACACCCCACAGCATGAATTAACCGCACCATAACTGAGTGCTTGGGGCCGTCAGAAAGGGAAAGGATGAACGGTGCCAGTGTGGCGCAGGGTCTGCGAAGGGGGGTGTGTGTGTGCACTGCCCAGACCCCGCCACAATGGCACAATTCTGAGCCATGCACACTGAATATTCATGAAGCAGGAGGCTGGTGCCACGTGAGGCTGTGGATGTGTGATGTGCATGCAACTGGCCAGGGGCTCAGCCTGCTTGGCTAAGCAAGATGCACTTCTGAGAGCCAAAACGCCAACTTCAAACCGCCCGCTTTGCGGCGAGGATTGGCAAAAGGGGTTTGGGCATTGAAATCAGCCTTGGCTTCACTTGAGGGTTGGGCTCCTTCTGGTTTGAAGATCTCTGCTGTAAAATCCTGCCCATGCCCATTAACATGCAGAAGCTGTTCTGCTGTAGCTTTCCATGATCTCCCTTTGGCCTCCTGGAAGGAGGGAAGCAACATCACTCACTTTGCACTCTTAACTGTACAACTCTGAGTCATTTGTGGAGGTATAAAAGGACTCTGGGTTTTTGCCAGAACTGCTTCAGACTCACAACTATTTGCATTTATTAGGGAAGACTTACCAGACATCCTTAAGACAGCAGTGCTGCAGGTCACTGCCACTGCCTTTGAAGAATTCTTCTGGAGAAGCGTGTCTGATGAGCTGTTTATCTGCAAGTATCGCCTGCTTGTGCTTTTTAACTCACAGCAGAACTTGCAAAATGTTACTCCAGTAGTCTTCTAGTTGCAGTATTTTTAAAGGGTGCCAAATCAGTGCTTTAAAGCCATATTTTATGGCAGAACCTCACCTGACACTTAGGGCCAAGTCACAGGCTAGCAAAGGTGAACGCTATGGTACAAGAAACCACCTGTTAATATGAACAGCTGGTAAATACCCATGTTTGTGGGGCAAGCTAAAATTAACCTCACAAATGTAAGGAACAGCAGCAGCAGAGCTTTTGGCAGCAAGGAATGGCTCACTGGTGCCTAAGAGCTCTCACAGCTCTTACCACGGCTTGCAGCAGAAAATGTTCCTGCTCCTCAGTACTTGGAATCAAAACAGCCAGAGGACAGATGTGGGGGCTGGAAAGGGCAGTGCCAAGGTAGAATGATTAAAAATGCTCCTGAATCCATTATTGTTAGGATCTGGAAACACAAGGGCTGGGCTTTGGGGGTTTTTGTGGTGTCCAAAAGCCTCGTGGTGTGGGGCAGCCTCCTGAGCAGAGATCTCAGAGGGAGAATACAGGATCCGAACCAATTTGCAGCTAAAATGTCCTCCTGCATGGTTATGTTTCCCAAAAATACTTCTGTAGGAAAAATGGGGATCTTCCCATTCCATGTCTCAAAGAAAGCATTTTAGAATGACAATTAATGATCAACCAAGCAGAGGCTGGACAATTCAAATCCTCCACAGCTTCTCCTCTGAAAAATCTCAGTTCCCTCCTCCTGACTTTGCAAGTTTTTCCTCTACTGCAACGACTGTGTGAAAAATGATCACGCAAAAAGCAGCATTTCCATGGAATCTAGTACAAAAAACGTGAGCAAACCCCAGCCTTCAAATGAAGCCCATGGGCCTGGATGATTATATAAAAGGTTGTATGCTACTAGCATTGTATGTACACTACTAACACCTTGGGAAATGATCAAGCTGCCCTTCCCACCACAGAGGTGCCACCAGGCTGCTTAGGAGGTAAAATCAATGGGTTGTACTGCTTCATTCCCTATCTAATAACAGTTTTGAAGAGAAGTGAGAAAAACCTCTCTGTACACAGCATTTTCTTCTGCGCACAGTGCAACATTACAATTCATAAATATAAATGACTTCATAAGGCATTTATCAGACCTTCTGGGAGTGAAAAAACCAAGAAACACAATTTATGAAAAACAATCTTGTTTGTAGCGCTGTCACATAAGTATTTGACAACTAATAGGACAATGCTGTAGGTTTTGAGTAGAAATAAACACTGCTCACACTCAAAGCAAGCCCAGTTTGCAGGTTTAACCACAGGCTGCAGCCTTTCCCTCTTCTCTCCAATGAAGATCCAGTGTGGACATTGCTCCCCTCCCCACAGCAGATTTGATTCCAATATAATACAGATGGATATACAGTTTAATGAGCAGTCTGCTGCCTTCAGGAGACTGCTGTGAGGAGCAGCAGAGCCAGGAGAGAATATCTGTGCTGTTTCATCAGCCATTTCTCCTGATCCTTCATCTCCAGCCTGGAGGAATCTCTCCATATCTCTACCTCTGGTACACACTCTCACCATTACCTTCCTGTCCTCAGTTCAGGTTTATAACTTTATCATCCACCTGTTTCAAGGTTTAACTTGCAAGTTCAGACCTTCTTAGTCCCCAGAGTCTGATGAGAGGAGACCTGGAACAAGAATAGGACCAGAGAAAAGGAAAGCCTTGATACAGGATGCCCTCTATGTTATCTCCTGCAACATCTGCAAGATCAAGCTGTGAGCAAAAAATTATTGATGGATTGCCTTATGTGAAGCACTAGAGGAGGCTTGAGTAGACAGGAGAGCCCTGGCAGTAAAAGAGGATTGTCAGTAAAACATCAACCCTACAACCACACCCCACACGAGCCTATTGTAGCATTTCTGATCATTAATTATTAATTATTATCTGATTGGTGCTGCTATTAACGACTACACTGTTCCTCATGTTCATGTGAGAGATGGTTTAAGACCAAGATTGAGCACAGCAGCCGGAGAAACACAACTCCTGCTCATCAAACTGCATCACTGGCTGCCTTGGCCAGTTTCTCTGGAGGAGGTTATGGCTCTCACCTGAAGTGGGAAGAAACCAAAGAGACCAAGCAGAATCCCTAAATGCAGGCTCTGAGCGCACATAATGTCATGGAAATGTTGAGACTTTCCTGAGATGCTCTCAGACCAATGGAATAGACCTGGACTCTCTCTTAGACTCTATCCAAACATTTGAAAATCTGCAGAATTTCAAAATGAGTGTTTAGACCTATGCTATTTATAATTAAATGTAATTAAATTATGTGGAGAAAGTACTCCCTTCTGATATCATAAAAGCCTCACCAGAACACACTTCCCAGGAACCTCATGAGAACAAAAGCAGCCCTCCAACACTGCCTTCAGCAATCGCTCCCCATCACACTCTTGATGGCATATAAATTAATCCTCAGGAAACACCTCAAAATACCCTTCTTTGGGAGGATTTTCACCTTGTTCTGGCAATGAAAGAACATAATCCATCAGTACTTAAAAGACATGGCTCTGAGCAATGTGGTCTGGTGGAAGTGTCCCTGGCCATGGAAGGGAGGTTGGATCTGGGTGGTCTTTAACGTCCCTTCCATCCCAAACCATTCTGTGCTGGCATAGCAGATGTGCAGAGCACATTTTCTCAATGATTTTTTTTTGGGCTATCAACAGGAACGTGCTGGAAGAAGAATTGATACAATTTCTGCATCAGTGACCAAAAAAAAAAAAAAAAAAAAAAGCAAATCTGAAAGTGGTAAACAATCTTGACATATTTCCTTCAAACTTCACAGGAAATCATCTGTGAAATTAGGAAATAAACTCTCTATAAGTTGGTATAGTTTTATGAAACTATGAGCTAAATGGGTTACAGCAGGTGTTGAGTTGGTACCAAGGTTTTAGCCCTACCAAGAACCAAATACTGGGGCAGATCCCAGTTGAGAGATCAGCCCACAATATTTTCAGCAAAGCACTGAAAGTACCAACTGGCTGAAGTTTTATTCTCATTATAAAGCTGTAATTAAGCAAACTGTCAATAAGATTACAGATTAACAGCATGCAGTGTACTATTGCCATCGAAATTCTTTATCAGTCTTGAAGTGAGGAACATCGCCATGAACAGCTCCTGCAGCTTCCCATCACCCTTTGGATATATCAATGGATAAATCAATCAAGTAAGGAAACTGGCTCTCTGAAAATAGCTGCCAAGAACATGATAATCAATAACTGCAGTCCCAGCACACTAATGTCAACTAGATGGATTTGGTGAAGTGTGCAGTCCTTTTTTCACTTTAAGTTATAATTCTAATGTGGGTAATATTTAGGATCATTTCTATGAACACTCCATGGCCCTGTGTCTCTTTCCATTTTTCTTTTTTAATAAGTCTTGCAGAAGGTTGAAGCTGCAGGAGCAAGCCTGATAATTATGACCAGCCAAGAGCTGGCATACAGCAGGAAGAGTGGAAAAGGGAATATTCACAAGGACCATTGTACTGGCACCAAACAGCTCCTCCAGGCTGGGGTGCAAACTTGGGCACTGATCTCCTGATCCCTTCTCTGGTGCCCAGTGACAGGACCTGAGAGAATGACCTGACATCATGTGAGGAAAGGTTTGGGTTGGATATCAGGGAAAGGTTCTTCACTCAGAGGGTGGTTGAGGGTGGCACTGAACAGGGCAGTGGTCACAGCACCAAACCTGACGGAGTACAAGGAGTGATTGGACAGGGCTCTCAGGCACAGGGTGGGATTGTTGGGGTGTCCTGTCCAGAAACTGGATTTTGATGAACCTTGTGAAGTCCCTCCCAACTCAGAATATTCTATGCTATTTTCTATGTCCTTCCTAATCCAGAGCACCTCTCTGGCAGGGTGTGAGCCTGTGTCTGCTGAGCTGAGCTCAATCCCTGGGAAAGGCAGGGCTCCTGCTCTTTCACCACAGCTGGAGGTGCCCTCGCCCAGCCTCTCCCGGTGGGAAGCTGTGCCTTGTGTCACACTCCTGTGTCACCTGCAGGCTGCTCCTCAAGGCCCACGGCCACCAGCACACCCAGCAGGGACGTTTCTCCTCACACTCATGCATTATGCATGGCTCCATCCCAGCCTGCTTCAAATGCATCACCTCCCAGTGCGGAGATGACTTGGGCGTGGAAGTCACTGCAATTCCTCCTTAATATTTTGAATGAAGCAGACACCCAGCAGGGGTGAATTACTGTCCTGCTAAAGGGCTGGATCATGACCTACCTTTGCTCTAATCCTGCTGTACCTGCAGGATGGGCAGGTAAAACCAATATTTCTAAACATATGCAGCAGCAGCAGCAGTTAATTCACTGCAAGGGAAATATCAGTACCTCGACTAAGTCAAAGCTTCACCAAGAGTCTTTGCTGCTTCTCACAATCTCCACCCGATTTTACACCAGCACTAAAGGATCAATTCAATGATACAGCTAGTTGCAGGCTTGGTCGTTGAGTAATCAAAACTTTTGTTAATCTCATTGTTGAATCTCCTTAATTTCCATAAAAATATGCTCTGTATTTACTGAGGCTTCTCTCTGCATCTGTTACACTCACAGACACATTCCAGACTTTTCAGGGAGGAACCATCATTCCATTGACAATCAAGCTGGCAAAATTATGCATCTCCAGATTTGCACAAAACTGATATTCCAGGTTGAGACAGAGACAACATGAATAATAGATATTAAAGGAATCAATGAATCGTCTTTAGTCTTCATTCCCCTGAATTTTAAATTTCCTCTATTTTATCAGGGACTGATCAAAGAATTTTGATGACAGAAATAATATTCTATGGCTATTTCATGTTTTGTGCAGGATCATTTTGGAATCATAAAGCACCACCCAATGAAAAGAAAAAATATGCAAATGCTGTGGAAGTGAGGCAAGTGATTTATTTTAACTGCGTTGATTTTTCAGACCTGGGATTTTTTTTCAAATCACCATGGGACATATTGTGTCATTCATTTTTCATCAAATCTACCCCACTTTCAAAAAGGAAAGCACTGAAGGAGAGAAACCCCACTATTATTATTAATTATTAATTAAACAATAGCACCATTCCCTTCATTATTCCCCTTTCTTCATTTACGATTATTTTTTTTTTCCTGATGAGAAGGAAAATACTCAGTTTGGTTCTAAAAACAGGTGGTTCAGCAATCTGACTCAGCAAGTCAATGTTCTTATAAGAATCAGCAAAATACTGAGCAATTTTGAAGAAAAACCCAAACCCCACCCTAGAAGGAAGTTCATCTGCAAAGCTCAGATGAAAAGACCCTGAAGTTTGGTTGTGACTCTCTGGTATAAGCTCAATGAATCCCACAAAACACATGGAAAACCCTTGCCCTTCATTTCGCTGTGGAATGCCGGAGCTGCTGGAGCCTGGCATTTAACAGGTGCATCTGTTTACTTTCCAGCTACTCATCTTCCTTAAAAAACCCTCAGTTCCTAAACACAATCAGATGCTGAATTGATTGCAAAAACATCAAGCTCCCTAGAGACAAGCGTCTGAAAGGTTTCTCCATCCCCACCCCTCCCCAAAAAAAAAACCACTTTAGGAAGGTTTTCCATCGAGCTGCGTTAATGAAACTGTCTGCAAGCATCCTGGACCCTTTAATGAGCTGATGCCATGGAGGAATCGCTGTCCCAGGGAGCCTGCTGCGAGCATCAGCACCACGAACTGACTGCCCGGCGTAAACACGCACCTTAAAATCACAAAAACACATCCAAACAAAGCCTGCCCGAAAGGATCAGCCGCCAGCTTTTCTCCCTCTAATCTGCCCACCGAGCAGCGTCACAGAGACTGTTTTTTTATCAAAACAAAGGCTGGATGCTGGCTGGGAAGTGTGAAGCCGACTAAAAATGGCTGCAAAGCTGCCCAAGGCACCCGGGAAGGTGGCCAGCCCCACCCAGCGCAGACACCGACCCGCTCCAAACGCGCTCCAATCCGTCCTAAAGGGAGATGCCATTGTTCCCTTCGCCTACGCGGCAGCGAGAAAACATCACCGCAGTGTTTTACCCACCCCAGAACCAGTGCTCGGGAGCATAATGAAAAGATTAATGTGGTTTTTTGAAAAAATGATTTTAGAGCGGGGGTCCATGCCGCGGTGCCCCGGCTCTGTCGCGCTCCTTGCCGGAGCTGCGCTTCCTTTGTGTGACACAAGGCTAAGCCCGGCTCTGGGTGTGTCCGTGGGCAGGAGGCACCCAGGAGCCCAAAGCCAGCCCCAGCGGGCACCAGCGCACCGGCACCCGGCTTCCCTAAAGCCCGAAAGGCTGGAAATCATGGCAGCGATACCCCGGCGGAGAGAGGCGAGGATGAGGGATGACGGCGCTGAGGGCTAGGGAGGATGCTGTGGTGGGAAGGGAGGACCTGTATCCTGGATGCTTTCGGGGTGAGACACCTGGGGATGGGAGAAATGCATTCCGAGAACAGAAAATGGGGCCTTTTAAATCTTTCTTCCTTAAATTACCCCCAAAGAAAAGCTTGGCGGGGAGGGAGAGCGAACAGCATGCAAAGGCCCACAGGTGAACAATGCAAAAATGGATGGATCCTGCCTTTGCCTCCTCTGCCATGCAGTCCTAGCATGCAACACCAGAATAGATATAATACCCTGACATTTCCAGTTGCTCCAAAGACAGTCCATCTTGGTGGAGTCGGCACTGGCTTGCATCTCGGAGGGCTTTGCCGGTCCTTGGGCTCGGAGGCACTGCGTTAGCAGTCAGGCATTCCAGCATGGGTGGGTCGGTGGGTACCGCTGCCTCTCCCCGCCCGGCTCCGGACTGATGCTGTAAGCAGCACAGGCGGAGGGGGAGGGCATATTGTACGCGCTGCGGTCTCCACTGCAGCAAATCAGCAGTGTGATGTGGTTGCCCTAGGGAGCAGGCTCCTTTGAAAAGGGGATGCAGTCCCTTTTCAAATCAAAAGCTTGCGCTCGGGCGGCTTAGCCTCCTCCTAAGCCGTGGAAATGGTTAAAGCAACCTGATGGTAAAGAAATAAAAACAAATTGGGTGTGGGTAAAGGGCGGGGGGATGGGGGGGCGAGCAGTGTTTCCTATGTGTCAGTATGGTTTGTGACTGCTCGTGTTCCAGAAAATTCTTGACAGTGATGGAATCTGGTGTTTTCTTTTCTTTTTCTTTTCTTTTTTATTTTCTTTTTTTTTCTTCTTTTTTTTTTTTAATGAAGGCTAAATTTCACCCTCCAGGTTTTCATACCTCCTGCTCTCCTCTGCCCAGCTGGGTGGGGTCGGGGAGCAGGCAGGAAAACAAACAAGGTCAGGATCCAAGCCAGGCAGAGCAACCCCTATTTTGCTTTTTAATTTTAATTTTTATTTTTTTTGTTTGTTTTTGTTTTTGAAAATCCTGCAGGCACGGGGTGACCCATGTGCCACCCCCATGCCAAGCCCTGTCACACCAGGATGCTGAGGACTCACAATTACACCAGGTTTGGGTGGGCAGGGAAGGAGTGCTGCCTGCTTTCACTGCCCAAAGTACTGCATAAATCAGGATTTGAGGTGTAGGGGTGCAGGAATACAGGACAATTTGTGAAAGGTCCACTAATAGCTGAGTTCTAACATGGGCCCCATCATTTCTTCCCTAACAGGCCACAGCCCCTGCCTCAGTTTCCCCACCAATAAATTATTATGAATAGCCTTGCAGAGACATAATAAGCATCCAATGGTCATACTTGGCAAGCACTGGGAAAGAAAATCCTTTGCCACTCAACCTGTTCGCATTTTCAGATTTTGGGGTGCTAGTAATATTAAGAAACTCCCCAAAGAGTCACTTCATTTCAATGAAGAGTGACCAGCATATCAGACTCCGTCCAGTTGGGCAGAATGACCCCAGCTGGGCACCTCTCAGCTCTGGGGCTCAATTAAACCTTTTAGATCATGACAGTTCATGAAATAATTTCACTTCAGCTGTGTTTTACTGAATTTTGCTTTTCTATGCGGAAAGACACCAACACAGACACGGTGGGTCACATACTCATCAGCATGGGGAATAGAGTTTGAACCCCTCTGCTCTTTTGGCTCCAAAAATAAAATGTCTTTAATACCTGAGTTAACACATATCTCCTCCAAATGGCAGCAGTACTTCACTTATCCTTCCCACAGGTAACTCATCTCATAGAAAAAAAACAAAATTTAAGGAGATTCATCATAATATTATCATACTCTTTACCTAGGAAACTCTGCTGGGATTACAGAGACCAACAGCTATTGTTCATGTTTATAAACCATCCTTGAGATCCCCAAAAACACTTGCTTAGGTTTGAACCCGGTGTCTTCATTCCCCTAACAGGGGGATTTGGCAGAACTGGCTTCAGCTGTCATTGCATATGGCAAGATTAAACCATCTATAATGTTACAAATCTGGATTTTGTGTTCTTCCTGGCTTTGTTAAAAATAAAAGGAAGAAAGAGTTTGGCAAGGGACGATCTCTAAGCATGGGCTGATTGATTTAAACCCCTTGCAAGAGCAGAAAATATCCCTATTGATACATTTTGCCTTGCAAAATCTTTGCAGCTCTGCAATGGGGTCCCCAGCAACAGGCCATAATATGACATATTTACAAGAAGTGTGTATAAACCAGAGACATAATTCACATAAAACTTGTATATCCTTGTCCCTGGAATAGCCATAGACACCCCAAACACAGTGCATAGGTCAAATTCATGGCTACTGGCTGTGTACCACCAGCAACACAGCAGAGAGAAGGCAAAAGATCTCTGGTCTCACTGTAACCCAAATTTCTCAAGTATGAAGGACAAATGCCCTTTGGAGACAGAAGAGTGGTCCATGCACATTAAACATCCCACAAATGATTCCTCCTTGCATTCATTGTTTGTAGAAGTTCTTCTTGCCACAGACTTGATGTCTCCATTCCTTCTTCTAGGCTACCAAAATGAACCACACCATCAAGCTTCCTGTCTAAATTCTTCAATTCCCCTTTGGAAAAGTGTCTCTTCACACCTGGCCCATGTGATTGGACTCTCCCACACTACTTCCAGAACTATTTTAAACCACAGGCACCAGAACCCATCGCTTTACCAGCAGTAACAGGAACACTGCATTTGTGTCAGAAACAGAACTGAACCAGAACAGTGAGATGAAGACATTTTAAAAATGCACATGGGCTAAGAAGAGCTTCCAGTGTACACTCCCTTGTCCCAGGACCTGAGGCAGGTGGGGGACAGAAGCAACTCTGTGTATGACTACAGAAATTGCACAAAATCCCAATCAGTGGGATCCCGAGTGGATCCAGGACTAAAATGGCCATTGATAAAAAATGCATTTCCACAATGAAATTTTAAATCATGCATTGAGTAAGTAGTGAGACAGAATTAGGGCTAAGCATTTAGCCATCAGTCCTGGGGTTAAGAACTGCTTCTTTGCCACAGAACTAAACAAGGAGCAGGCTGGAAGGCACAAATAAACATTGCACTGCCTGGATCTTAAAAGGGTGAGACATGCACAGAGATTTTGACATCAGCTGCAGGAGAGTTCAGTGTTGGAGGAGAGCTTTTCTGTGATCGTGAATATGAGCAGGATGAAAAGCAGTAAATTAATTTCACAACTATAAGGCGCACCGGATTATAAGGCGCCCTTCTGGGTTGACAGCAATTTCCCCAAACTTTGTCCATATATAAGGCGCACTAGATTATAAGGAACATTTTTTTTTTAAAAGCGAGGATCCGCACACAACAAAGTAACAAATTAGTAACAGAAT
>VRYO01002775.1:214063-227858 GCA_009812075.1 Sialia sialis
TCCTCCCACTATGGAAGTTACTGAAATTATTACAGCTCTTCAGATGTGTTATTGAGGTCACAAGAAGCTCAGCGTTGATGGCACAGCCACAAGCCAAGAGGGCTCATCAACACTTGCCTGTTACCTCTGCTGGAGGTAATGACCTGTGTGTGCAGGAAGTGTGGGGTAAGCACTTAGTAAAATAAAGTTACCCATGGGATCACTGCAGGAAACCACTCACCAAGTGAACACATGAGTAGGGTATTGCTGTCTGCCTCATTTACTTCCATCCCTTCAACTCCAACACACACCACAGAATCATAGAATCATACCTTAAAATGCCTCAAGGGTCATCTAGTTCCAAACACTTTGCCCATGGGCAGGGATGCCATCCACTAAACAAAGTTTCTTAAAGCCCTGCCCAACCCAGACTTGAACAATTCCAGGCATGGGGCACCCACCTCTGGATGGCCAAATGAGCCTGTAGCTCTGCAGAGGACAGGGACATCCTGTCATGGCCTGTGGCCACCAGGGCTGTGCTCCTTGCAGGGGCACAGGAAATCCTGCAGCAGGACTGGAGCTCCAGCCCTGCCTTGTGTCCCTCCAAAGGTCCTTCCACAGTCACCAACCCACCTGTGCACCACTGAGGAGCTCTGATGAGGTCACAGTTAGCAACATTTAAGGATTTTTAGGTAAATATACTTGAATGGACTGTAACAGTCCATAAGAGCTCAGAAGCACCCACTGTTCTACCACAGGAATTAACTTCAGGGCTGTTCTTCAACAACCCTGCTGGAGGGCAGGGGTGGAAGTCAGCAGGTTTCAGTTGGTTTCAAAGATGATTTAATGATTAAAAATCCAAAGACAGAGCTGAAACCACTGTTTGGAGTGCAGTGACTTTGAAGGCATTTGGATTGATTGCTTTTTCCTGCATCACTCCACTCCCTGGGACACATTGAGGGCAGTGCCAGATCTGCAAGTGGTGCTGAAAGATCCTGACACTTAGCACTTTAGAAGAACAATAGCATTAAGGGAGAGCATTTGGGTTGTTTTTCTAAGCTAACTTGTTCTTAACATTAGCAACAAAAATAGGGAGGATGCTATTTTAGAAGTTGCATTAATATGTCTTGAAGCTCTAAAAAGCAACGGGGAATTTTTGCCTGAGCACTCTAAGCAAGGGCAGCCAGCAATTACATTTTCCTGAGGAGGCTGTCAATAGCAGAAGGATGGGCCAAATCCTGGCTCTGCTCTCATCATTTTCACTGTCTTGTGCTCATTCTTGCACATTTTCTGGTCTGCAGAGCTGCTCAGAGGCAGCTCAAATGGCAAGGCCATGAGCTGGGAGATGCTGATGGCTGTTTCAGGTCCATCACTTCTCACAGTGCAGGAAGCACAAAGACAGTTCTGTCCTTGCTGTCTTTTTCCTCAGGTCTTTGCTCCTTTCTCTTAGAAGACATAATGCAGTGATGAATTACCTTTTTTTTTAGGTCTTCAGACCACAAAAGGAATCAATAGCTAGTAAAAAAAGACAATATGGTCTTAAACTGGCAGAATTAAAGTCTGAAGCTGAACAATCCCAACAAAAGAAGCCCCATGTCCTGGCATGTCACATAATGTTCCAGCTTCTCTGCAATTTCTTTTTAAGTCTTGATATGCCTGGATTTATAGGGTTTTTTTTAATCATCAGTCAAAATATTTGGGTTGTTCACAAGGACAAGAAGTGTGATTATGAGATGTGCTAAGCTTCTGCTCTGCTGCCTCTGTTTCACTTTCTGCTCAGCAAAACTGTTCTTCATAGCCATCTTTACTCAAAGGCTGAGATTGTAGATGTATATATCTATATCTAATCTATATCTATATCTATATCTATATCTATGGATGCATCTATTCATAGAAGTGTAAATTGGAAGGGACATCCAAGATCATCCATTTCCCAACCCCTGCCATGGGCAGGGGCACCTTCCACTATCTCAAGATGTTCAGAGCCCTGTCCAGCCTGTCCCTGGGCACTGCACTTCTCTGGATAACCTGTGCCAAGGCCTCACTACCCTCACAGGGAAGACTTTCTTCTTAATATCTGATTTAAACCTGCCTTCTGTCAGATGAAGCCATTCCCCTTTCTCCTATCACTCCATGCCCGTGTCCAAAATCCCTCTCCAGCTCTCCTGTCAGCTCTCTTCAGACACTGGCAGGTGCTCTGAGGCCTTCTCCAAGTTCAAGAGTCCTGACTGTATATAATAATTACAGTAATTTAACGATTATAAGCCGCACCTTTTTCATTGAAGAATTCAGCCTACCCCAGTAGTGCGGCTTATATTCAGGTGCGGCTTATCTATAGACAAATCCCAGTGAAATGCCAACCCCGAAGTGAGAGCTGGCCAGGGAGGGTGCCTGGGGCTGCCTTTAAAGGCTTCACTGGTCTATGAAAACTGTTTGCAACTTGAGCACCTGACACCAAACCCTGCGCTGGTGCGATTCTGTGGCTAATTTGTTACTTTGTTACACATGGATCCTCACTTAAAAAAAAAAAAACAAAAAAAAGAAAGAAAAAAAGTGTGGCTTATATTCAGGTGCGGCTTATATATGGACAAATCCCATGGTCTACCCAGCTATCGGAGGTATGGCTTATAATCAGGTGCAGCTTATAATTGTGAAATTCCTGTACATATAACTGTAAAATAACCATACATGACTGTACAATAACTGTATATAACTGTATAATAAGACCTTATGACCACCAGATTTTCAGCAGCAAGCCAGTAACACAAACCAAATGAGCTGGTGAGAGATCCAGGTGAGACAAGCTTTGTGCTTGCTTCCTTCCCTGGGAATGAGGTGGGCTTTCCTTGAATCCTAGTAAATGAACCCTTTGGGGGGAGCTCCATAGATTCAATGTTGTTATTAAGAAACAACTGAGCCTCTGATGCATCTCAGGGAATACAGCACAGACTTTCTTCAGCAGCCATCCCAGAGATGGCTGGGACTCCTGAGGTGCCATTTGAGCTCCCTGATTACTGCAGCCAGCAGCACAACTAACACATAACAATCAGTTTTGATTTGCTCCTCGTTCTTCAGAGGGAGATAATTTCTCTTAGTTCTTTTATGTTATTTTTGAACTGCAAGGTTCATAGAAATAAAGGCTCTATTCCTGCCATTGACCTAGAAAAATCTTTTGATTCTTTCCAGTGGGACTACTTTTTTCATTTGCGGGGAACCTTAAAATCATGAGCTTCTCTCCTCTGGGGGAGGTAGTTGCAACATCTTCATTCCTCCTTTAAGATTTGATCAGTAAAGCTGAAGAGACCCTAAAACTCTCTCTGACCTCCTGCACTCTCCCATTACAAAGGGAAGTGCTTCCAGCTTATTCCCATTTTCAAGCCTTCTGTTTTTAAGCCTGTGCTGTGAAGTTTTTCTCTCCTACAGCATTGCTGGTGCTGCAGCTAGCATTATTAATTCCATTTCATTAAGTGATCTTCTTAATGTACTGGAAGACAAAAGGGGAGACAGTCCTGAGAGCACAGCTTGGTTGAGCCTCAGGAGATCTCTCTTCAGTGCCCACGTCTGCCACAGGCTTCCTACATGACCTTGGGAATCATCTCTCTGAGGTCTCTGGGTCTGCTTGGTCTATTTAAATTTGGGGCATTGTTTCTGCAGCACCCAGCACAACATCTGAGGCTCCAGCAAAGGAGCCTTGCTCATTTTTGCAGCACAGCTTGCAAGGCTGGTGTTATTGGCTGCCATTCTTGGAGCAGGGGAGATCAAGGGAGGTGGCAAAGATGAATTTGGGTTGCACTGCTCCTGGAAATGGTGAAATCCTGACTGGTGGTGTGTAAGGGGCACTGAGGATTCTCTACTTTGGCCAAGCACACCCTGAAGAGGTGATGATGATGCATTTTTAGCAAATTCTTGAAGCAAGGTTTTGGTGTGCAGTGCCTGAGCTGGGGAAATGAGGCTGTGCCACACAGCAGTGCCACGAGGCACAAGGGAGAGGTTCTGTCCTGCTTTTTGCTCCTCTGCACATCCAGACCCTGAGCTCAGGCAGCTCTGGTGCACCCCCAGGAAAGATGCTCCCACAAAAATGCCAAAGCTTTGCTTCCAGCTTGCAGGGCCTCCTCCCTTTGCTCCTGCTCTGCTAGGATCAGACCCAAATTTTGAAGCCCCAGGTGCTGATTCAGAGGTTGGGATGCTCTGCCCAAGCGCAAAACGCAACCACAAATTTTGCAAATGTGACAGCAAATTAAACCAACAGCCTGCAGGCAGAGGCTCAGCAGACTGAGGCTACATTTGCAGCAGTGCCACAAGCCCTTAATTGGGTTTGGGGTGCTCATAAGCAGCCGGGGGTGCCTGAGAATGAGTTGTGGTTTGCAGCATTTCTGCTGGTTCCACTGCTCCTGTACCTGGCACTCCTGCTGCCAGCACAATTCAGGCCAGGGGAGAAGGTGCAGAATAATTTAATGTAGATCAGCCCCTTTCCTCAGCTTGAGATGCTCCCAAAAATAATATTCTTTGGGGAAAGATGCTCCCCAGAAGAGCCTGAGCTTCTTCCCATGCTGGAGAGCTGCTTCAAGCATCTCACCACAGGCATCTTTGCATCCTCCACCTGACCAGCAGGGAGGATAAAACACATCAGTGGTGGAAGTGTGTGGATACTGCAGCCCTGCACTGGCTGGGCCAGAACACAATTGTCATGGCAACCCCAGCTTTCCCTGGAAAACAGAAGCAAATCACTGAAACGCTGCTGGATTCAACAGCCTGCTCCATGCATGAGAGACACCTGGGTACCAAGATGCTCTCTGCAAAGGGACAGCTCCAGTCATGCCCAGCATGGGAAGCTGGCTATTAACATGGGGAAATCCTGGCTGAGGGTGCAGAGAAATGGAGCATGGGTTGGACAGGGGGAGGTGAAGAAGCAGCTGCTCCTGTCCTGAGCAAACTCCATCAGAAGTGATGGAGCAGGCAGTGTGGCTGCTTATTGCTGCAATGCCAACGGTGCTGCACGGCATGAAGTGGGGGAAAAGAATGCCAAAGGAGCAATGAAGGACAGAAAATACTGATGTGTACGGCAGAAGTGCCAGTGCAAGGCTGTGAGAAGGAGAAAACAAGGAGAGAACAGGGCAGGGTTCTGTTGAGAGTCTGTGGCACTGGCTGCAGAAATGCTTTGGAGGCAAAGCAGCACTCTGAGTTTTAAATGTTATTATGGGCCTCTAGGGCAATTAGAAGAATTAGATCAGGAAATGATGTGCCAGAAGTGTTGGCTGAAAAGTGCTCAGGGTTGTATTTGTTGGGGAAACAAACAGAGAAAATGGTTTTGTGTGGTATTTTAGGACATCGGTCGGAAGTGAAGCAACACAGAAAAGCAGAAATGATTTGAGCAGTGGGGGGCTGGCCCTGCCCCAGCACATCCCCTCACATGGGGCAGAGGGAAGAGGACAGATCATATGCATATATCTCATGGAAGACACCACAAGGAAGGGCAAGCAAGCCTCCAGCATCCAATCAGCAGAATATGCCATGAATACCATGCCCTGCAGCCAGCTCATTAGGAACTTAAGATCAGTCATCCCTAAAACCAGTTACTATATGCAAACAGATGCAAAAGGAGGAAAAAGAGAAGACAAAAAAAAAAAAAAACAGAGCCCAGTGGAACCCAATGAATTTGTGGAAATGGGCTTTTCTCTGATGAACAGATCCTATCTCTGAGCACTTGACTATCATATAACCTCACTCCATCTCTGCACACACTGAGAAAGTCCTGGTTTGGATGCTGACATCAAGTATCTGAGAAAAAACAATTTAATTTCCCATTCTCAAGGCTAAAGGATTAAAGATAGATCAGCAAAACTACTACACATTCAGAAAACCAAACGAAAAAGCCTGAAGAATTCAGATTTCCCTGATGATATTGTTAAACACCACAAACCACATTTTTCTGATTGCTTCTGCAGAAGGACTGAGAGCTCTCTATCCTGGGCAAAATAGAAGGTATAGAGTGGATTTAAATATATACACAAAAAATTGAATTATTTTTCCATATTTATCAATTAATAAGTAGCCTGAAAATCCATTGGACAAAACTAAACTAAGGGAAGGTGTTTTATTTATTGACAGCACATTTAACCACTCTGCTGTGATAACAGCACGTGGATATGGAGAAACATCAGCAATTTCAGGGTAACTGCAGCTTTGCAGGGATGCAGAAACAGCTGCATCCCAGAGCACTGCGCACCAGCAGTGTGAGGTGGAAGGAAGCACACTACATATTCTGCATGGATAGTGAATTCCCCTGCAACAGGTTTGGCTTTTGCAGAAATGGGGAATTTCCAAAGAGAACATTAAAATAGGTCTGGGCAAGATTCACGAAAGGTCTGCTGGGATTTCAGAACTGCTTTCCTTAAGGGTTTCCCTCCTTACAAACATTTGAGTACATGGGGCTTTGATGAAAATCCCTGAGACAGGTACCACCAAATACCTCATTGTATTATATCAGTCAGTTCATTCTTAATAAATCTACCCAGGGATCCAAAGCACAATATCCCTTGTGTCCCATGTGAGGTTCTTGAATTTCAAGTGCCAGGTACTTAAAATTAATGTCTTGCAGATGAATCAGAGATAAACCATAATGGCATGACATTAATTTCAAATTATGAATTCAAGAAAACCACAATCTTATTTTGGTCTGCAAACCAAAAAAAAAAACAACCCCCAAACTCAGTTGTTGTGTTTTGTTTTGGATGAACCTCCTCTTTCACAGGTGCAGTAGGTGTGATCAGCTCTTGCTGAATTCTGGGCAGGACTCTGAACCCAGCTGGTCCTCAGCACCTGTGGGGCTGGGCTTTGGAAACCTCAGCCTCTGAGTGCTCTCAGCTTGGAGCTGAGAGACACCAGCCCTCAAGATTAGGATGATTTATTCTGGGGGCCAGAAGAGAAGGATTTTGTTTTGCTATCAGCAGCAGCAGCTCTTACCTTTTCCAAAACACTTTTGTTTTAACTGTGATTTTTTCTCCCCTCATTCTTTTCCCAGACTGCCTGACATTTAAAGTGATCAAAGTTCCCTGTGAACCACAGCTTCCAAATTTCAGATAAATATAGCCACGCTGCTCTGCATTTGTTTGTTTTTCTCAGGTTGCAAACCTGCAGTAGAGACCTACTTATGGTGGAGCAGGGGGAGCTGCTGGTTTGTCACCAGTGTCCAGCAGCCAGGAGGGAGCAGAGCCCTCTGTGCAGGATGTGGCTCTGCACTGCTCCCAACACAGCGTCCAGCCCTGCTCTGGCAGCTCAGAACAAACCCACTAGCAGCCCCCTTGCTGGCTGGAGGAGCCAGAGCAGCTCTGGAGTGGGCAGAAGGCACATGGGGACATGATGCAGGGAGACAGAGAGCATGGAGGGGAGGATGAGCTGTGCTGTGACACGTCCAGCCCACGCTGACACACAGGGGGACAGCCCTGAGCCCTCTGAGACATTGGGAAGCTCTGGGTATGGATGGAATCACATGCAAGGGCAGGAGGGTCCTGCCCACACACACACACAACCACTCAGCCAGGTACAATTTATTTTGGCCTCCCCAATAGCTGGGAAGTAAACGTGGCAATTAATTTGTACATCCAAAGTGTCAGAACCCTTTGGCACATTTTCCTGAAGCTGAATAATTAATGAAAGGCTCTGATTAGTGTGAATCTTGGGGAATCTTCAGACAGCATGGAGTGACATTTACTTTTAATTCTTGATGTCTGAGGCAGGGCTTTGTGAGGAGGATTCCATCCTTCCCTGCAGCTGAAAGGCTGTGGCCAGGGGTTTGTTCTGTAAAAAAGGTTTCTGCCCTGCTTTGTGCTCAGGCTGCCACGGACACGAGCAGCCTCCAAAATATGAATGCTTTGCAAGTGATGGAAGACAAAATAAATTTATTTTCCGTGCAGGAAAGACATCCTGAAAATGTAGCACCCAGCAACTCGTTTCTCCCAGTGCCTCACTAGAGTCATCACATCGAAAAGGTTTTTTTGTCCCCTCTTACTGACAAACAGGAGTCATCTAGAAAATACCAGGTGTGCATCTGCCAGGGGTGGGGCTCAGATCCTGTAAACTCAGCCACCCCAGCAGGATCTGGTTCCTATGGCAGTGGGATTCCAGGTTGGCACTGGGTGACACAGCAAGCTGCTGTCCCTGCAGGGTGAACCCTTCCAACAAGAGGCTGCTGCATGGGAGGTATAGGAAGAGCTGGGGGCTGTCACTTTAGGTCCATTTTCTCCTACAATTTCTTCCTGAATGAATTCCCCACACAAAACACACCAGAGAGTTGTACTGAGCTATGACACACAATTCTGTGTGAGCTGCTGCTCTTTTCCCAGCCCTCCCTCATTTTACCATCAAACTGCAAAAAATCTGGTTTTTACCCTGAGGGAGAGAGGTTTTTACTCAGGGGGAGAGGGGCTGCCCAGAGAGCACACGTAGCTATTACATGTGCAAATTTGGGTTCTTCGGGGCCCTGAAGTGCAGAGAAAGGTACAATCTTCACTTCTCCAGGGAGGAGATGAAAGTAAAGCAAGAGTTTACATAAAAGCAGAACTCTTCTGATCCTAAATGCCACAGCCAGGGCAACACCAGCTCCAAAATGCACTGTCCCTGCTCTGTCTCATGCATTTCACCTCTGAGCAGCACGTTCACATGCTCAGGGATTTTACTTTCAAACCTGTGCATCAACACCCATCAGACACCTCAAAAAGCTGCCTCTTCTTAGAAAGGTTTCCTCCTCACACAGAATTTTGTAAAAACAGCAGGTAAAAGGCTCCTTGCAAAGAACAGCAAATAGTTTGGAAATCATGTACTTGAAGCCTGTGCCTGGTTCTGCCTCATCCAACATGTGTTTCCATGGAAGCAGAGGAGGAAATGGGCAGCCTGTGGCTGCAAATCACAGCAATCTCACTGCCTGCTCACGAGCCTGAAAAGACAAATGGATCATTAAAAATAAAAAACACCTGAAATTTTAAACAGCCCTTTTGATATTAGATAGCTGGTATTTAGTGCTGCAACATTCTCTTCAGGGACGAGGGGTTCCAGTGCATCACAGATGAGTGAAACCAAACTTGGGCTTGTTCTCAGAGAAAACAAAGCATGTGCCAAATAAAATGATTTTTGCTCTTTTGTTGGTCACACTGGTGTAGTGATTGTGTGAGCGCAGAGAATGGCAGCGCAGCACACAAAGGCAGTTATATAAATGGAATAAAAACACATTTTCAGCATGGTTTGGAAGAGTGTGAGAGACCAAACCAAGGATGGGTTAGGAAATATGGATTGTTTAGGAAAAGAAAAGGTTTATCTGTTGATCAAACCTGATTCTGATCTCAGGAGTGAGTCTCCTGAAGTCAGCCTGTCAGTTTTACCAACAAGTCCTTTGAGCATAAACTTGTTTCTGACTACCACCATGAAGTTTTCCTTGAACGAGCACCTTGAGGCATCACCACACCCAAAGAAAGCACACAGCTCCTAACAGCTCACAACCCAGCTGCAAATCCATCTTGCTGCTGAGCCAGGCACATTTCACTGAGAGTAATTACCATTTATCCCCAGGTAAGAGCTGCTCCTTGGCCAAAATGTGGCACTGGGTGACTTGATTGTAGCTGCTCTCAGTGACTAAGCTGGATCTACCTGGTGGCTTCGTGCCAGCTCCCAGCAAGGCACCAGGGCTGATCTGTGTGCAGCCATCACAGCATCACATGCAAAATGTCCTTCCTGGACTTCCCCCCCTCAGAAAAACATTAATCTCTTTTACAGCAGCCTGCCTTGTCCTAGAAGGCTGCAGAATCTCTCACCAGAAGGTTTAGGTTTCTTTTCGTTCTTGACTATCAGACAAGAAAATTTAGGTGCACTTAGAAAAACTGCCAATTATAAAACAGAGTTGCAGACTCCAGTGAGTTTAAAATCCTGAGTTTTTTAGTGTTTAGGAGACTTCCTCCCCAGAGCTCTGTGTGCAATGGATTTGGAGCTGTTCTCTGTAGCTGTCTGAATGCTGAATTTCTGAATACTGTGGTCAATACTGTATTGAATAACGATACCTATGATCTAATGACAGCTCTGTGTGCATCTAGGACTTAAGTTTAGTAGATTGTTCTCAGGCAGAGAACAGCAAAAATTGAAAGAACGGATCAAATCCATTCGAGTTTCTTAGAAACCACATCTAAATAGGGAAATATAGGAGATGAAAATAAATGTACTGGGGAAAATGAAGAGATTGAGCTTGTACCAGGACTGACCCTTTTTCCAGAGCCTGCAAAGGTCACAGAGAGCTCAACACCTGCAAATCCCAGTGAGCAGATGGGAGTACCACAGAAGGTATGCTTCTTGCTTTAGAAGCCTGTGAACACATGGCTTAAAGGGAGGGTGCACTGGATTGGTTTTCATCTCTGGCTAGTGCTTAATATTCTTCTTCTCACCAGTGGAAATTGCCTGGTGACATGAACTGTGAGAATCTGTGATTTTTCTTTTTTTTTCCCAAAAATATGGATGTCAAATCATAATAACGGTTCGTGCATTATTGTTTGATCAAACTATAATAGTGATTTGTGGGTTGTTTCTACCTATGCTGTTGATAAGTGAGCCACTGAGTGTCCACTGGGCTCAAAAGCCTGAAGAAAAAAGGCTCCTGCGTCCTATTCCCAACTCCAAGCCCACCAGGACACACCTGTGAGTGTTCAAATCCAAGAGGAATGGGGTTTGAACAACCTGGTCTAGTGGAAGGTGTCCCTGGCCATGGCAGGGGGTTGGAACTGGGAGATTTTTAAGGCCCTGTCCAAACCTAACTATTTTGTGATTCTAGGATTCTATAAAAAGGCTCTGAAAATTTTGTAAGCATGTAAAGAAAGGGAATAAATTCTTGGACCAAGCAGGAAGGAACTGAAAGGTGAGAAAACTGGTGCAGATGAGCCTGCACTGAGAGAATATCAGAAAAGCATTTGCTTCTAGACAGGCAGAGATATTGATCTGCAGTCCCACAGCAGCACAGGCTGGACAGGAAGCACCAGCAGAAATTGGCTGAGGGAAAGGGAGAAACATGTCAATAAAATCAAGCCATGTGTCAAAGCGAGGAGGAGGAGGAGGATGGAGGAGGCCAGCAGGGCAGCCCGTGCTGGAGCCATGGGTGTTTACCTCATTCTGTGTATCAGTGACCTTGGGGGTGATGCCATTACCTAATGATGCCAAATTGTAGGAGGCACAGAACAAATTAATTACAAATGGGAGATTAGGCTTACGGTCTGATAAGCAGCTCAGGGAGTTCAATGGAGAGAAGTTTTAATGAGATTAAGTGACAAAGCCATCACTTAGAAGGAAGCATTAAAGAGACTACAGACAAGGAGAAAGAACTGGGGGCGAAGGCAGAGAACTATTAAAACCATCTGTGTTATTAAAAGAGGAGTAAACAAGGCCTGTGCCTCTCAGGGAGAGGTGGGGATGCTAGTGAAGCGTGCTGGCACTGCTGCTGGGAACTGTTCTGTGAATATATTGTATGAAACATCTGAGTCAGGCTCAGGGGGACATCGATGGGAAACCCAGCACAAACTTGGGGCTAACACCAGCACCAAAGCACTGCTGGCTTGGTATGAATAACTGCAAGGAAGAGCATGGAGAGCAGGTCCAGGAGACCTGGATGAGTGGGATGTGGCAAAGGGTTGGAGCTGGCTTGATGGAGAAGAGCTCTGCCTCAGCCTAAGAGCAAAAAGAGAAGGACACTGGATGGTGGCAATCAAGGAAAGAAACTGGCCAACAGTTAATATGCCAGGTTCTTAAATAATAATAGCTATTGCTAATGATGAATTAAAGCAAAGCACTTGGTCCTCAGGCCCTTGTGCAGTTCTGTTCCACTAATCCATGGCAGAAGAATCATTTATAGTATGTGTCAGGAGGAATCTTGTGATCACAGGGACTGGCTCTGCCTCATCTCCTACCAAACCCACTGCATCCTTCTCCAGAGCTATATTTAAAGCTGAGTTCAAATAAAATAGGAATGGGAGCAGCTTTGAATCAGACTGATCAGAGACCTGGGGTGTGGGGATTGGAAATAATGTCGTGTGTTTGTTACCTGCAGGCAATGGGCCAAAACAGCTCCTGAAAAGGAAGAGAGACACATCTCTTTGTTCAACATCAGTGGGCAGAATTCTGTGTGGTGGTGCTATAAAGTGAGGCACATTTCCTCATCCTTCCTGTGTGTGATGGCACAGGTGCTGTTGGGGTACACGGGGCTGACTGGCATTGTCAGGCATGCAGTGACTCACTAACACATGAGCATGCCAATTCTCACCTTGCAAATGCATCTAATCAGGGAAAAGGTCTGAGAAGAAAGCAGAGCAGACCCCTTGTTTTCTTCCCTCTCCCTCACCTTTCCACCCACCACTTCACCCAAAGGGTGACACCATTGTAAAGGGACCGAAAAAAGCAAGGCACCAGGCACAGTAGAGCTGACCCTCAGACAACACAAAAAGATGACAATTCCTGCTTTAATAATCCTTCTCACAATGAAATTCATCCTTCAAGCTCTCCAAGGAAAGGACCTTACTGCTTGCTCTTATCTTGGCTAACAAAAGATCCTGATCTTGACTGTGTCTCCTGGCACTACATCTAAAATAAGATCTAAAAACAATAATCAGCCCAGAGCTTTCTTTTTCCTGTGAAATTAGGGAGCAATTTGTGCATGTTAAGAAACACATCCAGCAGTGCAGCCTTTCAAAGTCATCTGCTATTCCCTTGACTTCCCTTGCAATGCAGATTATCCAAATGCAGATCCCTGGGTGCTCTGATACACAATTCCAGTAAATATTTACATCCTCTCTCTTCCTATTTTGGGTTGAAATATGCTAAGAGGATGCATAGGGGATGCCTCAGCATTTTACAGTTTCTTCCCTTTGGTCAGCAAAAGTGAGATCCTGTGGGGGTGACAGCTAAAAGTGTTGCAATCTCACCTTTCTGGAAAGATTCAAATTCCTACAATTAACCCTGATTAAAAAAAACCTGCAGGTAGAGGGTTATACATACAGGTATGATATGGGTCTATACCTGATTCAAATTCACAAGTGGAATCTGGAGGTCTGAGCTCCAACCTTGCCCACAGGGCAAAATCAAAGCTCTTATCTGAATAAATCCTGAAAACCTCATCTGCCAGCATCTCCAAACTAGTGCAACAACAACAGGAGCTGATGCCAAGTGCTCTGAATATTTCCTTGCAGAATACCCAAGAGAGCACAGCTATATGTAACAGATATTTTCACGGTGTTTGAGGCAACATTTCTCCTCTTAGCAGACACAGAGGTGCCAGGAAATGATTCTACTCCCCAGGCAGGATTCAAACCACAGCACAGGCCATGGTTATCACATTGATCTTTTTAACAACCCTCCACGGAGCATCAAGCATGAGCTGAGTGACCACTGCTCACCCAGACACTCCTGTTAGCTCTGCTGTGGTTGTAGTGAAAGGCAGTGCCCCTGCTCAGACTGTCCCTGAGAAGTGCCAGACCCCAGCCATGCTAAGGAATAGCTTCAGTGCCCTCCCCTCCTTCATGTGTAATGTAGAACAGTTTGATGAACCATTGTTGCTCTTTTTCTGTGGGATTTGGCGTGCAGGGAAGAGGGGGAATAGCTGCAGAAAGGTCAGGGAAAGGGCCCCTCACCTGGAGAAGGCACTGATATCACTGAATCAGGGCTGCAGGAACAGAAGGAAGCAAGACTCCTTTAGAAGGGGTAAGAGATGGCATGTTCCCCAGACAGGTATGTCTGACAAAGGTTACAGTAATTTCATGACTATAAGGTGCACCTTAAAGCCTAAAATTTTGATTGA
>VRYO01002775.1:232694-255362 GCA_009812075.1 Sialia sialis
GGTGGAGGCAGGAGATTTTTGGCAATGAAACCAAGTTGTGTTCTGTGTGCATTAGGGCTTTTTCCCATGCTTGTTTGTATTCCTCACACACAAACGAAATGCAGCAGAACCAGAACACCAGAATGAGCTCTCACCACCACAGCTCCCATGAAACCACTGAGAGCCAGAGGGCAAAGAGGGTATTTGTGATATCTCCCTGGAAAAAAATAAATTCTCCAGGTTGTGTAAAGGTCGAAAGAGTTTGAAAAATTATACTGCAAAAGAATAAAGCAAAGGAGTGTGGTAACCAAGGTAAGATTAAGAGCTAAAGTGACAAGGACATGAGATGCTTCCTTCAGGGGGGAATTTAAGCCCTTAGATTGAATGTTGGATCATTGCAAGTCCTTTAATTTCTATATTGTTCTGAACTGATATGAACTCAGCAGATCCCCAAGGAAAAGGAAAAAAAAAATAAAAGATCCCCTTTTCAGTCAATATAGCTATTATGTCCTAATCAGCAGTGTACCCTTGGAAGCTAAAGAAAAACACCAGGAAAATCAATACCCACCTCCAGGTTTTATTCCCAATGGAAATCTATCACATGCCCACCCTTCACTACAGTCAAACACATTAATTTTAACTTCATGGTATCTACCAGACACAAATAGCAATACCCAAGGAAGTCCTTATTGTACTGAATATCAAAGGAATTAAAGCCAGCGGGTTGAGGAATTTGTATTCCACCTCTCATTGAGACATGTTGCATCACTGGAGCTTAATCTTAAATTTAAATCTGACCTGAAATGAATCCAAACTCTTCAAATGAATTAATCAATGAAACTGGTGAAAAAACATAATTCCCAGCTCACAGAACATTGCAAAAGTTAAGCAGCATTTCTAGATCAGAAAACAAAACATTCCAGGACATCCCTTCAAAACACTAAATTTATGAGAAAACTGCATTAATAAGAAAGATATTCTGCTAACGAAAGAAATACATTCTGATTTTTCCTTTGGCTAATCTGTATTCCACTGTATAAACTTCACTAAGCACCTTCTGAGCTAAAACCTTGAATTGGTATGGATTCCTCATCCCTGGAAGTGTTGAAGGCCAGCTGGTCTAGTGGAAGGTGTTCCTGTCATGGCAGGGGGTTGGAACAAGATGATCTTTAAGATTCCTTCCAACCCAAAGCATTCTGTGATTTTATGACAGATTTTTTAGCATAATTTACAAAAACTTTACAGGTTATATAACTTTCACTCCTTCATTATTTATGACGTAGGGTTTGGATTTTTTCCTGTTTCTGTATGCCCAGAGTAAACATCCCCTCTCTCTAAGTATTGTGTCAGCCACAGAAAAGCTATCATTGCAATCTCATAGGTGCTGGATGTGTCTCTGTCCATGGCATCTTTCAGATCTGCTGGAATATCCAGGCATCTGCAAAATGTGGCCACAGCCTTGTCTGAAAGATGAGCCACTGATCCCTGGCAGAAAGAGACACCAAAAGGGACTCTAGGTCAAGATTTTGGCTTTTAAAATGTGTTTAAACTATGGGTGATTCTGCACTTGAGGTGTGCCTGAATTAACAGAAAAATCATCCATGAGAAGAGCAGTTGTCTCCTTCCAGCCTTTCCCAGGAGCAGAACTGAGCCAAATTCAGGTGCTCAGCTTGGTGTGGCATGGACATGGATAGGGATGTGGATATGGATGTGGATGTAGATGTGGATGTGGATGTGGATGTGGATGTGGATGTGGATATGGATATGGATATGGATATGGATATGGATACAGCAAGCTGTGGGCTCACAGAGACAAGTCTTTGCACATAACACATCTTTTCCCTCCATTCCCCTTGTTAGCAGGTTCTTGTTTGTCTACAGACACCTCCCAACTCTCTGTGCTTGGCCTGGACTTTGCTATTCATGGCCTTGACACTTAAAAATTTGACACAGCCATCAGGTTCCTGCACACAGTTAAACAAGCAGCTTTCTGGGGAGTGTTTGTTTGTTTTTCTACTGGTCACAATGTACTATTGATCTGGCAGGGAGGTTTTATAAGCACCATCTTGTGTCATATCTGTCAGAAAGGCACACTTGTGTCTGAGTGCTGCGACTGATGACAGCTCTTCAGAGGCTGTCCCTTGCTCTGAAAGGGAAGATACATAAAACCAGAAGGATAAAGCCTATAATTTTTTATAGCTCAGTACTTAACACTCACAGGCAGTGGAGTAGACAGCAGTCCCAGGAGAAGACATGTGATCCTCCCACGTTAGAGCTATACCCAATTTTAAAAGCCCCTCTGAGCATCCAATCGCTGTGTTTAAGATGCTTTGACACACATGCATTAAAAGTTTGACCTTACCCAATAGATGAGAAGTATTTTTCACCAACAGAGACAAAAATCAGGGGAGGAAAGAGGTGCTAGAGGTGAAACAGGCCAAATACTCAGGCTATGGATAACACAGGTTGTGGAATGAAGGAGTGAGATTTACTGAGACATTTCTGAAGGTCATATAAAGGTCATGCTCTGGTGTATGTACATGGTGCTCACTGTGAGAGGGATTATTGCAGTAATCACCACTGATCCCAGCCACTGCCCAAGCAAACCAATATATCCAAGGAGAAAATCCCCTGTTCTTTGCTTTGTTCTGATATTTTCCAGAGTACAGGCATCTCCTCTAAGTGACCGCTCCTCACTTAGGAGACCCTGCTATGTTCCCATCAAACCAGGACTCCAGAGTCCGCACCTGACTATTTTTCAGCTCTCTGCAGAGGGGACAGGTGACTCTGAAGGGGCCAAACTCACTCCTTGCTTTGAAGAAGAAAAGGAGTGAAGGATAAATCCTGTACAGGACAGACCCTCTGGTGTGCACGCCACTTATTTCCACCACCATGGCCTGCACATCTCCAGCTTTCTCCAGCTCAGCTCTGGCTGAGTTACCACAGCTTGGTGACAAGCTGTCAGGTGGCTGCTGAACTGCATGAAATGGCCACAAGTGGGGAAGTAGGGCAGAAGTATCTGTGAAGTTCTCTCTCCTCCTCCATGGGCAGAGTCAGTGCTGGTTTGGGGAAACTCCTACAGTCATGGTGACTGGAGATGATGACTGGGACCCCGTGGTAGGAAAGAACAGAGGGAATGAGACCGTTCAGGAAGCTCAAAAACAAAACCACAGAGGGGAAGAAATGAAGAAACCAGAATTTGTTAGCCTGAAGTAAAGAAGGATGGAAGAGTGTCAAATGTTTTGGAGAGGCACCTGGGAACTAGTGGAGGATCTGCCAACAGAGGCCTTTCTAAATGAGTCACAAGCATCTGTCAAGAATGTTCTACCAGGAATCGTGGCTGTGGGCCAGGAGGTGGCTCTTGAGACCTCGTGGAGCTCCTGCCAGCCCACTCTGTCTGAGCTGCAGTGGGTGGCATTTCTCCACCCTGCTCTGCCCACGAGCAGTGACACCAAGGCATCAGCATGGGACTGGCCCAGACTCTCAGCTCCCCCAAACCTCTGCCCTTGCTGAGAGGATGGACAGAGGTGGCAGAGGAGGGCAGAGGTCCTGAGCCACCTCACCAAACTGCTTTGAGAGCAACTGGACCAGCTGCTCCATGGCCCCTTCCCACCTGAATCGTTCTGTGTGGGAGGAAAGTCCACACAGGCTCACCAAGCTACTCCAAGATTTCATGGCAAAACCAGGACTAGGTTCACGTTTACTTCTCTGGACAGGTTTTTATCCCACTCCTAGAGCATCACAAGGTGCAGACACTCCACCCCCAGGCAGGACATCCCTCTCCCCTACACCTTTTCCAAGCAGGGCCTTTCCAAAGGAGGCAGAGTTACCGGAGCCCCATAAAAAGCAAACTGAAGCACAGAAAACAGATGGGCCAGAGTGTGGAGGCACTTACAGCAGATGGCACTAAAATATTAAACTAACATTACCGTATGCTTAAGCCTTGGCCTGGCTTGCTGCTGATTGCAGAGCCAGCCTGGTGAGAGCATGCAGATGAGAAACAAGGCTCAGATTGCTGAAGCACCCAACCAAACATCTCCTTCCCACGGAAAAAAGCCTCACTAGCAGCTCCTCCAACAGCAGGGATGTGCTAACTCAATGCAGATGATGTTTAGCTGAACAAAAAAGCGTTCCCAACAAATTCAGGTCTTTCCCAGATCTCTGCTGGAAAACCATTTCCTAGAGAAACTGTAAAATCAGTTTGTCTGTGGCAGCAAACAGGGGAAAAGCCCACACTGTTTAGTGTTTGCCCACTGTGGGATTGCCCTGAACACCATGGAACAGCTCAGGAAGCATCAGGAATCAGGGAAAACATCTTCTTCAATTCAAGGCATTTGCCACTGTCACCCCACAACCAGAAGTGATCAACCTGCACAACCTGCAGTCTGTGACACTACCTAAGAGACACCAGGACACCACACAGAGATGGGTGGCCCCAAATCTTGGTGTCCCTCACGGGTGCTTAGAGCCACAGCAGCCACCAAGGGTGTGTGGTATTTGTACTGGAGTAGTGCTGTGAAAGCCTTTCATAAGGCATCAAAATCAAGATGCTTCATGGCAGGCTGGCACAGGACTGTGCTGCACAATAATGTGCTTGAAATGATTAATTTTGTTTGACTGGGTGTCCAGCAGGATCCTGTCTATTGTGTCATCTAACTTGTGAGTGACAGCCCACAGCTCCAGGCCTGGAATTTCCTTTTATTAAGTGAAATTTTGCCATAAAGCAAAAAGAAAATTAAAATAACCCTTACATTGAATGCCCACATCTCTTTTACATCCTGATATCAGGTGTCTGATCTGAAAGGTAACAAGCTGCTGCATATTTCATTAAATGGATCAAGAAGAAGGAATATTCTAATACTGTGACAGAAGGAGGGCTGGGGAGAGACATGATCCTCCAGCACAAGAGAGATTTCCTGCCAGGACCAGGTCCTCAGGCTGTGGGACACTAGCACAGGCTAAGCCAGGCAGAGAATAGCCAAAAGGAACAACAAGAGAAGACATGAAAGGACTCAGCCAAAAAGCTCCTTCTCAGCTTGCCTTGATCCAGGCTCCTTTTGGGCTTCTTGCAAAATCCAGGCCAAAGATTCATGTTTCCAGGACAGCAAGTCTTTTCTAAAATTCCCTGTATGCCCAATCCATATGCAAGTCCAGCACATTATAATCTTTACAAAAGAAAAAAAAGGGAGAAGAAACTGAGCTGTGACCTGTTGGAACCCTGGAAACTGGGAGTTTTAGACTTTCTGTGCTGACAGGTTCTGACCCCCAAGAAAACACTGCTTTTGACCTGGGGCCTTGGAAAAGGCTTTCAAAATTAAATGATAGAACTGGGATTATGAGTGTGTGGTTTGAATAATAGTGTGTAATATCACATAGTATAAAACTTAGAATTTAAGGCTTTAAAGCATAACAGTATGTGGAAGGCAAGATAGAGCTTTTAAGGAGGAAATTTCTTTATTCACCTTCTTCATGAGTCTAAGTGGTATTTTTGTGATTGAATAAGAAATTCTGCATTGCAGGTCAGGAGTGTTTAGTTATTAGGTTAAAAATAAAAATAATTTAAGCGTCCATTCTCAACGGAACAGTTTAAGCTTAAAAGGCCTTGTAGAGAAAAAGATACGTCGCATTTTTAGCTTGTTAGCTACAAGTACTGTAGAGCTCACTGTAACATAAATAAGAATGAATAAACATCTGAGTCCAAACACAAAATACCATCTCTCAAGCACTTAATCTTGACTCTAGAAAAAAAAATTTAAAATAATATTTTAAAAAATGTACAGTAACTTCACAATTACAAGCCGCAACTGATTAAAAGCCACACATCCGGGTAGCTGGGTAGACCACGGGATTTGTCCATATATAAGCCGCACCCAAATATAAGCAGCAATTTTTTTTTTTTTAAGTGAGGATCCATGTGTGACAAAGTAATGAGTTAGTAACAGAATCGTGCCAATGCGGGATTTGGTGTCAGGTGTTCAAGTTACAAACAGTTTTCATAGACCAGTGAAGCCTTTAAAGGCAGCCCCAGGTGCCCTCCTGGCAGGTTCTCACTTCTGGGTTGGCATTTCACTGGGATTTGTCCATAGATAAGCCGCATCTGATGATTAGCCGCACTACTGGGTTCTTCAATGAAAAAGGTGTGGCTTATAATCGTGAAATTACTGTATATATAAATCACACTAGTCACCCTCCCTTCCTGCAGTGCCACAGTCAGATATGCTCCAAGCCCTGCTGTGTAAAGGCTGTGCCCACCCCTGTGAGGAGATGCCAGGAGTGATGCAAAGGCTGCTCGGCTGCAGCTCTGCCTTCCCCTGTGTGCTCTGCAGGAGGAGCTGGCAGCACTAACACAGGTAACACCTGCACACCTCTGGCCAAAGCCAAGCCTGGGGTGCATCAAGCAGAGCCATCGTTCCCACCATGCAGCTGCTTGGTGGTCAACAGCGTGGGAACAGCTCCACTCCATCAAATCCTGACAGCTCCAGTAAAATGGAGCTGGGAAGTGACTGCCCGTTTTTGTTATTGCCACTGGATGGCAATAGACGTTAAGCAGAGATCACTGTGCAAACCACACGTGCACTGTGCTCCACCTTGCTATTCAGGGCGATGGTTGTGGTGTCAGCACGACACAGCAGACACAAAGAGAGGTCCAGAGCCCACAGGCTGGCAGCAACACAACCAGCAAGACTTGCTGGGGCAGGTTGAATGCTGGGCTTTTCCTTTGCACAGCCTTTCCATGCCTTTTCTGCACTCAAAATCAATTTTTGTCTCGCCTGCTCAGAGCAAACTCCTCTGATGAGCAATGCAAAATACATCAATGCCATGGATAGGGGTGAAAAAACACCTGGTGAGATTACAGTACCATGCTGTGAAATAGTTAAGGCTTACATTGAAACTGATGGGTGATTGTTTTTAAATTACATATACCTGGCTATGACCTGGCCAATGGCTACAGAAAAATCTACAGAGGGGTGTCAAAAAACACAGGTGTGCTGAACAGCTTCATTTGATCTTGTGTTACAAGAAAGCAATAGGAAACAATCAAGGTTTTTCTGATTTCTATTTTAACAAGTATGTAGTTGCATCTTGTAGTACTCTCTAATGACAGATTACTATGACTAAGATAATTCTCCTGATTAGTGAATGATGACTGTTGCTGCTTTGGGTGACATCACTCTGCTGCCCCTCTGCTGTGTGTCACTGCCACTCCTCTCCCTGCTCTCGTCCCTTTGGCTGAGTGTGGCCCTTGCCAAATGCCTGCCGGGTACCTCTGAGTTGGCACATGGTACAAATGTGATGCTGTGATGTCAAGCTCTGCCAAGACCTCAAGTTGATGCCCTGAAAGCAGTCCCTGTCCCAGTGGATGTGCTCTGCCACATCATTTCCCTGCCAGCCAATGTGTCTTGGGAGGATCCATGGGGATGCTCTGGTTCCACCAAGCCAACACATCTCTCAGTTCACCTCTGGTAACTGGTAAAGTGCTGGCTTTCATGGTGATTTCTTGTGGCTTTCATGTGGATTCTCTGAGCGAGGGAACAGCTCTCCTTTCCCAGGAGAGAAGGAGAGCCCCATATACCACATATAACAATTTAAATATTGCCCAGATACAGCAACACATTCATGGCTGGAAGGCATTGTAAAAACGGAATTGTAAATGGAATCCTACATCATCTAAACTTTCTTGTCCTGAACCCACCTCCCCACATCTAGAAATCAGCTTTAAAAAAAGATACACAAGTTTTACCAACAATACTCTCAAGAGGCTCTATGTTTTTGTTTTCCTTGCCTTAGGCACCAAGGTATCTTGAGAGCAAAAAAGCACATACTGAATTAGCCTTCTTTACACCACCAAGCAATAATTTGCTGTCTTGTGAGGAAAAGTTCTTGCCCTTACTGCCCTAGGGGAATAAAGATAGGAAACATAGGCACAGGGACAAAGTCTGCTCACGTACACAGGGATTTTCCCGGACCACCATGTGAGAACAAGTATGTTAACATCACTTTAGGCAATGACAGAAATAAAGAGAGTCATGAAACTTCAGCAAAAACAACCTGAACATGATTGAGAGGTACTAAAAATTGTAACAGATCCTGAAATCTCTAAATTGAGGGACAGATCACTAGCTGTCATGTGATAATCCCCAATTACTTCCCCAAATCCAAGACCAAATTTTTAGTGTTCTGTCCAGAACAGCACACTCACACAGTGGGATTGCAAAGACCCAATGCTAAACTGAAGGAGCAGTGTTTAAAAGTTACAAAATTAAAATTAATTTAATCAGCCTTAGAGCCTGTAGGATTCGGGCAGAGGCTTGTCTAGTCCTAAAAAATGGGAATTTTTGAAAGAAATTGTTTGAGCTCAGACTATTTGTGAGGGAGATGAGATGCAGAGCGTGACATTGGAAGCTCTGACAGTCTGCCAGGAAAACACACTTACAAGCAGCAATCATGTTTCTTATTCAGACTGTTAATGCCATTAGTGCATTACCACTCAGAATCAGCATTAACATATTTTGTTTGTGCTGCAGATCTTGCAGCCCTCAGCACATCATGCAAGCTCAGGCAGTTTTCTGCACGCTTGGGCTCACAGCACACAGGAAATGGGTTTTAAGTGTGCCACTCACACATGCCTGCCACATCTCCAGGCCATCATGTGGGACACGACTGCACAAACGTGGACAGAGGAAAAAGATGCTCTCTTGGGAGGGATTCTTGCGCGCCTCCAATCCCTATCCAGCTATTTGCAAGGAAGAAGCAGCTCTTTGAGTTCCAAAAACAACACATTTGACAAGAGATGTGGGCAGTCACTACCCTCCAGCCCAGCCAGGGGGGTGGCAGAGGGGCAGCAGGGCAGGTGTGGGGCAATCCTGGTGTCCCTGCCACACCTGCCAAAAAACCAGGGCACACAAAGTGCTACTGAAAGCTGGCATCTTGCAAAGAATAAAGTGCCTTTTTTTCTCCGTGGTTTGTGACCCAAGCCCCTTACAGCCTGGAGGGACCCCGGCAGAGTCAGCATCCAGTGACCACATGCTGCCCCTTGGTCCTCAGGCTTCAGCTCAGACTAAAACCTGGAGTTGTCTCTAAAGGCTTGCTGGGTCCTGCAAGCAAGCCTGGACCTGGCTGGTTTCTGCACTGGCCTTGAAAAGATACTATGGGCAGACAATCTGAGGTCACCTAGAAGTGTCCTGCCCTTCCTCCTCACACTTCTGGACTTGGGAAGGGGATCTCAGAGGAGAACACAGGATGTCCCATAAGTCCTGCACAGCTGGGAGGAGCCACCCACTTCCCTGCACTGGAAGCATCCTCATTATTGAGAACAGAGGGTGTCAGCCACCATGAGAGAGATTTGTTTGAACTGCATCAGCTTCAGTACCACTGAATGGTTTGGGTTGGAAGTGACCTTAAATATTACACAGTTCCAATGCCACATCACCACATGCACAGACAGGGGCACCTTCCACTGGACCAGATTGCCCAAAGCCCCATCCAACCTGGCCTTGAACACTTCCAGAAATATCCAAACTCACCAAACCCAACTCCTCCTCTCCTCCCACAAATATTTTTTTTTTTCTTTTTCCATAAATGCATCCTGAAAATCTTTATCCTTACAGTTCTGAGAGGTACAGGACCACATCCTTGATTGCACCCCTTCCCTGAGACAAGGCAAGTAGTAGTTAAAAGGCAAGAAGATAATTTTTTCCTCTTTGTCCTCTAGATGCCTGATGTACAAATCAGTCTTATGGTACTGGATTACTGCACCATCCTGTATCTATGCTTTAGCCTAAAAATTATTGTTGCTGGTATTTATTTTTTCCCTAAGAGGATGGGCAGGTGATGTATGGATTGTCACAGGCATGCCCAGCTCCCACCTGAGGATATCCTGTGCCAGCAGCTCCTCCTGCTCTGCACTCCAAACATCTCCCCTGCCAGGAACAGGCACTTCTCCCTCCCCCTCCTCTCAGCAGCACTGCAAAAACCAACATAACATCTGCATTTACCTTTCTGCTTATTTAAAAACGGCAGTAGGAATGAAGCCAAAGGACTTTTTTTGCCGAAGTCCTTGGAAGACACTTTACTTTGGTTAACAACAGTTTCTTCAATGGGTTTCTTCAGTTTTCCTCTTTCCTTCAGCTCCTCGGTGCTGATGGCAGAGGTCAGGGGCTCAGCGCCTGTTTTTGGTGCAACAAAGGAGCTTTTCAGGTAGGACGAGGACTCTGCCAGGTTTTCCCTGTTCATCCTGCTCTCTGTCATTTTACTGGCCTCGTAGTCCGAGGCATCGGTGCGCGAGTTGTTCTCCTCCTTGATAATGTCCATGACCTTGGGCTTCATCAGAGGGGAGTCCTGCTCCCTCTTGGGGCTCTCCTCCGAGGCTGACGAGGCATCGCAGGACTCGATGATGAGCTCGCTGTCGAGCTCTGCCTCCCGCTCCTCCCGCAGGATGCTGTACTGGATGGAGGGTGAGGCGGGGGACGGAGGGGGCCCCCCAATGTGGCTGAAGGTCATGTAGTTGGAGTGCAGCACCTCCTCGGCGGCCAGCGGGTCCTCCGAGACCAGCTCGATCTCCGAGTCGCCGGACTCGGCGCTGCTGGCTTCATGGTCTCCGTGCGAGGATGCAGGAGGGCGGCCGGGCTTGGAGCGCTGGTCCCGCTGGTCCCGCTGGTCCACGGGAGGGGCTGGAGACCGCTGAGCCTCCGCGGGCTCGAAGGAAAAGCTCTTGGCTTCCTTGATGGCACTGATGAGTTCGTCCTCCGACAGGCTGCCTTTGCCCTGCGACTCTGAGCCGGATGGTTCTGCCGTACAGGTGAAAAAAAAAAATAAAAAAAAAAATCTTATTTTTTAGCAATTTATACAATAGATTTCACAGTGGCATGCATCCCTCTAGCAGGGCTGGGAGCACAGGAACAAAGTGTCCCAGTCTGGGATGACAACAGTAATAACAGCCTGACCTTATACAGCATCTCCCATAAGCACCATAAGGTGCTCCTTACAACAGAAGCGTCACTTACTAAAGAAAAAGCTGAGATACAAGGCAATGCCATTTACTGCTTAACAACAACATGGTTATCACCAGGAAAATCATCAGTCAGGAGGAACACAGGACACCCATGACAGCATCAGACTGCCACCAACAGATACTCGTCTGTTCTGGGGGACAAACACATATATGGAGCTAGTGGGTTCTGCTGATCCTGTAGTTTTGACAAACTTTGACTTACAGGTGTGAAAAATTTAAGACCAGAAACTTTTTTTTTGTTTTGTTTGGTTTGGTTTGGTTTGGTTGTTTTGGGGTTTTTTGTTTGGTTTGTTTTTTTCTCAGGGTGTGGGCGGTAAATTCTCTCAATGTTTTTTCTACTGTAATTCTTAATATCATTATGAACTATATTAACAAAAATAAGCACTGTCTCATCACCCAAAACTTGAAACAAAACAAAACAAAAGCATTAGCAACCTAATCTGCGTTTTCTGACTGCAATTCCCCAGTCACATCAAAAAAGCCATCAAGTACACATGGAAATTTGTCCTCTGGAATCCTGAGTGTTCATTCCCTAATTTAAAGTCATTATTGATGTGATGGGACCACTAAGTGGCATTGCAGGTTGTGAGGAGTCAAGAAAGCTGAGGAGGAAAAAAAAATCCCCAAGTTTTCTCCAGCGGATGCTGGTGAAGAAGTCTATGGGAGGACAAGGCCTGCAGGCATCTCCAGGGCTGAGTACCACAGTGGAGTGGAGGAAGGTTTCCAGCCCCGTGGCTGCAGATGACACAAGAAAGTCCTTCTGCACCCAAATTGTGGCTGCAGAGATGATTAAAGTGCTGCACTGTTACAAGATACTCCTATCTGGATGCTGGGAATTTTCTGGTGTATTGGAAGCTTGGGGTTGTGGGTTGCAATGCAGGATGTGACCAAAAGTATCTATTCTATCACCATCTGTTGAAACCAGGTGGGGCAGTGATCCTTATCTCCATGGGAGATATTCTGCTAATGGGCCATCCATTGAAACCAGGTGGGGCAGTGTTCTTTATCTTTCCACAACCCATCCTTCCTCCAGGGAGGTATCTTCTGCTCGTGGCCATTGAGTCCCCCTGCATGACTGATAAAATTACTGCATTCCATTGGGAAATGCTCCAGCTGAGGGAAGAGCCCAACATTTCTGAACAAGATAAAAACAGAGATTTTTGAGACACAAAGGGAGCTCTTTTTCCACTGGACTTCAGAGGAAAACCAGACTTCTTCATGTCATCGCTGGACCTTTGGAGGGAAACTGCCCCTTGTACAGGAGCACTGCTCCAACAGAACCACATCTGTCACTGCAGGAGGATGCAGCCACCACTTAATCAGACTCCTACCAACATCCTGACTCTCTGACAGGGTGTCAGGTTGTATTCTGACTCTGTCAGTGTTTGAGGCTTGTTCTTTGTAGTACTGTATTTCTATTTTAGTTTTCCTAGTAAAGAACTGTTATTCCCAATTCCCATATCTTTGCCTGAGGGTCCCTTAATTTCGAAATTATAATAATTTGGAGGGAAGGGGTTTATATTCTCCATTTCAAAGAGAGGCTTCTACCTTTCTTAGCAAACATCTGTCCTCCAAACCAGGACACCTGGCTGCAGGAAGCTGTGCTGCTCTCCTGCATCACCACATGTGAACATTTTCTCCCTGAGCCAGACTGGATCCGGCACGGATCCAAACAGGCATGTGACTTCCAGCCCTCGTAGCGCAGCAATGCGCTGTCCCTGGGCTGCACCCCACTCCTCCCTGTGCTGGCAGCGTGTAACTCCCAGCCCTGGCATTCACCTTGTGAATAAAACAGTCCTTTGTGGCCAGCAGCAGGGTGTCACATTTACTGCTGGCACGGCAAAGTGGATAAATACCCACGGCCTTTCAGCACCAGCACAGCGCAGAGACAGACCATGTCTGCCTTCCCCAGAAAGATGAGGGCCAGAGATTAAAAGCAAAATGTTTTCAAAAGTCTAGATCCAAGCAGGGGGTGACTGGCAGCTTTGCCAGAATGCTTGAGGGGTACCTAGGAGCCACGACTTTGCTGGGTCACTGTGTGGGAACAGCAAGGGCAGGTTTTAAATTTCTTCATCGCTTATGAATGTGGGGTCTGGGCGTGCAACATTCCCAGCTGCAGGAAAGGGGGGGAAATCCAGAGGAAACACCCCTTGGGAGCCAGCCTCTAGAAGAAGATGCTGCCTTGTTTCCTTAACATGATGGATAAGCAGTTTTGGTGGGATACAGGCACCAAGCATCCCCAAGGCAGCCTTGAACAGTCACCAGGACTGAATAAGTAACTGTGCCTGAAGTCCTTAATTACCTTGTAGCAAAACGTGTAAATCGATGAACAGAGGCACGGCACCTCTCAGGAGCAGTGTGTGATTTCACTCAGTCAAATAAAGAAAAACATGGCTTTAAAGTCTATTCATTAAAGTTTCTGGCTGATGCAGGCAGAATAAATTCACTGCTGTGATGGACTCTACCTCCTTTTCCCATGTGTAAGTGCACAGATGCTCCCTCACTTTTCTGTAGGAACCAAATATTTCTCCAAGGGGACGCATTAGTGTGGGTGCCAGACTGTCATTTTCAGGAAATTCTAGTTGGTTGTTTTTAGTGCACCTAAATGAAATTTAGAAGTTTCAGCTTGGGCATGTTCTCGTCAAATGTTCGTTGTTAAAGGATTTTGATCCAGGACACTGAAGTTCAATTTTCAATCTAAAAGTTCTGTTTTCTGTCACAGAACTTTAGTCCTTTTTAAAGGACTATGCTACTTTTATATTTTAGCAGTGTATAACAGGGAAAATGAGGAATAGCTATTATGTGCTACTGCAGTAATCAGACAGCATGAAAATGTATAAACATGGGGTTTTGGTGACCCCCCAATAACAATCAGGAGTCTTTTAAAGAGACTAGCCCTCTGTCCCTCCAGTCCCCTTTGTAAATGAGGTGACAGCATTTTTCTCCTCAGCACTATATAAAAGTAGCACTTTGACATGAAAACAGCATTGATTTTTAACAACTTAACCTTAATTTCTGTGGGGGCAAAGAGGTGTTAAGCCAGTCATTAAAATTTTAATAGTATGAACACAGTCAGCTGCATTGCCCTGATCCCCCACACCTCATTTCCCTTGGGGAGTCTGCACAGCCAGGGTGACCAAGAGACTCCCAAACCACCAGGATGCATCTCAAATCATGGATGAAGATACCCCAGTGATGCCACCGCTTCCCCTGGAGGAGAGATCCCTGAGGATGGGCTCAGCAGGCCTGGATCCATTTCCATACAGCAAAAACAGCCCATCCTGAGCTGTGAAATGATGGGGAGCACAGTTTGCCTCCCCCTTCACTTTGGCTGCACAGACTGGTGCCAGAGCAGAGCACACACTCCAGCATGGACACTCATCAATGTCCTCTCACACCCCAAAAATCCAGGATAATTCTCCAAAGTGCAGGGTACAATTGCAACCACTTCTTGAACAGCAAAACCCTAAGTGCCCTGCACCAACACCAGCATTACCTGTGCCAGAGGAGGGTGGTGTGACAGATCCTGGGCTGTCATCCTCAGGCTCTGACACCGTCACCGTTGGCACCACCTCATGGCTCGGCTTCAGGCCGGTGTCCGGCTGAGTTGGGCTTGGCTCTTTGCTGACAGCTTCCTTGGGGCTTTCTGTCTCAGTGAGCGTGATCTTGACGGGGGTTGTAGCCACAGAAGGACTGTGCTGACCCCCAGACTTTCTGTCTTCCAGCAGGTCTTGTTCCTTGGCTGCCTTTGTGCTCTCCGAAGGTGTCCGTGGGGGTTCAGTGGTGTGGCTGGACCCCACGAGTGTTCCCTGGTACTTGTCACTAAGGCCTGGGCTCTCATCTTCTGAGTCAGAGTAGTGTTTTTCTTGGTACTTGATTTCTTCTGATCTACTCATGTCCATGTATTTGTAAGCTTCTACTTTCATGGGATCTGCTAAGGTTTTGTCGACTTCAGTGGACTCTGCAGGAGTCATCTCTATTCCTGAGTCTGAGCTAAACAATCCACGGGACTCAAACCCAGTCACGTCTTGAACAGGATGTCCCAGAGCATTAAACCCCTCTGTGCTGCCCGAACAGGGAATGGGGGTGTTTTCCTGCTGATAGATGCCCGTGAAATAGGTGGAGTCCCGTGGGGTGGTGTAGTGGACGTCAGAGATCAGAGAAGTGTAGAAGGAGTTGTCCCCCCCGTTGGCGGTGGAGCCGTAGTCAAAGAGATGTGAGGAGCCTGTGACACCTGAAGCAAACACACAAAAAACGAGGCACAGTAAGACACAAATGCCTGCATGCTTTCTGCATCAAGCTTTCTGCATCCAGCTTTCTGCAAAGCCACAATCACCCCCTGCTGATCTTAGATCTGGTTTGTGAACCAGACTTGACTTTGCTTTCAGGCTCTTGGGGGCTGTCTCTTTCTGTACCTTTGGGCAATATAGTGGCACATCTGTCACACAAGGCTTCCAGCTGCTGTTCCATCTTAAAATAGCTAAAAGGATCCTGATAGTAAGTAAGCATTCCTGGCCAATATTTGCCCAGCCTGTAAATAAAAATTTCCTGTGATTGCAACCTCACAACATCCTTCACAATACAACCCAGGTTTCAGCATTTAATATCCTTAAAAGAAATCTAACATCCAGTACTAAAACAATACTTCTTTTTAAATACATAGAACTGGACGAATTTTATCCTAAGGAACGTTTTCATTATGAAAAAAAATTCTGCTGGACAGAACTTGAGAGGGAAAGTTGACAAGGAGATTTAGATTACATTTTGTCCTAAGAGCAGCCACCCTGAATTTGTGAAACACCAAGGCAGAGACTCAACATCCTCATTTAGTGATTCCCACATGTTCAGAAAGCTGTAGCCTGAATGCATCATCTAGAAATCATGCTGGCATGAAGGTGGTTAAACCCATGCATCATTTCCATGCACTGCCTCTAATTCCCTCTGCCACGCTCTCAGCTCCTGGGGATGATGTTAATTAAATTAGAAACAGCGGCCACTCTCCTCTGCAGCATTCATACAAAGCACGGGAGCACTGAGACCCCCGTGAGGGAGGTGGGAGAGAATTTCTGCGGGGGCTGAGGGGATGGGATGAGGAGGAGCAAAGCCAGTGTCTGCAGGAGCTGGTGCCTATGGGAGGGAGCAGCCTGTTAACCCCTCGTGTGCTGAAGCATCTCAGGGGCTGGCTGGCTTTCTCCAACCTCTGCTCATCACCTGCAGGGGATGTGAGGCTCCTGACCTGCTCCACACGTGCCTGGGCTGCCACACACAGTGCAGACTTCATCATAATACTAAAGGGATATTGCTGCAACTGCAAAGCCAGAAGCTGGAAAATGTCCCTGCAAAAGCTCTTGCATTTTGCTACTTGCATTTGAATATTTCCTTCCTCCTTGCACACAGAGAATGATTCCATCTCTAAACACCACCACAACCGCTTTTCCCCACAGTCCTCCATGCATCAGGGATGTACAGCTCATTTAGCAAGCCCTGAAGCAGTATTTTCCACCCTGTAATACTTCAGAGTTGTAGCTGAAGGCTTTATTTTACTGCACAACCTCACTGGATTTGACACACACACCCCCCAAGCCCTGCATAAAGGCAGAGTGATCATTTCCCTCATCATATTTCTGCATTGTTCAGTGCTGTGATGTCTTACAAGCAATTTCTTTTCCCTGGATCGCCTCTAGGCTGGGAACAACACACTACTCCTATTATAAGGGGAAACCTGGTAGCACAGGGGAAAAGCAACACAAAAATGCCTCTCCTTGCTTTCCAGCCTAGCTGTGCTACCTGCTCCTGTGTCCCAATCCTCCCTGGCTTTGGGTGCTGCTGCTCCCACCAGTTCTCCCTGCTGATCTGCTCCTGCAGATGCTGGCAGCAGCTCTATCCCCTCAGCCAGGGATCTGCAGCAGCCTTTGGCACAGGAGAGCACGGAGCAAGGGGTGCTGCAGCCATCAGGTGGAAAATCATCCATTCCCAGTCATTCCCAGCCTTCAGCTGGGTGTTCTCCCTGCAGTGTAGCACTGCATAGAACTTTTCATAGAAACATTTATCATCAAGACAAGCTCTTGCCTCAGAGTGGTGAGGGTCACTCTGGAGATGTGAACTTGGGGCTTATTTCCCCTCTCTGTGCACCTTTACATTTACCTACTCCAAATTTCATCTTCTATTTTCCTGCCAGCTCACTCAGGGCTGCAAGATGTTTCTGTGACTTGCTGCAGGCAGCTCCCATCCTCACTGCTCCGAATAACTCAGTCCCAACAGCAAAGCTACGTGGGAATGAAGCCTAAGTGGAAAGCCACAGTGAAACCAAAGCAGAATACGGGATAAACAGCTGCCCAACACTCAGGTTCGACCTGAGGTCATCCAGTGCCTTGCAAGGACAGCTCATACCCAGAACACATTTCTAAATGAGCAGTAAGCAAAAAGCGAAAGGTTCTATTCCTTGCAAGTGCTCTTCTTGCTGAACTTGCCTTTTTGAAAATTATCCATGGACAGGCTTGAATTTTCACAAATGTGTTGGTTAGCTGGAATTATCTGATGCATTGTTTACGCCAACATATTCCAGACTGTGAGTTGCTGACTACAGACTATTCATGCCTGTTGCTGCCAGTATCTGCTATTTGTAATTTGCTATTTGTGCTGGGTGAGTGGCTGTCTAAATCACGGGGTTTCAGGGCTGCTCTTTCATTAAATGCTTCCTCAGTGCCTCCTGGACCTGATCCAAAGCCCACTGAATTCACTAGAAAAGTCCCACTGACTCTGAGTGGCTGTGGAGCAGCTCAAGATGGCTGTGGAATTCTTTCTGCTCACGAGGAGCTCATTGTCACAACACCATCAGAGGGCAAAAATCCATTCCTACAAACATCCCACCAGTGCAAGAAGAGAGGGAGCACAAACAGACTCAAAGGAGATTGAAGCACAGCCAAAGCAATATTCATAGATGCTGTTCACAGCTTTCATTTGTGCTTTGTCCACACTACATGGGAGCCAGATGCACAAGCATTTGTAGCTCTTAGCAATGCTGATCAATAGAGCAGTGAAAGCGTTTCTGATGCATTTGTGTCAGGCGCTTCACAGCAGGAGTTATAGCCAGAGCAGCTCACAGGAGAGCCACGGTGATAAAGAGAGGTTGAGAAAATACCATCCTGTCCTTTAGGTTATTCCTTAGAAAGAAAAATAACCCTGAAATAGTCATCAACACGAACATCACATTTTCAAATAGTACTGGAGCAGGTGTTAACACAGGAGCTGATTTAGAATGGAATCACTGTCAGTCATAAACCATTTTTTTTTCCTCTGCAGCAGTTTTGCAAAGAAAAATGAAACCAGAAAATGCATTTCCTACTGGGGTTGAGGAGAAGAAAGAGTAACAGGGTATGTGAGCAAAGGGAGGGTTCACATTAGCAGGACATATGGGGATCCCAACTCTCAAGGCGACAGCAGAGTCAAAAGCACTAAAGACAGCTGAAATTGCCTAATTAATAGGATTTAATGTAACTCCCCATTTCCACTGGGATTGATTTAAAGCCATTGCTAAAACTGCCTCTCATTTGGGAAGCGTGAATCTCTCAGCTATTAGACTGGCTATTAAAGACAAGGAAACTGATAATAGCTGAGCAGATTTTTTCTGAAGAATAGTGCACTCAGAGCCTGGTGATTAAGCAATGTCCTTTCTGACTTTAAGTTTATTTGGTTCAATATCCGTGGGAAGGACAAGCCCTGAATAGCACCGGTAACAGAGGACAGTATCAGGTCTGAATTTCCCCTTGTTACAAAGGTTGGGTTTTTTTTTAATCTGGATTTCACTCAAAACTGCCCAAAAACATGCCAGCCAATTCAGGTGAAGGAAAGCTATTCAGCTCTGAGAGCAGCAGTTGTGCTTTCTCGTAACACGAGCCCTCGGGAAATAATTTCACTTCCTGCAAGCAGCTAAGAAGCAATGGATGTGATTCAATAACTCCAGCCCAGCTGAGATGCTCAGCAAGTTACATGTGTTTTCATCAAATGCAAAGGAAAAAAAATATTGGAAAATGACTGTTTTGTTTGCTCAGAATAAGTGAATGCTCCAGAAAGCCTCTCCTATGGAACAGGATTTAGATCTATTTAATAATTGACACAGGAAATAATTTAGAAATCATTGGTTCCATGCGGAGTAGCTCTTAATTTAAGAAAGGCAGCTGAAGACCAATTTGGATCAGGGCAAGCTGCACTGCTGCAGCACACTGGAACAGGGAACAAACAGTTAGCTGAGGGTCACAGTCAAGAAAAAGAGCTGATTTAAATGAAGTGGATTCTTTCCTTTTTTCCCCCAACCAGAGTATTATTTGTCTTATTAAAATTGATCACTTCAGAATATTGTGCTCAACTCTCAATAAAATAACTTTATTTCATATTAACCTGTCAAGGTTCACATGTAGCTCTGGTGATCTTCACTGGCACAGACAGACTGACATTTGAGGGACCTGGTTGAGTGGAAAGTGTCCCTGACCATAGCAGGAGGGTTGGAACAAGATGATCTTTGAGGTCCCTTTCAACTCAAACCATTCCAGGATTCTGTGACATGAAATTTCATTCCCCAAAACAGCTGGCAACCCCTCAAAGCAAAGTTCTGTATTTATTGAGTGTCACTGATTTGCTCAAAATTAATAATTTTTCAGAAGAAGAGAGGGGAAAAGTAATCTTTAATTAGGCAATGTAGTTTTTACAGCCTGGAGCTGTGCAGAGAAGACAAAATCTTTTTGGTTTCAGCGCCCTTTTCAGACACAAGCAGAACAGTGGGAGCAAACAGCTTCCAGCAAATTCCTGTAAGTCTTTTAAATCATTGGCTCTGACTTTTTGCTTTGGATACTGAGCTTCAGGAGGCATTGCTGGCTGCCCTAGTGATGCAGGGATGAAAGAAGTGGGTCTTCCCACTTCCCAGGGTCTTCCCAGCTCTCACCCAGGTCCACCCTGTCCCATTTCAATAATCCCTGACCTGCAGTAATTAATCAACTAGAGATATAATTTCATTTTTATCACTCAGTCATGACCATTAGGAAAATGTATCTTCCTGCTTTCTTCCAAATGCACAACAGAAGTAGTTATTAAACAGTCCTGCCTCTTTTTTCTGGATCAAATTTACAACTTTTTCATCAGCTACTAGTAAAAAGCCTTTGCTTAATCTCGGCTTCTTTTTATTCCTCCCTTATGCTTTAAAAAGGAGGGGGGAAAGGGAAATACTTTTTCCTGTTTTTTGACCCTGATACATGATGTCTCATTGTGTCCTTTTAGTTCCCCAACTCAGTTCCTTTCCTTTTCAAAACTCATAATGTCTGACTGCATTCTCATCTGTATCCATGCACCTCTTCATGCAGGTGTTCAGTCTCACATCACTTTTCCACTCCTCTTTACCATACCCAGACAGACCAGCAGTCCCAAGTGTGTCTCCAAATTCAAAGCACACCTTTTTCTTGGATCTAGACCAAGCTCTTTTTCCCCTCTCTGCTCAATTTCAAATTCAACCCAAATCTCAGGAAAGCTCCAGATTTCCAAATGTCCTTGACTAGAACCTTCCTGGCAGTGGCAAGGGCAGATCACAACCCCAACCCAAAATCATACACTGCTTCAAAATAATCTCACCTTCAGGGATATTTGAGTGTGTACCACTTGGGAGTCATGCTCTCAGGTCTGCAAGACCCTTCTGCATGAATTTTCTAACCCCAAACACTTTGATATCCAAAGAAAACTCAAAAGCACTTTAGCAATTGTGTGTCAGCTCGAGTGCAGCTTGAAACCCAAATGGCTGAGAGCTCTCACACCAAGCAGAGGCATCACTGTGCTGTGGATGACATGACCAGATCAGCCCCCAGTGTCCCCTGGATTAGTGGCCATGTCAGCCCTGAGCTGTCCCCCCTCCAGATGCTCTGGGCTGGGCAGAGACAGCAGCAAGCTGCCTGCAGCAGGACTGCAGCAGGGTGTGCATCCCTGGAAGCAGTGCCAGCCAGTCCCAGCTGCCAGGAGATGGTGCTCTTTGTTTTAGCTCAGGATTCCCAAACCCACTTTACAGCCTGGCAACTTCCTTTCCTCCAGAACTCTCATAATCCTGTCTGCAGCAAAGATGCATCCCCACAAATGGCATTGGCAGACACAAACAGCCACAGTCTGAGAGTCTTTTGGGGATTCATTTGCACAGTGGATGCGACAGGAAAGCCGGATGTGTTGGGGGGGGTTCATGATCCCATTCTGTTATTCCTCCCTGTGGTTCTCTGCATGGTCCCCAGTCTGCTGGGGAAACACAGAGCAGCAGGAAGGCTGCTCCCTGCTGTCCCCAGCAGCTGACAGCCTGTTCCTCAGCTCCTGGGGACAGCAGTGAGTCAGTGCCTCAGCTGTGCAAGTTATTCATCCTTCCCCCCAGACCCCACAGCAACCAGAGGAAACATTGCCATGGCAGGTGCTGTCTCCTGCGCAGGTAGGAGGGCAAGAGGACAGTGTGGAAAAAACAGACTTATTCCTATTGACATTCTGATTACACAATTGATTTCATTGGAGTGGCTTCTGATTCATCCTCCCCTGAGATGGAAGCAAGTCCAAAATTCAAACAAGTAAATGATAAGCTTTGGTGCATGTAAAACCTCTCTTCCTCGTCATTTTGCAGAGGATATGAGTTACTACAGCCTCCCAGCTGGAGTTACATCACTTTTCCACAGCTTTGGCTGTCTATTGTAAATAGGCATTGCAGCTTCCAGATCAGCCCTCCACACGATAAATATTTGGGGGAACGGGGTTCAGCTGGGATCCCAGCCCCAAAAACCTTGGCTGCTGAAGAGCAGCAACATTTATCAACTCCCCACCTTCTTGTAAGCAGAGAAACTGGAGTAGGGGACAAATCCCTTTCAGGATCCAGCCCTTAGAGGCCCTGACACTTTTGGGAGCATCAGTTTGCCTGGTTGAGCAATTCCCCCCAGCAGCTGGTGGCAGGTCACCAGCACATTACTGTTCTCCCCAAGCCCTGGGGGCTTCTCCTGTTGCCCCAGGTTTCTGGTTTCTTCCAGCAGCTGGGCAGGCATGGATCAGGTCCTGACTCTGCTGTGGACTGCTACAGCCTCATCTGTGGGAGACATGTTTAGGAAACACTGCTGAACTTTTAATAAGATTAAGGAGGTTGTACTCCATCCCAGCAGGATATTAAGCATCATTTTTTGGCTGCAGATGCTGCACCACAGCAGCTATTGTTTCCCTCTCCTAAAAGACACCAGGGTCCAATGTTTGCTGCTGCTGAGCAGCCACTGAGGTGCCATGGTGCACCCCAGACCAAGCCAAGTCACACAGAGGAGCAGAGCTTGGTTTGGTGATGTTGAGCATCCTCAGCTCTCATGGGTATCCATGGGACTCCAGGGCTCACAGGACCTGGCAGGGGATGCTAAGCAGGTGCCCCAAAGCCAACCATCAGTGTGCAAAGTGAACCCATGGTAAATGATTCAGCACTTCCCACCCCCCACATGCCCTCGGGGCTTTCTGCTTCAATAAATGGTCTCAGAGAGCTCCAATTTGACCTGGCAGCAAAACTCTCACATAAGGTCTGTGACAGCCCTCCACATCCTCTGAACAGCATGAAAAATACAGAGCATTTTAAAAGGAAGCCTGAGAAAGCAAAATAATGGTTTGAAACATGCACAAATTGGCTAGGTATGCAGCATTAT
>VRYO01002775.1:256362-273103 GCA_009812075.1 Sialia sialis
TTTATAATCGTGAAACTACTGTATATAAATATAAATATCATTTAGTGACAAAAATCTGGTTCTTGTTAAAAAGTTTTCACTCTGGTGATAGTATCATGACTCCTTGATAGGTTTCAATGACACCATGATACTACCTAAAATACCTTCAAATGCAGTTTCCTGAGGATAATTAAAGCCCACTTATAAGATTAATTCTTTCTTATTTCACTATAGTCACATTTTCCCTGGAATGATAAAACTTCACTGAGCTCCATGATAAAATACTCCAAGCACTAAGTGAATTAGCACCTAAATCATGTTTTTCCATTACCTGAAATGGGACCCATCTCCCTCTAGAGCAATAGACTCCCAAGCATCTCACAAAATCTGGATGTGTTTGGCTAAGTCTCATTTGTCTTTTAAGTTTTAAAATACCAAAATCCAATTTCCAGCATGATTCAGGAAATTCAGCTGCTCACTGCTCTTACCCTTAGAGCAGGTGGTGCTCCAACCTCCCTGGCAGAACCACCTTCTCTCCTGGCCACATTCCACCCCTGGAATGCCCCATCCCAGGCACCTTCAGCCCATCCAGCCCCATCTTTGCTGGGTCCCAGTTCCTCATAAATTCAGCTTTTCATGATTGCTCCAAGTCAATCCCCAGTCACAGAGTTACAGATTCCACCTCAGCCTGAAAAGGAGAGAAATTCCAATGCCAGCTGCTCTTGAGGCTGAGATAAACCTGGGACAGAAATCACTGCCCTGCAGCTTCAGGCTCTTCCACAGGGAGGGCAAAACCAGTTGGAGAAGAGCTTTGCTGAAATACAAGTTTTTTAGTAAGTATCTGATACACTTCTGGAGGGACAGCTGAGCTCTCTCTATGCCACTCATACCTGACCACAGCAAATCCTGGAAATCTCATGGAAAGCCATGTATAAAAAATGAGAGAAAAGGCAAAAAGGGTTGTCTTGCACTTGGACTTGTCTCCCCATCCCCCAGGGCTGAAGCCACTCCAGCTGCATGAATCTTCCAGGGAGACAGAGCCACAACTGAAAAGAGGTTCAGCTGAAATCACTGAGGGCTCTAGAGAGGAAAATTAATTTTGTGACAATGCCTAACACCTCCAGTGATGTGTCAGGCACAGTAATTCAGGGAGAAAACCAGCTGTCAGGCACTGCAGGCTGGGGTAAATCAGAAGTGACTCCACCAAAGGGACGAGAGTTACACCTGCATAAAACTGTCACCAGGGAAGGAAGCATGAGACCCTGGGAGCCAACAAATAGAGTCTGAAGACAAGGCATTACTGGCAATAAATCAGGATCAAATCTAATGCCCAGGGGACAGCAGGGAAATCTAGGTCAGAGTGGACATGGCAGTGCCAGGCTGATGCAGGCAGACACAGAAAAATATCAAAAATCATCATCAAGCTCTCTTTCCACCCAAGGTTTTCCCACCTCAGCATGACCTGCTCCAGAAAGGCCAAAGGAGCAGGTGTGCTGATGTCTTTACAGGCTGCAACAGAAATATTAGGACAAAGGACCTGTAAAGCATCAATCAGGAAACAGGATATATAATATCAGAAATTATTTAAATTAAAAAGGAGAAATGGGGAGAGGCAGAGGCAGGTGAGGCAGCAGACTCTGACCCAAGCCCTGATGGGGCTTCCTTGCACATAAAGTGATTTCTCTCTGTTTCTAGAAGGTGGTGCCGCTAAGGATGCGCCTGAACGTCAATCAGAAAATTTTCAAAACTATATTAAAAGTTACACCTCTCAAAGTAGTGCAGAATTTGGGGCAGAGCCACTGCAGTCATAAATCAGCATCAACCTGCTGGCTCCAGCTTCTGCTTGAGGAGGATTGGGCCATGTGTGCTAGAACTAATGCTGGAAACGTCCTTGCCTTCAAGGTCTCTCCTTTCTTTACATGCTACTGTGTCTCTTCTCCTGTGACAGACGAGTTCACTCCAAGCAGAGACAGGAAAATCCTCCCCAGACCTCTCACTCCCCTGGAGGATGTTTTTTAGACCTATCCCACCCTTCATTCTATGTTTTACAGAAGAACCAATTTCTGAGAATACATGACACCAAAACTATTCAGCCACCCAGGAGAGCACCCAGAAAGTTTGAACTCTGTGCTCTGAGTGGAGGCATAACTAAAATTTCAAGGAGCACAGGTTAGTTTGACCGTGAGAGCCCAGGAGATGCTCCTGCTCTTCTCTTCCTTCCTTGCAGGGGGACCCTGCACCCCACAGCTGAGGTTGGTAGCTGAATCAGCTTTCTGCAGAGTTAACAACAGCACAGCCTGCACTCCTGAAAGCTTTTGAGCTCGTGGCAGAGCAAGCTGGATGCAAACCAACCATTTTCAGGGATTGTGGGGTGTTATTAAAGCAGGAGGGGGGCAGAGGGTCCAGGTGCTCAGCACAGCTGGGGTTTGGCTCGAGGAAAAGGGAAAGGCTGGGGATAATGACACAGCTCCTGATAGCTCCTGCAGCTTCACCAGAATCCTGTCAGGTGCCAGCTGCCCGTGGAACTGCAGTGAAAGGCAGGAGCAGAGAGCTGTCCCTTTGCTCTGCCCATCATCCCATCCATGTGCTGCTGCCTCACTCACACCTGCTGCAGGATTTCGAGGAAAAGCTGCAATGAAAACTTAGATTTTCAGTCACAGGGAGGTCTGCTTTCTTCCAAAGAATGTCTCTTCCCCTGTTGGAGCCCTGAAGCCTGGGAGCTGTGAACTTTCTGTGCTTTCTGGCACTGACCCCCTGGAGAACACTGCTTTTGACCTGAGGCCTTGGAGGAGTTTCCAAATTTGAGTGATGGAGTTAAAATCACAGGTGTGTAGTTAAACAGAAGTGTGCGATTTCACATGGTGAAAGGTTTTGGAATTTGGGGTCTTAGAATATAGTAATAGGTATGGGACAAAATGGAAGTTCTTAGGCATTATCTCTTCTTCTTTGTTGTTCCTTCTACTTCTTCTTCTTTGTTTTAAGTAGTAGTTTTTGGTTGAATAGAAAATCGTGCAGTGTGGGTCACAGGTGTTTGGTCATTGAGTCAAAAGTATAAATAATATAGAAGCTAATTTTTAATTAGATGGGCTTTGAAAGACCCTGTAACTAACAAGAACTACTGACATTTTCTCACTTTTGGCTTATTAGCTAAAAGTGCTAAAGAGCTTTTGTATTACGGATCAGAATAAATAAACAACTGAATCCAAACATGAAAATCCATCTCTTGTACTTCAATTCTAACTCTAAGAAAAGAAAAAAAAAATAAACTAGCCATTAATATGTAGTACCACTAATATTCCCCCAATGGGACACCCAAGACTCCCAAGCTTCAGCTGAGGAGAGAGCAGCTTCTAGAACAAGTTCTGGGGAGGACATCTCTGCAGATATTGCTGATTCACCCACAGGTTTGCGCCATAATGATAAAAATGTCCAAAGAGAATATGAAAATACGGCAAGCAGTTTTTTGTGCACTGTTTTCAAAGAGACAGGAGATCCAGAAAACTTCAGGGCAAGTGAAGCAGTTTTTCCTCTGGGAAAAGCCCATTTTAGAGTCTACCACTGTCAGTGAGCCAGAGGGCATTTGGTAAAGCAGCACTTCTAGATAAGTTCAGGCATTAGAATCATAGAATGGGTTGGAAGAGACCTTATAGATGATCCAGTTCCACCCCCTGCCATGGACAGGGACACCTTCCACTATCCAGGTTGCTCCAAACCCCTCCAGCCTGGCCTGGAACTCTGCCAGGGATGGGGCAGCCACAGCTTCTCTGTGCAATCTGTGCCAGGGCCTCCCCACCCTCACAGGGAAGAATTTCTTCCTATTCTCCAATATAACTTCACCCTCCGGCTGTTAGAAGCCATTTCCCCCATTTCTACCTTTTCAGTCCCTGCCTTTGTAAACAGCCCCTCTCCAGGTCTCTTGGAGCCCTTTTAGGTACTGCAGAGCTTCAATCAGGTCACCCCCAAACCTTCTCTTCCCCAGACAAAACACCCACAGCCCTCTCAGCCTGCCTCCAGAGCAGAGCAGCTCCAGCCCTTGGAGCATCTTGGTGACCTCCTCTGGACTCACTCCAACACTTGAACGTCCTCCTGTGCTGGGGATTCCACAGCTGGATGCAGCTTTCCAGGTGGGGTCTCACCAGGGCAGAGCAGAATCCCCTCCCTCCCAGTGCCCACACTGGTTTTGTTGCAGCCTGGAACACATTTGAATTTTGTGCTGCCAGCACATATTGCTCAGTCATGTCCAGCCTCTGGCTTGTGCTTAAAAAAAAAAGTTTAAAAATTAAATCTAATAGCCTTCTTGGCTATAATATTGGCTTTAGGCAGCACAGGAAAAATACTGAGTGTGGGAAACTTCATTTTCTCTTGTAATTTTGACATTTGGTTCCCTCTGGAAATCTGCTCGTAACAGGATATCAGTCAGATGGATAAAGTGGTAACAGGGGAATTAAGGCACTAAGATGTCCTGGAGTGAGGTCTTTACATGCAGTATCAGATACTTGTAATCATTCATTGCATTAAAAACCTCAGCCAGGGTGGGTAAATGCATCAGCGGATGACTGTGCTCAGTGTAATCCCTTCAGGAGTGAGAGTGTGTGTGCAGTGCTGCAGCCTGAGCAGGACTGAACACCCAGCAGGACACTAAAGGAGGCCAGAGCCATGAACAGAATTAATATCAATAAGAGCTCATGCACTAACCCTGCAATGTAAAACAGAAAGTCCCTGACAGGGGTGGACAGGGCAAGGAGAAGAGAGCCCCATTATTTGTTTGTACCTTGTCCTTTAGCACAGAAAACCCAGGAGCTGGGCATTCCTGTGGTTTACTTTCCCTGTTTAGCGGGACAAGAACAAAGATGCAGAGAAGCTACAGAGGATGTTGATGGCACAAGCACTGGAGGGCAGGACCTGGGACTAGTTTGGAGGAGGGAATAACAGATAAATTTATATTGCACTGTAGAGGCAAGGGAGGGCAAGAACAGGATCATAGCCTATAAATATTCTCAAGGTAGAAGTGAAGAGAGGGAATTAGTCACAGTCTTAGAGGATGGGAGAAAAAGTGGCTTGAATTTAATATATAAAATTAGGCTACATGTCAAGGTATATTTCTTGGTTGAAAAGGGCAGGGGAGAGGAACAGGGAGCACAGGGGTGCTCACACACCATCTCCCCATTACAGAACATCTGGATGAGGGAATAAATTCCAGTTCTGCCCCTTGACAGGGTTCCAGATGTCCTTTTCTGGCACCACCATAAACAACCCAATTTTGCCTCCTTAACTTAGCACTGCAGATGAAAACTGGGCAAATAAGAGACTCTTCAGTTTGGCAAGAGAGAAAATTAATGGGAAGTAATTTTGCTTGGAACTGAGCTGTAACAGATTTTTTTAATGATTTTTTTTTTAACGTGAAACAAAAACAAACCAATAAAAATCATTCTAGGTCAAATCAATTTAATTTGACCTGAAGCTAAATGTCAGATCTGGTTTACAGCAAACTTCTAATGCCAAAAGGGAGCTGCTGTGCATCAGGGTCCCTGATGGCTGCAAATGCAAATTGGTGCACAGGGAGGATTCTGGAGTGTCCTCGATTTTCACTCTCCCACCCTGACTGCACCTAACAGGGTCCAGCCCCCTTCAGAGCCACACAAACATCTTTTATCTTCTACCCCAATTTTTCCCCAAGTCCAACCACTCCAGCACAGCACCCACATGTCCAAAGTCCTAAATCATGCTCAGGCCCATCTTAGCTCCCAGCATTTTGGATTTAAGACCATGAAATTATTCACCACATCTTATAGTTGCTATAGCAACATCCTATTGAGTATTAATATAAATTGCTGTTCCAAAATCCCATCTATTGGAAGGAGTTGTGCAGCAGGGTAAGAGACATCTTTGCCTGAGTGGCTTCCATTTCCCATTGCTCCCAACAGCAGCTGATCCAGGAACTGGATTAACAATGTGTTGTCTTCCCTCAGTGCTATCAGTTGTGGAGGGCAAAAAGCAAATTAACCCCATTTCCAAGGGCCCAGCTTGTCCAAAGCTGCCTCTTCACAGCAGTTTCCAGAAGTGAACAACACATGATCTAATTTAAATGCAGGCAATGAGGATTTTTGATAGCCCAAGCAAACAGGTTAAAACTCACCTTTCCCCCTTCTTTTTTGATAAGAATTTAGAGTATGATGCTGCAGAGATCTAATTTTTCAGTAGAACTTTCTGAACACTTCCTTTTTCACTAAGAAGGACAATAAACACTTTATTTTTCTTGATGTTGAATGTTAGAACAGTGCACATTCCTCAGCACACATGAAATTAAGTTAGCACAGAGCTGAGGATGGACAGAGAGCACTGGATTGAGGAAGAATGAGGTTGCCCATGCTCTAACACAAGTAACTACATCCTTCCATTAAATTCTTCTTCCAAGAGAAAAAGCGCTTTGGAGTGGTTAAATACAACTAATTTGTTAGGCAATGGCCTTCCACAATAAGTTAAAGATGTCAAGAAGTTTTAAATAGCATCTGGTGCTTTCTTATCCAAATGCAGCATGGCTCAGGCTCTTTCCTTACAGCCCAGAAGATGCTCACATCAGCCATGGGATTGTAACACAGAAAGAGCTGCTGAGGCACACACAGCTCCCAGACTGACCTGAAATATCCCAAACCCCAACATTTTTCCCCTTTATAAACTGGAAATGGGAGAGAAGAGGGAAGTTGAGCATAAGAGACAGCATGAAGAGCATTTCCAGCAAGCTACTTATATCCTCTCTGGCTCAAATCCACTTACCCTGAGGCCATTTAACACGGTTTTGTGGTGTGAAAGGGTCTTCATGTGGATAAACATTCAGGTCTGTCACTGTTAGGCACTCACAACATATGGGCAGACTCTTTATTTCTAATGTTTTCATCCATTTAAATATATTAAATATAGGCTTAAGGGTTTAATGTGTGATGGTGATCAAGGTGACAAGTGTAAACAGCCATTTCAGTGAGGAATTTCTGTCTGCACATCCAGGATGCAATGAAACACCTCCCTTTGGCTGCCTTCCCTGCTCCTGAGCCAAAGGCTGTGCTGGCAACCCAGGTCAGGGCTCTCTCAGAGTTCCCAGAGTGAAAAAGAAGAGGAGACAAGGGAGAGCAGGGAGCACTGGCTAAGAACAGGGAGAAGTTTTGGGAAAGAAGAAAAAGATGAGGTGTGGAGGAACAGGATGGAAAGCAAAGGCAGGGAAGGACACTGATGGGAAGGGAGAGAAATAGACAAAATAAAGCAAGAGTTAAATGAAAAAAAGAATGATGCACGAGAATTAAAACAAAGCCATGGAACAAAGGACAAAGAAAGATGAAGAGAGCAGAGACTGGAGTATGAAATGAGTGAGAAAAGAAAATTTAGAAGCTCTAGAATAGACCCACATACCTGTCCATTTGTAGACTCTGAAAGTTACTACATTTGTTCTTCCCTCATTCATATTTATCCAACATACAGTTCTGAGAGGCTATTTTTAACCATGCACAAAAAACACACAAGGAGCTTTTCTCACTCCCATTTTGGAGGAAGGGCCAGGCACTTCTCAGGCACAAGGCAGATCTCTTTTTAGAATAAATTCTGAAAGACTATCAGAGCAAACCCAACGCCTATGAATAAATCACACTGTTCCTGCAGAGGAGGCTGTGGCAAGGAGCTATTCTCAGCCCAGCACACAGCCCCCAAAGAGGAGCATGTTTGGGAGAGAATGACAGGGTGGTGGCCTCCCTCTGTGGAATTTTACCTGCCTCCTCAGGCATTGTTCCTGTCTTCCTGCAGGGAATGAGCTCTTCCAGTCTGGAGCAGCAAAGAGTGTGAGGAACAACATGTGCACAAAGGCAGAGGAACGTGGTGACCACAAGAGCTGCTGTGCTGCCTGCACCATGGCCATGCCAGGCTGCTGGAGGATGGCCTCAAATAGGCTCAGGAGCACCAGCCTGGTGCTGGTTTTGTTCCATGTCAGGTGTGGGGACCTTGGCTGGAGCAGAGGGATGCTCTGTGCATCCTCACCAGCAGCGCTGGATATTGCTGCAGTGGGAAATGCTGGGCAGGGAGGGGATTAGCTTAAGGCAGAAATGTGCTGATTTAAGGCTGAACCTTCCCCCAGGGTCATCTATGTGCTTGAATCAGTCAAATAAGCTGCTGTGTCCTGTTCCCTGCACATTACAGCTGCTCCTCACTATGAGCATCAGCTGGGGATGATTTAACCAGTTACAGGAGGAAGAACCCAGAATTTTAAAAAAGCAGCTATGCCTTCTTGGGTAGGAGACCAAGGAGGGCAGGGATTGAGTCTGAGGAAGTTTCACCTCCTGTTTCTTCCCCTTAGGGCTGCTGGAGGCTGGCTTAGCCCTGCCTCAAGGCTGTTTAACTCCACTTAGAGCCACTTTTGTTACTCCACATGAAGTGGGAGCACATGGAGATGCACAAAGCCCTTTCTACCCATCTTTCCCCCCAGCCCCAAGCCATTTGACCATAAGGTGCATTTAGCCCTCTTTGAAAAGCATGTATCCCTCTCCCTGGGAGGTGGCTGCGGACACCCACAAGCAGAGATGCAGGAGCTAAACACTGTTTGCCAGGACTCAGGCAACAATCTTCCTGCTATCCTTTTGTTTTTTCAATGCTCCTTCTCTTTGGCTGCTGGATTTCACTGACTACCCAAATTGTGCAGCCTTATCCATCTGGAAGTTTATGATGTAGGGCATTGGTGAATTTTATAACATGGCATGGACATGACTCTTTTGAGAGGTAAAAACAAAAGACTTTGGTCCATCTGCAATTTGACTTTACTCAGCTGCCTCTTAGAGCAACTGGACTGACAGAAATGCATCCTCCTGAGAGTCCAGACATTAAAAATGTCAGTAATGCATCAGAGTCTGAGTGCCTGCACGATTTCTGCACATTAAATTGATGTGCAATTTGAAGATACCTATCCTTGCTTAAAAATTCATATGTTTCCCAATTCTGGTCCATTCCCAAAGTCTCTGGGATTGGAGCTCCAGAAGGCCTGGCTGCAGCAGAGATGGCTTTCATGAATTTAGCTGTGTGTCCTGTTGCCAGAGGAATGAGCCAGAAGTGCAGGGAGAGGGCAGGAAAGCAAAGCTGGGTGGAAACAGAGCAGCAGTGCTGAACTCCTGGCAGGACTGTGGCTCAGCAGCAGAGGCTGTGAAGATGCAGAAGCGCTGCTTGATGGTTGGAAGCACATTTTCTTGGTGAATTCAGTTGCTAATGCACAATGCTAAGGCTTCTATCAGCCTCTCCTGTGATACTCCTCTGTCATCCATGCAGAGCACAAGCAGTGCAGGAACAAAACCCTCAGAGGGTTTGAGACATGAGAGAGGTTGCAGAGTTTCAAGCACAGCCTGCCTTGATGCCACCCTTAAAGGAGATGGGTGTCTCAGATCTGAGGCTTGCTGCCAGCCTTGGGAATGGCTGAAAGTCTTTTCTGCAATCAGCACTTCAGCCCTCAAAAATAAATCTATTTCCTATCAGCCCTTGGCAGGAGATGCCACTGGGAGGGAATGGCACCCTGTTCCAAGGGGCAAATGGAAGCAGGGAAATGCCTTCCAGATGTGCAAGGCAAGGGCTGGCACACAAGGTGATGCACTTGGCATTCCTGCCCTTTCCATTCCCACAATGTCTGGCATCTTCTCAACTCCACTTTTTGGGGTGACAAGGCCATCCTATTTATCTCCACCTACCACACCTTTAAACCAAGGAGTCAGATTTCTGTAACCAAGCTGCTCCCTCACACAGGCCCTGCTGCTTTCCAACACTTTTTAAGGACACTCCAGGGGCAAAGGAACCAGTTTTCCACCAAATTCAAAGCTGAAAGTGGAGAACATTTGGATCACTAGGCAAAGCCACCCCCTTGCCAAATGCCAAACACTGTCACAGAGCCCTTTCCAGGACATCAACCTGTCCTAAAAAGCAATTTGGCTTTTGATTCCTTTTGATTCCTTACACTAGAAAGTTGTTACACAACCTGTCTGATATTTAGGAGTCTCCTAAATTTCCAGCCTGAATTTATTCATTACCAGCCTATGTCCATTAGTTATTCTGTCAGCATCAGCTCTTGCCCCTTGAAAATATTCACAGGAAGCAATCACTCCCTTGGAGCTCTCATCTTGCTAGACTGAATGAATTACTGTCACCAGTCTCCTGAGGAAAGCTCTCCTTCTTGGACACTAAATCTCCTGGAGACTCTAGTATGCCTGGTGCTCCACTCTAGAAAGTTTCTTTTATTTTATGTCCTAAATTCTTCTTTAATGTTGTGTACTTTAAGCCACTCTTTAATGATGTTTCTACCCATGGAAATGCATTTTATTGCAGTGCAGGCAGCTCACACCATTATTTCAGTTGTCTTGGAGCAGCACAAAAAGGCACTGATAGCAGTAGGATGGTTTCTGAAGCATTATTCTTTCTGGTTCAACCATAATAATTTCTGCTCAGGTATCATGAAAGGAAGAGAAACACTGATAAGGGTCAGGAATGGTGCTGAAATTGGAAGCACACAGTATTATCAGAGTTTCCCTGGCAAGCATGGCCACACAGTAAATGCCACATCAAAGTCTCAAAGCCCAACTACCCCAAACCACACCCATAGGAAGGCACATCCACGTGTGCACACACATCTACATGTACATCCCCTTCACTCCCTAGCACAGGGATTAAGTTCCCAAGCACTCTCAGCCTCGGAAATTGCTGGAATCACATTTCAGGATGACCACTACACTCGGTGCCTTTTCCAGTCCCTGATCACTGTCCATGGAAAGGAAGCTCTGTGCAAGTCAGCAGGCTCACACTGAGGGGTAGCCAGAGTATCCTGGCCCATCTGTTGGAGAATAAAACCACAATGGAGCAGAGCATTAATAAATGATCTGCAATTCCTGCCCTCCTCCACTTTAGGACACAGGGGGGAAAAAATATTCCCAACACCCAAGTGCACTTTTCAGAAACAAATAATGATTTGGGTGAGCATTAAGCACAAAAGAAAAAAGGTTAATGCAGAACCTGGGCACCATCCCATCTCATGGGGCTTTTGTTTCAGCATGAAGAACTATGTAGAGCTGCATCTTTTTATTAGATTAATTCAATTCTTTGGCTGCTTAGACTGCTCCTGTATATCCTTTCTAAATTAAGTTTGGTTTTCTATACCTGCAGCTATGGTTATCCTGTGTATTTTCCTGTGTATTCCACTGTGAAAATTGTGATTAAGTTCACTTGTCATAAAACAAACATGATGCCATGAATGATAAATAAGCAGAGCGTGCTGCAGAGACTGGCAGTGCAGCCTGGGGAGTGGGGAGGGTTTCTGTGCCACTCATGCCTGAGATTAGAAAGCTTCCTAATGAAGAAATCTGTCTAAAAAATGATGTCATTTCTGGCAAAGCCACGAGCTAATTTGCAGGGAAGGGCCCAGCGACCCCAGCATCACCTCCCCAGCGTGTGGAGGAGAAGTTTTCTTTTCTGGCTCTCAAGAAAGGCAGGATGTGAAGGGAAGGCAGCAGTGAGGGGCCCTCACATCCACCTGCATGAGCTCCATAGCCCCACACACCTCCTCAAGAGCTGGGGGGACACCCACCCCAAGGGAACACCCTCCTGTCACCCTCACTGCATCCCTGGAGATCCCAGAGCCCATCCACTGCTGCACATTCCCACACCCCTGCTCCCTTTAATCCCACTCCCAGAGGACAGAGAGGGTCAGTGCAACATTCACAGCCCTATTTTGTTAAGTACAGCTGGGGATAAACCATCATGTTAGGCAATATTTCACCAGCACCCACAAGTAGTTATTCACCCCAGACCAGATCCAGCTCTGAGCCAGAGGTGCCTGGGGAGCACAGAACGGTGAGCAGGGGGCTGTGGGCTGTGTTTCTCACATCCCAGATTTCAGGAGGTTCCAAAGCAGCCTGGCCCACATCCAGGAGAGTCTCTTGAGCACCGTGATGAGATGCAGGGCACAGGAGTCAGCCCCTCAGCTCTGCTGGGCACCACAAGCTCCCTGACCCACTGCCCTCACCACTGTTTATTTTATCACCATCCCTGGATTTCAGCACTTCATGGAATAGAAGCCCATTTTCCCTATCATGATGATTCAACTCCAGACTAAATGTTAAGTTCAGAGGAAGCTTTCAGTGTTTTGTGGCACCCCTGGCTGGAGAAGGTGGATGTGTGCTGCAGTTCTCAGCCTGTGCTGCCCTGCTCTTGCTTCCAATCTTTCTGCTGGAGCTTCTCCCTCTGTTGATTTGATTTGCTTCCTTCTGCAGAACCCACAGGTTCTTACTCAGACCTCTTAATTATATATTTAACATAAAACACAGGAATAGACAGAATACAAGCCCATGCTTTGCTAAGTCATGGCAAATACAAAAAGCTGCAACTCACAAGTTATGAAGATATCTTCACTGTCTATAATTCAGTCCTACTCAGGCTCTTCTCCAGCTCCCAGCCTACCTTCTTGCTCTTCAGTTCTGTCTTCCTCTGCTAATTCTTCACCTAGCAAGCCTCAATAAAAATATTTTTTTGCCATCTTCCCTGCCCTCTTGCTCCAAAGGTCACCAGGCCCATTGACATGTTTTCCACTAACCTCATGCTCTAAGGCATCCATAGGTCTTTGTGTTGGAAACCACCTTTGGAGCTGGAGTCCTAAACAATGCCCTACACAAGTCCTAACCAAAAGGCTTGCAAAGGCAGCCAGCCAAACGCTGACCTGCACAATTCAGTATCTGCAAACCAGCCAAACACAGCCAGTCACTGGGATGTGGACCCAGGAGAGCTGCCTACAAAAGAGAGGCAGCTTTTATTTCTTCGTGGGATAATGGACAAGACATAGATAGGAATCACCTGCAAAAATTCAGAGCAAATTCGTGACCTCTCCCTGTGGCTTTTCAGAGCATTCACTCCATTCAGCTGTAGGTCAATCCTTTTTCATTTACCTTATTTACAAGTACCACAACTGTGTTTGCTTAATGCCCCAGTCCTTTCTGTCTTCTGCTTTTCAGAGTGGATTCAATTTCAGCTTTCCTCAGACCCAAAAGTCTCTTTGGCCAATTCTCCTCCTAACACGGTTTAAAAACCTTCAGTTAGTGGTGGTTCAATACCTGCCCATTAATGCTGTATTTTATCTTCCATGTATAATGAAGGCAAGATGCAAATACACCCTGCTCTCCAAGAGCCTCATCTCCTCTTTCTAGAGCCCACCAGACTTGGACTGTCTCACCTTTCTGACATGCTTTTCAACAAGGTTGTCCTCTCATCCCTTAATTGCTCTCATTACATGCTGTCTGCTGTGCTGGGAGCAGCTGTAAATAAAAAGCTACTCGCAGTATCACATGAATCCATACTGTCCTTCAAAGCAGTCCACGAGTCCCCATGGCCTCTGCCCAGTGCCGACAGGCTGGGGATGCATTTTGTGCAGAGCTACCTGACCAGCAGGTCTCTAACATGGAAAGGCAAATGCCACAGGCTTGGGACAGGGGCTCAGCACAATATTTAGCTGACAATTTTCCATGTACTCAAACTGCCCTCCACATGCAGCTGCATGATCACAGCAAACTGAGTCCAAGTCTGTTACAAAGCACATTTTTACCTGTAGAGTTTTTTAGGAATGGATATCCCAGTTTTGCAGCTACTCACCCATTTCACCTAGCTAAAACTCAATAAAGCCAGACAGATTTGCTTCTACTTACATAAAGCTTTCAGTCAGGTCACCTCCATCCCCTATAGGAACTAACCAGGCAGGAATTAATAAGTTTCTACAGAACTTAGCCCAGAACTAGTAAAAAGACACATTCTAGCTACAAGACCCTTTGGGATGATCTGAACAGCAGACAGGAAGACTGTGCCAAGCGCTGGGAATTTTCCTACAGACATTATTAAACAAGGAGAGGAGCTGCTCCTTGAGAGCAGAGGCTCAACTGCTTTTTAAATTCACTCTCAGAAAGACCTGCACTGAATCAATGCTGCATTTGTAAGTGCAGAGTAGGAGCTCCCCAGTCAGCCAATAATGGGGTTTGTCAGAACAATTACACTGGAAAATGCATTTTTAGGTGTCACCTAGTGACTGGCAATGCTAGCAGAAAAAAAAAATAAAAAAATCAAACAACCTGCTGCTCAGTGAGGGAGCTACAGACAGCAAAGCTCTCCATCAGCCTGCTCACAAACAGAGCAGGCACTGCACAGAGCAGAGAGTGGAATTTCCCAGCTCTGCAGGGCAGTGCTGCAGGTTTGTATCCCATTTTTCTTAGCCATGGAGCACTGCAGGAATGAGCAGGGACAGTCTCCAACCTGCTCCTGACCATTGCTGCAGTCACTGGGCAGAGCATCCCTGCACAGGGCTTGTCCAGGAGAGCAGCCACACTTCCCAAGCCACAGCTGAGAGATTGTGAGATTTAACATTTAAATAACGTGCCCAGAGCCACAATGGGGGGGTCAAGGAAGTGAATGGCCACCTCTGGTCATGCTTACCCCACTAAATGTGCGTGTGCCATTGTCCCCTCACTGGTGTGCACTCAGCAGGTGATTCCTCCCAGCCACAGCAAACACCACAGGGGCTCACACAGCCCTATTGCAGCACCATGGCTAGAACAGACACAAAGTCTTCAACAAAGCACGTTTTCAAATTTAAAAATCTCTTTTAGGGCATTACTCTTGCATTCAGACTAAGCAGCAGCAACAGAGAGGCATTTATTGAGCTTGGTCAAAGACTGATCATAATAGATTTTGGTCCCAAAAGGAAAGCTCCATCATCAGAGCATGAAAGCGGAGGCAAATGGGTTCATGCAGACAATCCAAGGCAGCAAGCTCCTCACTGTAGCACAGACTTTGTAACCCACTAACCTGACATGTGATGGCAGAATAATATCAAGCTCTTAGAGAATCCTTTTCATCAACAGATCTGAGGAAACTCTCTAAATGCTGGCTGTGTCGTGTGTGTGAGTGCCTGGAGAACAGGGGAAGCACAGTGAGGGTTTTTCTGGAGGGAGCTTTGGAGCTCCAGGTTTGATCAGTGCCACTCTACAATGGGAAAACTGACTCAAAGACTGCCAAGATTCAGTGGAGCCATTATTGCAGACCTCAAGGGGCTGTGAAGCAGAACACCAGGGATTAGTGTAACTTTTACTACAATTGCTTTTACAGCAATAAAACCACAAGATGACAACACTTTCTGCCTCATACATCCTCAAATATCCAAGAGCTTAAAATTATCTTTTTATATTCATAAAAGCACATCCACAGTGTTTCTATGTGTCATGTGTCCAGCTGTAAGTGAAGGAGGTTAAAGAGACTCTAGAATGCCAATTTACAACATGTTTTTTTCTAAGGTTCAGGGCTTTTCAGTGCTTTGCACATCATGTTCAAGCTTTAAAACAATGCCATCTGTCATGATGTATTTCTTGAACTAACACCAAGAAGGATGGGACAGTTGAAGGCACCATCAGTCCAGCTCAGATGTCACACCTCACTATCTGTGCAACAACAGACCTCAGCAAATCACTCAGGTGAATCATGATGCCCACAAAGTGCTGTGAGGGGGTTTTGTTTGTTTCATTGTTAAGGTGTCCTTGCTAAACAATCATACATTTGTGTAAAATAGATTACTGCCAGAGAAGAACAAGTGCACTCATCAGATGCAGCCAAGTCTCTTTCCACATTTTTCCTTTAACTGCATTAGCAGAACAATGATAAAGAACTTCATTTTCAGGATGCCATAAAAGCAAGCAGGTTGCAAGCAGCAAAATAATTTTAGAGCAGAGGAATAAACATTACCAAAAAAAAACAACCCTTGACTGTGAGGGTGATGGGGAACAGGCTGCTCAGAGAAGCTGTGGATGCCCCAGCCCTGGCAGTGCTCCAGGCCAGGGTGAACAGGGCTCTGAAAAGCCTGGTCTAGTGGAAGGTGTCCCTGCCCATGGCAGAGGGTGGAACAAGATGGTTTTTAACGTCCCTTCTACCCCATATCCATTCTATCAATGTACATCTAATGCTGAAATTACTGCTCTTTTCCAAATAAGAGCTCAACCAAAAGTATTTTTAAATTAGTGAGTGCTGCTTGCCTACAAAATTGGCAGAGAAGATGGAGCCATGTCCAGTCAGCAGGAATTCAACTACCAGTAATTCTAGTGGGAAGCATCACATGAAACACTCTGCACAGAAGGGCTGCTGGTTTACCAGGATGGGTCCACACCCTGCAAAAGTTCAATTTTTATGTCAGCTGAGAAACAGTATTGTCCAGTATAGGAGAATCCAACACCAAAAACAAGACATGGGAAAGCAAGCAGGAGTCTGTAACCAGTCAATCAGACCATGCATCTGGAAGCAGAGAGGCACAGGCTCCACTGCCTGCTCCAAAAATCACTTTATACATCTTTAACAGCTTATAAATAAACCAGCACAAGAACAGGGACTGAAATTGGGTCCTTTGCCTTGGAAGCCTGCCTGTAGCACTGGTACTTTCCATCTCCAGTTGGCTGCACAGAGGCTCCTGCATTTACCCTGCTGGGGTGCAGCTTGTGCCCAGCCCTCCTGAAAATAAGGATAAGGCACTAATGACATGGGAAGGGCAGATTCCCTCCTCACTCCTGTTCCTCAACCCAAATCAGCTGCTTTATCGACTATTTGGGCTTCCCAACCTCTGAACCAATGGCCTGGGTGCCAAAAATCAAACCTGCAGATGGGGAGTTCAGCACCTTCACATTCGCCTGTTGTGCAGACCCAGCTGGAGATGCAAGGGACCCCTGTCTTGGGTTACAGT